>JAYKKT010000092.1:10700000-11247500 GCA_036023115.1 Brasenia schreberi | reverse complement strand
TGGCCAATATTTTGAGCTTAGCCTTTCCATGTAATTTTGTGGGCAACTACTGAAAAAGTCACTTCCACACAAATATACCGAATGTAATACGTACAAATACACACAGAGAGGAGAGAGAGAGAGAGATGACAACCCATTGGAGAAGCTTGGCATATTGAAGCTGGGTTTCCACCAATGACCACAACTTAGCCTTAGCTCGAGCTCATATATTGAAGTTCTGCAAGTTTGGCCTGGAGATTGAGCTCTAGTTTTAATTAACTAGAGTTGGTGCTTCAACTTGGCTCGAGCCAAGTTCAAGGTTAAGCTTCTATAAAATGAGCTGAGCTCTAGCTTTTGTTGACCCACGTTCTATCTTGGCTCGGTTTTTAGACAAACCAAGTTCAAGTCGAGCTTAAACCCATAGAGAGTTGATAGGAAGCAAATAGTCAAGGCTTAAACGCCCAAGGCACTACGTACGCTATGCAAGTTGATGACATGAGTACGCTTAGAACGAGGGTCCTAGCCTCTGAGTTCTACGTTCTGTTGTTTCGACGTGGGTTAATTTTTTTTATACTTCGGGTGGGCATGACCAATATCGTGTTTCATGTCATTGCATTTCTATAAAAAGCAAGTTAATCCGAATACAACCAATTATTTTCACGTTAATTTGGATGGACAACCACGAACTTTCTGGGTTATGTTCGTCCTGGAATTTCGTGTCGTGTCACACATTGCTAGCCCTAAGAAGCTAGTAAGTGGTAACCCGACTAGGACCATTTGCACTCTTTGTCTACCTGATTCGCTGCAATATATTGTACGAGTTCTGTTTCTTATTAATAAAAGTTTCCAACTTTCCCAAAAAAAGAGAAAAAATAAAGAAAAAGTATGCATGAGAACGACCAAGTGCAAATTCATGGTTTGATACTGATTAAAAGGAAGTCGGACTTAGTTCACCCAACTGAATGCCAGTTTCCAATGGGGGACCTCGTAAGAAAAGGAGCTTTCTGTGGATGGGTGAAATGATGCTCTCTCTCTCTCTCTCTCTCTCTCTCTATATATATATATATATATATATATATGTATGTATAGATATTTGGATCTCCTTCATAGCAACCTAAGCGGTGTTTCTTAGCATTGCATGAAGTGTACATGCATGATGACTTTCCGTTAATAAAATGAATATGAAGCAATTTATGGAGTTAGTAAGAAACGGCAGCATCATAGAGTATTATGGTTCGAGGAAACTTTCGAAAACAAGTGAAAACTCTAAAAGGTTCAGATTTTCATGGTCTCTTGAAATACTCTCTCTCTATACCTATCAAGATGAGAGAGAGAGAGAGAGAGCAAACACTCCATCTTCGAGCTATTGTAAGATCCGATTTCACTTCGAAGTCACGACTTTCGCTGTTTCCTGGCAACATTGAACGCAGCTGTTTAGCAGCTAGAGCTTGCTATTCTGTTGCTTTCTCTCTTCAGGCACACACAAACACTAACACACACGTGTGTATGTGTGTGTGTGTGAGAGAGAGTCTTAGCCGGTAACATCAACTTCCAGCTTCTTTTGAGTCAACTCCCTAGGTAGGAGAGCTCGGTCTTTGTAATATCTCATGTTGTTGTTTTGCGGGACAATAGAAAACTATAATAACACGCTTTTTAGTTTTTCATATCAAAATTTCTGGGTACGGTGCCTATCCAAGCATGTCCATAGCAGTATTAGAAAAATAAAAGCCCTAAGCAATGTTATTGATCTGTTCCAACGAATAATACCAATAAAATCATCATCACCCATTTTAGATACATCACACAGCTTAGTCATAAAATCCACCAACAACACAATCCATATTATAACTTCAATAATTGCAAACCTAGCTACTTAACAGGCACCGAACTCTACTGTATAGGAAACATCATCTCCATGCTTATGCCCAACCACAGTATAAACCTCGCCCAGAGGATCTTAATTAGCAAAGGTTCTTCATGACTAATTATAGGTTGTAGCATTTCGGGCATGGCAGGACGGCTCGCCTCAGCTCAATGTAGATCCACCACTTGAATCTTTCCGAGGTGATTTTCTTAATCAAACACTGGTGACTCATATATATGTTAAAGGTGACACTATTCCCCTAATGGCAAAATGATTAACCCATGAATTATGTTCGAGTCAATGAAACGAAACTTAGTCAATGAATGATGATTAAGCTATGCACATCAAATGATAGATGATCAACTCTGTGTGTGTGTCATGGAAGAACAGAAAACGAATAGATCCACATCTCTTGCGAAGGGTCTCTCTCTCTATATATATAACATGGTGGAACATGTAACTCAATTAAATAGATATCGTTAACGATCAATGAACTTTGGCACTCTAAAAATAAGTTGTAGCGCTTAGTACTCATGTAAATAGATATCGCTAATCGATCACTGAACTCATTAGGCACCCGGCAGCATATTTTCCGCGTCATGATCATTTTAAAATGTAGAATTCTGCAACAACAACAATACAACAACAACAATACAACAACAACTAAGCCTTTTTCCCATATTAGTTGGGGTCGGCTACATGGATTCTTTGTTTCCAGAGATGTTAGCAGTTAACCCACAATAAGACAGATAAAATGTAGAATTCTCCATTAGTAAAAAGAAAAAGCTATCTTTTTTTTGCTATTTTTTTTTATTTTGTCTGTTAAAAGTTCCTGTCCAGTGGGGCAGGGTGTGCTCAGAGAGAATTTCAGTCACTCGAAGCCCAGAAGCAAACCAGCAAAGAAAAGCCGCGATCTTTCCTCAGATCCTCTCTCTCTCTCTCTTTTCCGACTCCAGCAGTGGCGGCATCACGCAGGCCCGGATCTCTCGCCGGAGGTGGTAGTTCCGATTGGCTTTCGGCTCCCTCCGACGCGAGAATAGCCGGAGATCTCTGCCTCGGTTTCAATGGAGGACTCGGAGGAGGATGGCCTACCACTACCACCGTCACTACCACCTCTTCTCCTTCTCTTCCTCTTGTCGATGCTCTTCACGCCGGCGCTACGGCCGCCGGTAACTACACGGGAAATTCTAGAATCGCTCACAATCCGACCCTCAATTACAACTCCATTCCGCTACCTTTCCCGCACGAGCTAAGCATGGTTGGTCTCCGAGACGTCTTCCTTTTCCACCACGCTTCTCCCGACCCTCAAAATCCCGTCTTTCTCGCCTCGTCTTCTTCTGCACTTCCGCAGAATCTGCCATCGATGCACCCTTTCCCGGCGATCGAAGTGGACGGCGATAGGAGGAGGGTGGCGGAGATCCAGCTGTGGAAGGCGGGGGTCTCAGGAATAGTTCCGGAAGGAGGGGGCGTGACGTGCCAGGATTGCGGGAACCAAGCGAAGAAGGACTGTGTCCACCGGCGATGCCGGACGTGCTGTAAGAGTCGGGGGTTTGACTGCGATACTCACGTTAAGAGCACGTGGGTGCCGGCGGCGAGGCGACGGGAGCGACAGCAGATGCTTTCCGGCAGTAGTGCCGGTGACGGAGTGAAGAAGGCACGTCTTGGTACCGGTGGCGCCACCACGACGGCTTCGTTGACGTCCACCTCCGCGAACACGCCGTCCCGGTCTTTTGACACGGGTTCTAGTCATCATGGTAGATAAATTATTCTACTCTTGTTCTTCTTCTTAGACCCTTCGGCTTCCGAATTCTTCGTATGTGTTTGTGTGTGTGAACTTGTGTTTCTGCGTCTCTCTAGATAGGCTATTTCACCCGTCCAAGTTTCTCTCTCTCTCTCTCTCTCTCTCTCTCTCTCTCTCTCTCTCTCTCTCTCTCTCTCTCTCTCGTGTCTGCCTGTGTGAGCTCTTGCCACCAACAGGTTCTTGTGTTTGTTTGTGCTAGTCTGGATAAGCTATTTCACCCATCTAATTCTCTCTCTCTCCAAGGTCTTACACAGACACCAAATTGTCTTTTTCTTCTCTTTCTTATGTTATGATTTCTTGTGGATGTTCATCTGTTCGATTACTATTATGATATTTGATTAGAAATGGATATGGGAGGAAGAGGCGGTGGCTTGCCCGGCCATGTGACGGCCCCAGCGGTGTTCAGGTGCGTCCGGGTGACGGCAATTGAAGAAGGAGACGACGAGTACGCGTATCAAGCTGTCGTGAAGATTGGCGGCCGCGTATTCAAGGGATTTTTATACGATCAAGGCCTCGACGATTCGTCGTCCTCGTCACTACCAAATCTTTCTGATCTCCATCTTGGTGATTACAGTGGTAGTGCTGCTGCTGGTGGGAACGGTAAGAACGTTAATGCCTCGTCTCTAGCCTCAATTCTCGACGCCACCGATGCATATGCTGCTGCTGCTGCGGCCGCAACTTCTTCCACTGGTGGCGTGCTCGGAGGCTCGAATTATGGTAATCCAATAAATTGAAGAAAATGGAGATTTATCCTTGGCCGAGATTGGTGTTCTTCCTATGCATTATACTTCTATTAGTATGATGGATTCGTAGATAGACAGATAGATAGATGATCATGGCTGTTTATCGTCTGTCTAATGTGATAGCATGGGTCCAGTCCTTGATACCACTGTTTTCTTCTCTTCTCTGTAATGTTTGAGTTCAATTGAAGTCCTTAGGATTCATGGAGGGAGATTTGAGTTTTGATTGGAATCATCAAGGATATAATAATTAAATCATCGATTTGTGCCAAGTTTAAGAGGGAGCTCAACTTTAGAGGAGCTCAAAAGTCTGTAACTCTCGTTCTTTTTATCTTTCGTTGGGCTCAAGAAATAATAGTTTTCTGTGTTACTCATTTGTCTGAAATGACATTGGTTGGTGGTAGAAATTGAATGGCTTGATGTGTGGGTGAGTGGTGCATATATGTGTCTGATTTGACAGGAACCTGCCGAATAGTGAACGTCGATCATCCTATTCTATTTTCTTGGTGGTCTACAGTGAAGATGAACCTTTTCTTCCTTGGACAAATGAATCTCTTCTTTCATTATTGTTATTCTTTTTATGGTAAGCTTTTTGGTCCCTGTAATTTCTTTCTTTGGTTTTTCTTGTGATCATGATGCATCTCTGTAGCTTGTGATGGTTTGCTGTGGTAGAGAGGTAGAAGCTGCCATGGGAGCCCTTGAAAGCTTTGCCATTATTCGTTCGTTTCCTTTCCCTTCTTGTTTTGTTTTGTTTTATTTCAATGAAATCAATTGCCGGAATCACTCTTCCATGACTATTGGGGTTCATAAAATCACTCTTAGAAAAATGAGTAGTGTAGCTCATCTATTGATCATGGTGGTGGCTTTGATCTTTTCTTTGATATGTTTGGTCTCTCTCAATCTTCAACTAATCACTTTGTTTTGTATTATATTGTGGGTTTCAGAGAATCAAGCATATTAGGTTTTTTTGTGGGTTTAGATAATTAAAAATGTTAGTGTTTACTGTGAGTTTAGAGCATTGGCTAACGTCCCATTTGCCTTGCCGATGATTAAGTGTGCATTATATGGTTTTTGTCAGACATTGTCAGAATCTGGTGAGTAACATTGAAATGCATTTATTTTGGATTGGTGTGCTTGCATACGACCCCAAGATTTTAGAGATGGGTGTTTCAATGGAATTGTTTTGAAAAAAGATTCAGAGAAAAAATCTGTATCAGGAAATCTGAATAGGCACCACCATCTCCACTTATTGGCAATCCAAATATGAAGAAAAAAAGAAGAAAATTACTGTAAACGAACTCAAGTAAGCATATCATACCTCCAATACCTTATTTCTTTATATTATGTTCTACTCGAACCCCTAACCGTAAATGGAGGCAGTGCTCGTTGGGGCAAGTAGTAAACCTAGCCCTACACCAAATGCTGGCAATGATTAGGATTTTCATTGATGGTTACTCCATATGTGCCTGAAGTTTTTGGGAAATATGACCCATTTCTTTGAGAGACCTTTTGGCATAAGATGATGTCAAGAGTTATGTCTAAATCTAAATGTCTAGCTGTGTTATGGGAAATTTGTGACCTTTCTCTTTTCCAGGGTTTTGATGGTTTTATTATTTGTAGTACTGTGGATGCCACCATTTTGTTTTCGGCTGTAGTTCCTTGCTTGGTGCTTATTTTCGACTGTCAATTATCAATTTCTACTGCAATTGGTTCTTGGTATGGACTTGCACTTGGTTCAGGTAATAGATTTCTTCGTGGATGCATTGGATTTATTCGATGTTATATGCCTTTTTTCTTGCATGCATTGGATGACCATTACGAGATGCTCTCTAATATTTCTTTCACTTCAAAGAGTATAATTTTTCCATTTTCCCCTTTATCTCCTTGCTTATCCATTATTTCTTAATGGTTCTGTCAAAGCACAATTTCATTAATATCCCTATTACAAAATTTTGACCATGTTTTACAGGATCATATATGCCAACTGTGTCCTACACTTTCATGAACATCTTTTTCTGTGGTTGGCCATCTTGTTTGTTTTCTTGGGGATTAATTATTCTTGCTTTACAAAGAGCCCTTCTTTAGGAATTCAATTTTCTACGTATTCCGGGCTTCTGTATACACGTGATCCTTTTCAGTTGATCAGATGCTGATTTAATCTGGTTTCTCTCAGCATTTTATGGTTTTGTCACCTTTCTTCTTGTTTTCTGTTTGCAATTTGGATTTAGTAGTTAAGTTCCAAGTAATAACAAGGTTCGTGAAACCACTCTTGATGTTTTCGCTTTGTTGGTATAGACTTGAATGCCTGTCTCATGATATACAGAGGTGAAGTTACGTAGATAACTGAAGGAGCCATTATTTCATGATGCAAGTAATAATTTTTATCTGTAATTATGTCAGCGATTGTTTCACGGCTGTAAAATTTTCACATTAGCAGACCGTGCAGTTTGGATTGATGTCTACTTCTGAACAGACCAATCTATTTTTGTGCATTGCATTTCTTCTTTGTTTTTTGTACAATTGGGATGCCGAATCTAGATGCACGCCCTGGGTATTGGACTCGTGACCTTCGACTCATGAGTTGAACCTCTATCTTGGTGAGCTTTTCCTCTTTGTGCTATGCATTTCCATTTCTGTTTCAGACATCTATTTAGTTCAAGCTTTTAATTTATTGTCACAATTTTCTAGATTTTGAGGCATTTTCTGAGCTTGGGTTATTCGACTTGTTTTTGTCATGATACTGTTCAGTTGGATGTGTGAGTTTCATGGTCGAGTCCCCTAAAACAATTCCCATTCATCATCTTCATTCAATTTGGTTCTTATGCAAAAGGAAACGGTAAGTGCATTCTTCAATGGCTATTCGTAACTCTAATTTTCTTCATCTAGTATTCTGTGGGTTTTCTTGCTGTTGGTTGTGGGCATTTCTTTGTTTCATGTTCTCATTTATGTTATCCCATTTGTTTGCCTTACGACTCGTACTCTATCTGCAATCACAATTTGTAGCTGTTTGTATTGTCTTGATTGTAGGCTTCACAGGCTTTGATGTAATGGTAAGGGGCCTCAACCATTATATGGGCTGTCGATAGTTGATACCCATAGGTCTTGGTCGTGGATCCTTGCCTTGAAGCTTTTGTCGAGGAACCATGGTTTCTCCTGGCAGTAAATTTAAACAAAAGGAGTTTATTAGTATCTGTTAGTTCTTTTTTTGTCTCAATTGCAGTTGTATACGAATTGAAAGGAAACAATAAAAAGCAAACCATGACGTTCTTTATTTGGAGTTAAGTCATGCAAGGTGGAACTTAATGGTGACTAACAATCCAAGTAGCCGACAACACTTTGTGGGAATAGGCTTAGTTTTTCTTGCGTTAGGTGAGAGCTATTGCACCTCTATTTCACAAGTGTTGGGGGGCTCAATGATGGCCCATACATTTAGATTGGTTACATTGAACTTAGTTATTTTAAGCAATAAGAATTAAAAGCGCATGTATATGTGACTTTTATGACATACTTGGCAAAATCCTTCTCCCGTTCCCCTTTTTTTAATGGTGGGGAGATGAGACAGATTCATGGCCCGGATGATCAAACTCATGACTTAAACTTGTGAGTCAACCCCCCTAGCCAGGTAAGCTAGTGAACGTTCATTTTGTTATTATGGTATCTTCCAATGTAGAAAAATAGCCGTAGACAATATTGTTTATATTTTAATTGAATTGGTGTGACCTAAATTTCTCGTCAAAGTCAAAAGGATGTATAAATGGCTTGTCTTAACTTCATGATCTGAATATATTCTTGATACTAGATAAAGAAGGAAAGAAAGAACATCTTCTCTTGAACATGTTAGAGGGTTACAAGCATGCTTGTACTTAATAGGGTTTATATGCGATTTATTTAGTGTACAAAATAAGTTCCTCCGGTTAAAAACAACTCGAGCTGAATTGGAGGGAACTTCATCGAGTGTGATCAAATGGTTGTTTGTGGTGGCGCCCTTTCTTCATTGAATGCCTCCCTTGCCTTTACCGTTTGACCTTCACCGTGGTGCTCAAAGGCTCCTTTATTGGCCCCTGGAGGAGCCTTTCTTTTATGCTTATTGAAAAGATTCTGGAAGAGAAATTTTTACTTTTGTTTCTCATAGGCAATCTGGGGTTAGTCCGACCCTCATCTGTGGCAATGCTTGGTTTTGTCATTCAGATGGGGTAAAATTAGGTGCTAAGTGCTTTCATTGAGGTAATCTTAGCGCTCGGATTGGTGCACAAAGAGGTCGGTCAGCTTTTAATGGGAAGCACCTTAAAGGAATAAAGTAACTGTAAATCGGTCTGACAAGTTTATATACAGCATGAACCTTAAGGGTCCTGTCCACGGAGGAGGATCAGATCTTCTATAAACGGTCGGAAGTCGTGTCCTGGGTGACAATTTGAAAGAATCATTGGAGTTACTCTTTTGCTGATGACTGGAATATCGGCATCTCTCCTAATAACTGTTGGAGTAATTACGTGATCGTTATTCGTTATTTCGGCGATGCTTGCAACCCATAGGAAAGCCGTTGGTCGGTTTTAGAGCGTCTAAACACTCTTTCTTGTGAAGAGGTGAATCCCTGTTCGAAACACAAATTTAAGGAGTGCAAAATCGGTCGAGTCCATTGCATAGTACTGATTCTCCTGAATATGATTCTTAGAAATGATACGACTACTTCTGATATATGGCCGTCGATGAAGTCTGCCTTGAGTTACGGTTCTATCACCGGTTCCAAGCCCGGGAGTTGAAGTTAGTCAGTCCACAACCAGAGCATAAACTGACAGGGAGACGCCAGCTGATGTTTAAGTCATGCACTTCATGTGACTGCTATAACTTGTATAGGCCAGTGGACCTCAACCTGCAACTGTTATCGCTCAAGTTGCTTTCGTCACAATATGATAGGCTGATGAAATCGATCCATTCCCCCATCCCCCCAAACCACCCACATATATATATATATATATATATATATATATATATATATATAGAGAGAGAGAGAGAGAGAGAGAGAGAGAGAGAGAGAGAGAGAGAGAGAGAGAGAGAGAGCATGTGCAGTAGAATGATGCCAATCACACTGCAGAGGCTATCGGCAGTGGTAGGGGTAGCCCTTTCACGAGAAGGTTGGTAGCTTTAGTTTGGCCATATTCTTCACGGAGAGGGAGAGAGAGAGAGAGAGAGAGAGATATGCTTGTTGCCCTCGGCAGACTCGTGCATGTCTATGAAGAGTAGCTGTGGTAGGGGCAACCCTTTCGTTGGAGTAGCCTTTCCTTTATTGCTGCGAGTGGTGCGCGGTGAGTGGGGGTGAGAGATAAAGGAGGGACCTTTGAAAGACGTACTCAATTAAGGATGTCTGCGTAAGCTTTTCAATATTACATTAACTCCAATTTCCGAAGTAGTCTTAGTCCTAACTAACCTACGGATGTTTAAACGAACCCAAGTGAACGATCAAGGTCCGTTCCTCGGCTCATTTTCTATATGAAGAAGCCAAACTAACCCATGTTTGCAAAAAGCTCATCATTCTTTTAAGAGCTTTACATAGTTGAGTTTTTCTTTCCCACCAAAGATACAGTAAGAAGAAACATATACATATAAAGTAGCTCCATAGAGCAACCTACAATAAAAAAAATAGAGATATTCTAACATGAAAATATAAAAATTACTATATATTGTAAAATGTAAAATAAGCACAACACCAATCTAATGGCAATCGTTATCCTTACAAAAGACTCCACCTAATGAATCGCTCCACCATCCATAATGAACACAAAAACAACTTCCCGAAAACCTCAACAAATACAAAAGAATCTATTAGTACACAATAAATCATTTCTTCACGGCTCAAAATTTCTCTCTTAAGAGGGAGAGAAAAAGAAAGAAGAGAATTGAAGAAATGTTTTTCCAAAAGAAAGAAAGTGAAAAGAATCGACGAAATGTTTTTCCCGTAGAAACTTTTGGAATTGTTATTTTGACAAAGCTTTTGATGAACAAAACCAAGTCCAACGTATGATGTTCATGTTCAGCTTAGATGATTTGACGAACCAAAGAGATGTCAAACCCAACTGAACTTCCAGCAGCTCGCTAGTCGATTGCTGTCAGATGTAATATCTGAAAATTGTAGCATAGTCTTGAAGATAGCTGATCCGTTGGGTATGTATTATTGCTCTTTCTGGTTTTCGCTTAATTTCACACACACACACACACACACACACACACATATATATATATATCTGTGTGTGTGTGCGCACACACGCATGTGTGTGGAGCGTTTGGGAGAGAGAGTTTCTCTTTTTCTTCTCAACTTCAGAGAAACCATTTCTCTTTTTGGTTTTTGCATGACTTCATGGAGAGAGAGAGAGGTTTAAGTTGTTTGAGGAACAGTACTTCATTTTAAGGGCCGTTTGTTTTCAGAATGCCCTTCGCGGTGGAAAAGGGTCTGCAGAATTGGGCATCCTCTTCTCACTTAATACCGACCCGTGTGGGTCCAGTTGAGCAGATCTGAAGCTGAGATCATGATTTCAGTTAGATGTGCGGTGGAGATTGAGTATAACACGTAAACAGTAATATTCAAAGAGAGAGAAGATCGGCTCGTAGTAATACAAACCAAGATAATGGTTACAGCACAACGAGCAATTAACTCCCCTTACTGGGGGTACACAGGTGCCTGCAGTGATGTAGCTCGGAGATTGAGTATCACAGAAGATCGGTTAATATATTCCAACCATGATTGTTTCACCGTGAAATCTTTTTTTTGTGTGTGAAATATTCATCAATGTTATTAAAGACATACTTTTTTATTAAGAGCGCACCTTTTATAGTTTAAAAATCTCAATATTACCTTTGCTACACAAAATACATATTTTCTTTCTCCATCACTCACACAAAGAGTTGTGCCTTACCTGTGCGTCTACAAAATAAAATAGACACATGAGATACACCTCTTCTTACATGAAAGAGACCCTCGAGGTGCATGCTTTTATGCAAAAGAGTTTTTTTTCTTCTTTTTTTTAGAGTAGAAAAAGAGAAAGCTGGAGAGGAGAGCGAGATAGTGACGGGCTTGGGTACGAAAGAATGAAGAGAGAGAAAAACGATGACTGACGAATGCTGAGAGAAGAGAGAGAAAGTGGTGGCAGGCTTCCGATTATGGTCACACAAGAGGGAAGGGTGGCAATAAGCAGGTTTTGGTGGGTGGACGATTAGATAAGAGAGAGCACGGAGAAAGGTAAGAGCGTGTGTTGGTAAAGTACTGTGTACAAAAGGGCGTGCGTTTGGTAATTTGCGTGTGCATTTAGTAACCATGTGTTCATTTCATATAACAAAAGCAAGCCTTTTCTCATAAAACTCGTATCTTGTGTCATGTTTACATTAAGGGCCTTCTTCAATATTGGCCCAGGCTATTCATCACCACGTACAAATTGGAAATTTACGTTTATAGTACATATTTATCATTTTAACTTTTTCTAGGATATGTATCCAAGGCCTATCAAGGGTTATGTACTTCTCTGTGTGGATAGTTGCAGATCTATTGGCTTCAGTGTCTTCAAGTGTCATATTCTGACAAGATATGGTAACCCGAAACATGCTGGAGCTAGCCAAAGGAGTCCAGATTCTTTAGTCGTTCTGGGCGACCTCTGCAAAACGTGAGACTATTTGGTACATCCTCGTTCCATACGGAGCACCAGTGAACCTCCTCCTTATTTGAGCAACAAAAACACGAGAAGAGGTAAAGGTCATTTGATTTTTTCAATTACCACAGTCGGATTTTTGGAGAAGATTTTTTATTTATTTTCACTATATTTAATCTCTATATGTTGTTCAATATTTATAAAGCAGCGCGAGCTCCTCCCTCCCAGATTTTTTGGTTGAGCCTTCATTTGGAGCCTCATTCGATTTTTATTGTGTCAATCCATAACAAACTGACTGTTATGGATAGGCATTGTAATGCCCACCACAGGTAACGACTAGATTGGTCACCCAATCCAACCATTCTTATGATAAGGTTGGCGAGAATGACCACTTTTACGTTACATCTCCTACTTCGCCATTCGAGTAAAGTAAATTGACATACTGGTTTTCCTCCCACTTTTGAGGGGGTTTTCTAGTAATGTCATTTCATGATTGTTATTACAATCATCACCCATTGTGTGGTTTTTTATCTACACAACAATCAAACATATCTCAAACCCATGTTTGTAACATATTTTCAGAAAAGATCATTTGTTATGCCTTTAGTTAAGGGGTCAGCCAACATATCATGAGTTGGCATGCATGAGATGGATATTTCCTTTCTCATAACCATATATTTAACCATTATATGCTTGCTTTTAGAGTTGTCAGCTCCACTCTTGATTTGAGTGACTGCTGCATTGTTGTCATAACAACTGGCTCATCAACTATTTCTAACTTCAAATCTTTTATGAAGCTGCTTATCCAAACGATACTTGTTACAGCCATACAACAAGCCACATACTCAGGTTCCTGTGTATGTAACACTACACAACCCTGTTTCTTACATGCTCAAAAAACAACACCACATCAAAATAAGAATATTTGTCCTGATGTTGATTTGTTGTCATCTTTGCTCCCAACAAAAGCAGCATCTGAGTATCCTATCACTTTCAATTCATCTGCTTAAAAACACAATTTTAAGTCTTTTGTTATTTTGAGATATCTTAAAATCCTTTTTATACCTATCCAATGTAGTCATCCACGATTACTTTGATATCTACTTACAAGACTAATAGCGAAGCTGATATCAGGTCTTGTACACAATATAACATATTATCAAGCTACCCATAACTTATGCATAAGGAACGTTAGGCTTATCATCTTCTTCACCGGGACAATCAACCTTACTCAATTTGACTCATTTTGCAATGGGTGTAATAGGAGACTTGCACTCACCCTTTTTGAACTTCTTGAGGATATAATCAATATATCTCTCCTAACTTATGTATAAGAGTTTAGATTCTCTATCCCGAAAAATCTTTATACTAGGATACTTCCCCCATATCCTTCGTTTCAAACCTTGAGTTTAATCATGACTTGGTTTTCACATTCATCTCATTGTCATTCCGAGTCAATAATATGTCATCTACAAATAATGATAAGATAATAAAGTGGTTCTCACTGTTTCATACTTATACACAGTGATCAAGCTCATTAGCTATAAACTCAAGTTCAATAATAGCATTTTGAAAGGTTAAATACCATTGGCGAGGTGACTGTTTAAGACCATATAGGGATTTTCTCAACCTATATACTTTATCTTCTTTGTCTTAAACTATATATCCTTTAGGTTGCTGCATATATATGATTTCATTTAAATATCTGTTTAGAAAGGTTGTCTTTATATCTAACTAATATGAGTCCAAATCATAATATGCAGAAATTGTCAGGATTATTCTTATGAATGTAAATTTCGCAAAAGGAGAATATGTCTCAACATAATCTATCTCCTCCTTTTACGAAAACCCTTTGTAACCAACCTCCCTTTAAACTTATCGATTAAACCATCGACCTTATATTTCTTTTTCAGAATCCATTTACAACCTATGACTTTCATTTCTTTTGACAAATTAGTAAGTTCCCAGACTTTGTTTTTCTCAATGGATTCAATTTTCTCATCCATGGCTTTCTCCCAATATGTTGTTTCCGATGAGTTTATACATTGCTGATAAATTAAGTTAACAATCAACTCATATAAATCCACTGAATTACACACTTCTTCTACAAAATAAGTATGATAATCCTTTAAGTAGAACAGTGTGACCCTAGTTCTTTATATTCACTTAAAGTTTTGGTTCTTTCAAAAAGATCTTCAATGGGTTCGAATGATGATTGATCTAGATCTACAAGATCGTCAACATACTCATCATTATTTTCTAAGATGTCATTCTTATCATCTTCTAAGAATTTAATATCTCTAATATCTATCAATCCATTGTCCATATGATATCCCTTTGAGCCTTTACAATATCCTATAAATATACATCTGAAAGACTTACAGTCTAGCTTATCTCTAAAATGATCAAAAATCTTTACATGAGTTATAGAGCCCCACCTCTTGAGATATCTAGGTTAGGTTTTATTTCAAATCACATCTCATATGATATAGTGAATAAAACCTTAGAGGATACTCTATTGAGTATGTATATCACTGTACTTACTGCTTCTCTGCAAAATATCCTTGGTAGAAAGGCATCGATTAACATTCACCTTGTCATGTTTAGTAAGGTCCTGTTATATCTTTTAGTTATATTATTTTGTTGAGTTGTCTTGGGCATTATATTTTACTTTAAAATATTAAAGTCTCTATAGAATTTTAAAAATCCTATAGAGGTATATTTTATACCTCTATATGATCTTAAGACATTGATTGAATGCCCCATGATTTTTAACTTCCAGCTTATATTTTTTAAATCCTTCAAATGCCTCAAATTTATGTGTTAGAGGATATATATGCGTATATCTCGAGTAATCATCAATAAAGGTTATGAAATAAACATTTTCATGATGTGATCTTATTCAGACGGGTCCACATAAATTAGTGTGAATGACTTCCAACAGGATTGTTGCCCTTTCGTCTCTTTGGAGAAAACTTTTCTTTTTATTTTTCCTTCTATACAAGTTTCACACTTATTGAAAGTGTTTTCTTCAAATCTTGGCAGTAAGTTAAAGTTAGATAATTTCATTAACTTTTCCAAACTTATATGCCCTAGGCGTTTATGTCATACATTCACATGAACATTAAAGGCACAATCAATATAACTAGAAGAACTTTCATTTTCATTAACTTTTAACTTAAACAATAAATGTTCAACATCAAATTCCCTAAAGAAAAATACATGCCCATGTTTTTTCACAAACACTTTGCTAGGAACAAACTTGACCTCAAAACCTTTCTTCACTAAGATAAGGACCGAAACCAGATTGTGCCTTATAGATGGCAAAATTAGTTCATTAGTTAATACAACCGGTGTACCTTGTACAAAAATTCTAAAGGACCTAGTAACCAGAACATTTAAGAAAGTATTACTTCCCATGTACACTCGATGTTATCCTGGTTTGTACTCCTTTAGATCCATTGCCCCTTTCATGCTCTCCGAGATGTATCTGGTCGCTCCTCAGTCAATCCACCAACCAGTCACTGGGTAGTCCATTAGACATTTTGATATCACATAGATTATGTCCTACTTCTTCGATTGTCCGCATTGTAGGTTGTTTCCTCCACTCTTCTTGTTGCGACAATCTTTCTTTAGTGTTCCATCTTTCCACAGCTAAAACATATGACCCGAGAAAAAGTTTCCTACATTTTATTAAAAGATTAACCATCATTTTTGTTATTTTTTTCAAACTTCTTGCTTAGTTTATTTTTACTTTAGTTGGGTTTCGAGCTAGACCTATCTCGTCTTATACTACTAGCATTTTTTTGTTTTTATTCATGTGTTCTTCCCGAATTACTAATTTAAGGGGCAATTTAGAAAGGTTGATTTCAAGCCAACATTACCGATCTCGCTATCGTGTCATCTTTAAGAAATGTTTTGTATATTTCTGTTTGTTGCTCTGTAGCATCTGGTGGTGGTGGACACATTGTTTCCTTTAAAATATGCTTTATACATTCAAGTATTACAACCAACGGTATTCTTCTCTTCGATGTTTGAAAGTTTATACCATTTAGTTTTTTCTATCTTTGTCAGTTTTGATACACATATTCTTGAGTTCATTTTTATGTGTTTGACAAATTTAACAAATAGATGGTTTAAAAGAAAAATATTCAACAAGCAACAAACCACATATAACATAATTCTAATTAACATGATACACAATATCGAAATACTAAACTAAAAATAACTCATGGTTATAATATAAAATCAGGCTGGGATAATTCTGTAGTATTCTCCAAAAATTCTTGCTTCCGATAATTTCTCAAAATACTAGGGTAAAATAATAATTTTATCTAACATCCAGTTCTGTAATTTTCCAATAAGACCAAGGACAAAATAGTAAAATTCATGTTTGTTTTTTTTGAGAAATTTGTCATTGATCAGGGTAAATGCAAAATTTTGTCCCTTAATTGAATTTGTAATTTTCAGAAAAGACAAGGACATCTTTGTCTTTTGACATAATGGCAGTACTGTAATATTTTTATCGGGTGAGGGAAGAAAAGTAATTCAATCTCCCTATTTTTGTAATTTTTATAAACTGCCAAAGGGCAAAAGACTTTTCTCCTATTTGAGGGTAAAATTGTCTTTTGATTTGAAAATATCTCGATATTTTGAAAAATCACTAGTGGTTTTCCAAAACCGGGGGTTGTTTAAGCAAACCATTGATTTCTACCCGTAGTTTTCCGGTCGATATAAAACTAGAGAAGAGAGAGAGAGAGAGAGAGAGAGAGAGAGAGAGAGAGAGAGAGAGAGAGAGAGAGAGCAAATTTCCAAGAGGAAGAGAGAGAGAGGGGAGCGGAGCTCCGCTTGTGGCCGGAGCTCCGTTGGTGGTTTTCTGGCCCTCTTATGGCCTTCTGGCTGAGGGCTTTGCTTGTTTCTTCTTATGGCTAAGGGATTCACATGTTTCTTCTTGTGGCCAAGGGTTCTCTTCTCTTTGTTTTTTCACTTGGGTTGGCTTTTGCCTACCTCTGCCCTGCCTCATCGTGGTTAGATCTTACATTTGCCCTGTCTAGACCTGGGTCGGCTTTTTGGTGGATTTGGGTCGACTGTTCGCCTATGCCCTGTCTCAACCTGGGCTGGATCTCTATAATAGGGAGTTCTTCCTTCTTCTCTTCTCGTTTAAAATTTTTTTTATTTATTATTAAGCATACCTTGTTCTTACAGATCACAGGGACAAACTTGACTTTGATACCACTGTAGTCATTCTTGGCGACTTCTGCAAAGCTTGAGATTGTTTGGTAGATCCTCGCTCTAGGTACGCAGCAGCAACAATGAACCTCCTTCTGATTTGAGCAACAGAAACACGAGAAGAGGTAAAGGTGATTTGATTTTTCCGATTACCACACAATCGGATTTTTAGAGAGGGCTTTTTATTTCTTCTCACTATATTTAATCCCTATACGTTGCTCGATATTTACAGAACAACGCAGGTTTCTCTCTCCAAGGTTTCTTGGCTGGGCTTTCTGTTTGGAGCCTCATCCGGTTGTTATTGTGCCAATCCGTAACAACCAGTCTGTAATGGATAGGTACTACAATGCCTGCTATAGATAACGGCTGGATGGCCAATTCAACCGTTTCTTTGATAAGGTTGCCGAGAATGGTCACCTTTACGTTATAGAATCGAGTCTACCCAAAGTGACAGAAAAAAATTTGGTGTCTTTGACACAAAAATTTCTCAAAACGCAAAACTAATGGCATTGAGACATCGTGGGATAGCTTGCCCGGTGCGGCACCCATGTGAGCCGGGCCACCGGCTGCCTCTCTAGCAGCTAGAACTTTCTAGGCTTGCTGGGTGTTGACCTAGCTATACAAGATGAATGGTGGGTGCAATATGAGTCGAATCCAGACTGTTCATATGATAGACCTTTTCAACTAATCCATCCCTATGGACTGAAAATTAAATATCAAAATACACCTTTAAAAGGACTTGTAGTTTCTTATCGGAAAATTAACCACTTTTTCCTCAGGCTCAAGGAGCCATGGCTCTCCTGATGTGCGGGTTGACTCGAAAACTTTAATGTTACGAGTTCAATCCCCAGCAATGTGCATATTTGGTAAGTGTGCCCAAACTCATCTTACCAATAAAAAAGAAAAGGATCTGCGACAACAGACTGAATCGGTTATCATTTTCCGATAAGAAGCATTAGCTCACCTGGCTAGGGCGTCGACTTCCAAGTTGAAGGGCATGAGTTTGATACTCTGGTGAGGCCACCATATTTGTAAGATTTAGATATTGAATCATAAGATTATTTGTAGTAGATCTAGCAGTGTACATGCATTAACATTTTCACCAACATTCTCTGGTGAGGACACCATATTTTTGGGGTCATTCGTAACTTTAGAAGTATTTTCTTCTATGGCTTTCAAATTCCTTTTTAAGATATTAATTCTATTAGGGTCAAATTTTGGATCTTCTTGAGAATGGATTTGATCCGTAAACCTAATTGGAAGAATACTGGGTGTTTCATTAATTCAACCTCCAAGTATCACTGTTTGTATGCATGCACGTGCGCACACACATACATACATATAGTGTTAGCTAATTAATAATGTTCTACATATTAAGCTGTTGTCTGCTGATTTGGGTTATATTCAAAGTACTGATAAAAACTATACGTGATGTCTGGCGTGATGTTTGGGGGTGGAATTATGCATTTATCTACAGATTGATTGTTTTCTATGTAACCACAACGCAATAATTTAAAAGAAAAAGATAAAGAAGAATAGAAAATGAAGGATGTGATGGCGAAGATAGCAAGATTTTGTTTGTCGTCCTACCTAATTACTCGTTAAATGAGTGAGAGCAACCAGTACAGGATAGCACATAATTCGGCTATATATATATATGTATATATATGTATGTACCTAGAGATAGTAACAAATGTAGTAGTTTTCCGTGTATAATCTTATATAAAGATGTTTATGTAAGATTATGCACCAATTTATTTCTTTTATATGAATTGTTGAAGTGATAAAATAAATACGAAGTATAAATTTAAATCTTAACTGTTTTATCATAACCCTTCGATGGTGAAAATATGCATGATTTTACGTAATATTATTTTATATATCTTTTAACTTTTTGACTTGTGCTTAATCATTAGTTTAAAAAAAAAGTATAATAATATTATCCTATATATCCTTTAAAAACTTTTTAATCATTACGTTAAACACACATACGGATTACTGTCAGCATATCACTCGAATCTGATTTTCATATATATATATATATATATATATATATATATATATATATATATATAGAGAGAGAGAGAGAGAGAGAGAGAGAGAGAGAGAGAGAGAGAGAGAGAGAGAGAGAGAGAGAGACGTAGTGAGACGTTAAACACATACAGATTACTGCAGATGTTCAATCCTCCAAAGGATGACATTTATTCAACACTAAATCACAACCATCCAGATGCGTGATTCCAGTATACTCTTTGAACGGCTGTCACTGAATGTTGAATAAAACCATCCTCTACGTCAGAGGATATGTGAACTTGTTCATCATTTCCATTATCTGAGAGACTTCAATTGCATAAAATTTACACATCACATCAGGCGTTAATTACAGATCAGTAACAAAAAGAATTAATCTTCTAGGATCTTCCATTATTCATACAGCATCTCTCTATCGTTTCTCCAATATAAAACTACTCCAAAGATCGCACATGGCGATCCACACCTACCCTTAAGGCCACTGTGTTTGTCGTGACCGTGATTTGCTTCACTGATAGTTTCAAGCTTAGGAGACCAACCTTGGCTTTTGCTACCTACCAACAAAGCATACTGCTTTTGAAGCTCCGGCGAGCTACAAAGCGAGCCAGCGGCCGAGTCCGCAGCCGATCTCCGAAGAAGACTGAAGATGAATTCTGGACAGACCTTAATTGCCCTTCGGCCGTCCTCTTCCTTAACATATTCGAAGGGCCGGTCGCCGAGCGTCCATATGTTGCGGGTGGACGAAGCGAGGCCGGAAAGGGAGGACGCGGAGAGGATGGTGTCTCCGTTGAAGCGATCGGCCGGGAGGACTAAGTAGGTTCTGCCGACGAGAAGGGTGTCAGAGAGGGAGACGGCGGGTACTGGACGTCCGATAAAGAAGGTCTCGGCGTCATACACGTTGCAATCGGGGAACTCCAACATGATCGTGCTTGCTGGGTAGCGGTCAGAAAGTAGCCTGTCGTTGCCATCAGTGAAGACCAACCGGGCGGCCATCGATGGGGATGAAGGCTCCGTCGCTCCCTGGCTTTCCGGCGGGTTGAAACAGGTGATGGAGTTGCCCATCAACTTGTATTTTTGTGCTTGGTGCTGATGAGAGAGAGAGGGAGAGAGAAAGATCTTCAAAACAGATTCAGAGTGAAGTTTTGTTTCTTGGTGCTGCTGTAGGAGATCAACGTTTTTGGATGAGGAGAAAACAGGGTAAATATAAGGAGGAGGTCAAGAAGATTGCGGAAAAGAAAGTCTTGGAAGAGGATATGCGGGCGCAATGAAGGGGCCGGTGGTCAGTAGTGACGGCGGTGAATATATATATATATATATATATATATATATATATATATATATATATATATATATATATATATATTTTGAGAGAGAGTCAGACCCATGACCTCGCATATATGTAATCAACAGAATCACAAATCCATGGTTTTGAAAACTTTGACTATGTAATGACGGAGAGAGAGAGATTTGGTTATTTTTATTTTGACTTTTGAAATCTTGAAAACGTGATTGTTTGGTGAAAGATGACCAAAAGGACTGCTGTGCGTTGCTTAATATAATGAATACAAACGCAAGAGTCTGAGGTCATTAATGATATTAGAAATTATCTGTGTTGACATTTGCGAGATGTGGCTTTTTCTCAAACACAAGTTTGAACTTCAAGTCCATTTTCATATATGCGTGCATGCGAACACACGCATGCCAGGTGGCATGAAGCAAAGGCCTCACAATTCCTTCTTTTATTGAATGGAGGCTCCATCACCACCGTGTCTGCTATAACTCAGTTTCCGGTGAACACATACTTCTTGCCAGCACCCTCCATGAAATTGCCTGAGTTAGAAGTTCGATCCTAGAAATACAGCACATGGATGGAAATGATGCAAGTTTCAACACTGATTTGCTCCATTCACAAGAGTCGAACTTGAAAGTTTTCTTAGGTAAAACAAGTGCCTAACCACCTGTATGGATTGTGCATAAATAACCTAAGATTACCTAAAAACTGCTATTTGTTTAAAGTGTTTTTTACTAAATATGTCAGTCTTTGTTTATCATTTGTTTTATTCTTTTTTATTAAATATTTAGTGTTTTTCACTAAATATGATCAAAATTACTGAAAATAACATAACCTTGCAAAGATATTTCTTTGAAGGTTTTTTCAGTAAGTTTCATGACAAAAAATTGGTCAAATGAATCTTTGTGAAATCCATCCTATTGAACTGGGTCCACTACCCTAGTCCGGCTCGATTCACATTTTAAACCGGTTGACTAAAGGGCCAGTCCAGAACCACCGAACCAGCCAATTAGACCACGAAACGGTTCAGCTGAACCAGCTGGTCATTTAGTCTTTATGCTTTTCTAATTTTGGTTGTTATCTACTACAACTACTACAACTAAGCCTTTTCCCATACTAGATGGGGTCAGCTACATGGATTCTTTTCTTTTTTTTTTGTAGAATCCATGTTAAGTCCGACAAAGTTTTACGCTGGCTGTCGGAAGCCTAACACAACCCTCCTCCTTTTTCCGGGCTTGGGACCGGCCATGAAAAGGTGATCCCTTACATAGGCGGAGTTTAATTTTGGTTGTTATCTATTTATTTTTATATTTTCTAAATTATTATATATATGAAATGTCATATTTCCATGTTTTTAGTTAAATTGAGATTAGATTATTCACTTTTATGTCATATTATAAGTTTTTTAATATGTTGTATATATATATATATAGAGAGAGAGAGAGTTTCTTCTGCTCAATTGAGCATGGTACTTAATTGAGTGGTTTACGTGGTTTCATCAATCCTTTCACTCGCCGCTCTACCATCTTCCTTCACTCATTTATACTTGAAAACCATTTTTCACCGGTCAAAATCACTACCATCAACACTAAAACCACTTTAAAAAAATCTATATATTTATTTAGATGGTTTTGATAGTGACAATGGTGGTTTTGATGGACGAAAATTAGTAGTAGAGGAATAATAGAAAGGTAGCGACGGCAGTCGTTGGTTGGATTAGTGGAACCATATAAACTGCTCGAATGGACTACTTTATATATTTATTTAGGTGGTTTGATTGGACGGACGATTCGGTCGAACCTCGTCGTAGTAAACCAGTGCCTTCCCTGGTATAGTGACCCGTCCTGTTTCACGCATCACTGAGTTGAATTCTTGATAGTTTTTGGTTTTTTCTGATGCATCTGAAGGTGCAAGCAATAATGCAAGTGAAGTGAAATTACCATACATTCATTATTTAGAAATTCTACCCTTCTTCTTTTGCCATTTTTCATAGGTGCCCAAGATGGTGGCTCCAATCGGGTTGCTGACATCATGATGAATCCTAGTCCATGCCGCTTCTCAAGCCTTTCGAGAATTTTGTTTTTCATTTTTTGTTGGAAATTTCTCAGATTAAATCTTGTTTGGTTTAAATTAAATCAAGGGTTCATATTGCCTTAAAATTTTGGAATTCAACTCTTAAGCATTTTTTTATTATTTAATCTACCTTTGTCTTTTTTTCTTTTTAATAAACAAAGAGGTTGGAGGAAACCCTCAACTACGCTCTATTTACGAGCTTAAGTTCCAGACTTTCGCACGGTCAGTCCTTTGACATTGAGTCTAATTTAGAATCGACAATATTGGTCCCTGGCAGAATATGGGCATTCGACGTTGAGATAAAAAAGAATTTGGATGGCAATCTTGCACGCTGGAGGTGTGTGTTGTGTGGCGGTTTGCTGATCCACCAGTAATTGCATTATCTGTTGACACTCCGACCTGCAAGCTTGCCTGATCTTCTGGCATCCGTCGTCTTTCTGGCCTCACAGCAGATCTTATCCAAGGTAAGAAAAAAAAAGGTTTGATAGGTTTTTCCTTGTTTTTCAGGACCGGTTTCTTCCAGGAAGGTTTCTATGTGTTTTCTATGTATATATATTTCTTTAGTGCGCTACTTTGAATTTACAGAGCAACACCTGACTCTCCCTCCTGGATATCTAGGCTGAGCTTTCCATTATAGAGCCTTTATCTAGCTATTATAGAAGACTCCATGAGAAACGACTAGATATCTACCAGTCTAGCCGTTTCTGTGGGTGAAACTGCTGAGAATGGTCATTTTTTTCAGTTGTACATCTACCACATGGTCATTCAAGCCAAGTAATTTGACATACTGGTTTTCCTCCTACTTTTGTGGGGTTTTCCTAGTCATGTTATTTTATGATTGCTATTGCAATCAATACCCATTGTGTGGTTTCTAACCTACACAACAATCAAATATACCTCAAACCCATGTTTGTAGCATGCTTTGAGAAGAGATGCTCTCTAATGCCTTTTGTCAAGGGGTCTAAGGATAGTAAAAATGATATCTTTGAAAATAATGATAAGTATATTGACGATCTAGTAGATCTATATCAATCATCATTTGAACTCATAGATGATCTTTCTTAATATACCAAAACCATAAGTGAACATAAAAGACCAAGTCATTTGAACTCCTAAGGTGACACCATCCTACTTAAGGGATTATCACACTTATCAAGTAAAGAAAGTATGTAACTCGGTAGATATAGATGAGTTGACTGATAACTTGACATATCGTCAAGCTACTTACTTATCTAAATCAACAGATTGGGAGAAAGTCATGAATGAGAAAATTGAATCCATTGAGAAAAACCAAGTCTGTCAGTTGGTTGATTTGCCAAAAGGAAAAAAGTCATATGTTGTAAACGGGTTGTCAAAAAGAAATATAAGATTGATGGAACAATCAACAAGTTTAAAGCGAGGTTGGTTGTAAAGGGCTTTTTGCAAAAGGAGGAGATAAATTATGTTGAAACATATTTTCTTATTGCGAAATTTGCATCCATAAGAATAATCCTTGCGATATCAACATATTATGATTTGGACTTACATAAGTTAGATGTAAACGAAGATTTAGATAAAATCAAATATATGCAATAGCCGAAAGGATACAAAGTTGAATGGTAAGAAAATAAAATATATAAGTCAAAAAATTTGTATATGACCTTAAACAGTTGTCGCGTTTATGATATTTGACTATTTCAAAATGTCATTATTGAACTTTGGTTTGTGACTAATAAACTTGACCACTGTGTATATATTTGGAATAGTGGGAGCCACTTTATCATCTTATCATTATATGTGGATGACATATTGTTGATTGTGAATGACAATGAGATAATTGTCAAAACCAAGTCACGGTTAAACTAAGGTTTGAAATAAACGATATGGGAGAAGCATCTTATATCTTGGGTATAAATATTTCTCGAGATAGATAATCTAAACTTCTATGCCTAAGTTAGGAGAAATATACTGATTATATCATCAAGAAGTTTAAAATGGATGAATACAAGTCTACATTTACACCCATTGCGAAAGGGGTGAAATTGAGTAAGGTTGATTGTCTTAGTGAAAGAGACAATAAGCCTAATGTTACTTATGTATGAGTTGTGGGGAGTTTGATGTATGTTATGTTATGTACAAGACCTGATATCAACTTCGTTGTTGCTCTTGTAAGTAGATATTAAAGTAATCTTGGATGACAACATTAGATAGTTGTGAAAACGATTCTAAGATATTTTAAGATAATAAAAGACTTGAAATTATGTTTTCAAGCAGATGAACTGAAAGTGATAGGATGCTCAAATGGTGACTTTGCTGAGAGCAAAGATGACAACAAATCAACCTTATGCCAAATATTCTTATTTAGATGTGGAGTTATTTCTTGGGTTTGAAAGAAATATAGTTGTATAACATTGTATATACAGGAGGCTTAGTATGTGGCTTGATGTATGACTATAACTAATACTGTTTGGATAAGTCACTTCATATGTGATTTGAAGCTGGATATAGCCAACGAGCTAGTTGTCATTTCTCCCTAAAATATCCTTGGTAGAGAGGTATCTATTAACATTGACCTTGTCATGTTTAGTAAGGTCTTGTTATATCTTTTAACTAAACTATTTTGTTGAGGTGTCCTGTGCATTATATTTTACTTTGAAATACCAAAATTTTCACATAAATCAGTGTGAATAATTTCTAATAAGATTGTTGCCCTTGTTGTTTCTTTGAGAAAAGTTTTTCTCGTTATTTTCTCTTGTATACAGGCTTCATATTTACCAAAAGTGGTTTTCTACAATTGTAATAAGTCAAAGTGTGATAACTTCCTCAACTTTTTTACACTCATATGCCCTAGGCGTTTATGCTACACATTAATATCAATATTAAAGGCACAATCAATATAAGAAAAAGAATATTGACTTTTATTAACATTTAGTTTCAATAGGTGATGATATACATCAAACTGACCAAAGAAAACTACTTTCCCATGCTTCCCTATAGTCACTTTTGTAGAAATAAACCTAACCTCAAAGCCTTTCTTAACCAAGATAGGGACCAACACTAGATTGCGCCTAATAGTTGACATAATCAATATATCAGTCGGAACAACTGATATGCCTTGTACATAAATTTTAAATGACTCAGTTCTAAGAATATCTGAGAAAGTGTTATTTCACATATATACCCGATGTTCTCCGGGTTTGTATTCTTCCCTTTCTTGCTTTTCTATATCTGTCTCGTCGCTCTTGAGTCAATTCACCAACTAGTCACCGGACTGCGCATTATGATATCACATAGATTATATTCTGTTTCTCCGATTGTCCATATTGCTAGGAGTTTTCACCGTTCTTTTTGTTATAGTAATCTCTCTTATTGTGCCCCCTATTTTTCTATAGTTTAACCACTTGACCCGAGTAGCGGTTTTTCTGCATTTTCTTAAAAGATTGACTACCCTTTTTATTATTTTTGCTTAAACTTTTTATTTGATTTATTTCTTTTTTGGTTGGATTTAGAGCTGAACCCTATATCATCTTCAACTAGTAGTAATTTTTTCTTCTTATTTTTATTCATATGCTCTTATTCAATTACTAGCTTAAGGGGCAATTCATAAAGGCTTGTCTCAGGCCTAGTATAAGGGCAGTAGCGACCATGTTCGAAGATGGGAAAAGAGTATTTAGTATCATGGATATCTACATAGGTTTTGGGATGACTGATTTAGCTACTGCTAAGTCTCTTGTCATTACTAGCATATTGTTCACATGTTCCAATACATTATCTCCTTCTTTTATCTTATAGGAGTTATACTTTTGTAGCAACAATTGAAGTGTAGTTTAGTTGTAGTGTTATACTTGGCTGTTATAGAATTAAACAACTCTTTTGCGATCTCATATTCTTCAACGACCCTAATCAGATCATCCTTCATGTATGTTAACATGATAATTCTTGCTATCGTGTCATCTCTTAAGAATGTTTTATATATTTCATTTTGTTGCTCAGTGTCGTTAGGGAGTGAAGGACACACAGTTTCTCTTAGTACATACTCTACACCTTCTAGTGCAAGAGGCAACGAGATTATTTTTTCTACGTTTGAAAATTTAGACCGTTTAATTTTTCTATTTTCCTCAATTTAGATACACACATTCTTCAATTCATTTTTATGTGTTAAAAAATTAACAATTAAATGGCCTAAAAGAAAAATATTTAACAAGCAACGTACAACATATATCATACTTTTAACAGATAGAATATAAAATATTCAACTACTGAACTTAAAATAACTCATGGTACTCAAAACAAGTTTCATACATATTTTAAGTACCATTATTGAGTTTTCCATAACTTGATTCTTTTATTTATAGAATCAAACCGGGAACAAACTTCTAATTTTTTCTAAAAATTCCTACCACCCTATAATATCCCCAAATTATAGGAGCAAACGAGTAATTTTATCTGTTTGTCTAGTTTTGAAATTAAAAAAAAAAGGACGAGAGATACATTAGTAAAATGGATTTTTGGTTTATCTATAAAAATTTATGATTAATTGAGGGTACACTTATACTTTTTTCATTCAGTTTGAATCTATAAATTTTCAAAAAAGACAGAGGCAACCTTTCTTGTAACACAATGACAAAACTCTGAATCTTTTCTCAACTAAGGCAGGAATGTAATTAAATTGACCTTTCGCTCATTTGAGGGTAAAATTATCTTTTTACTCAAAAATATATATGGATATTTTGGTAATTTTACCTTATGATAGATTATATTTTTAAAGATCATCAAGGGACATAATAAACTTTTCAATCCACTACCCGAAGTAGTTTTAGAAAACCGTTGGTTTCCACCCACAATTTTCTGAAACTGTGAGGCGATTTCCAAATTCTTCGAGAAAACAGAAAGAGAGAGAAACGGGAGAAAGAGGGAGGCTTCTCTGGCCTTGTGGCCCTTTGGGTTGTTGGCTCTGAAATGCCTTCTTCTGGCCTTTGAAAGTGTTTGACTTCTTATAGCTTTTCTTCAGGTGATGGCCTTATGGCCGTTTACTTCTTCGGGGTATCCCTTTGATCGATGACCCCTTATGACCAACGACCTTATAGCTTGGCCTCTGGCTTCTGTAGGGTTTTCCTTTGGCCAACAGTCTGTTGGCCTTCTTGTCACTACGGGACTTCTATGGTTTTGGCCATCTCTTGTTTTCCAATGCCTGTTTGAAGCCACCGTTGGTGGTTTCCGACAGATCGCCTGGTTTTTTCGGCTATCCCAAGGAGTTCTCACTTCTTTTCTCTCTTTTTTTTGTTTTTCTTGTTTTTATAAAAATAGTAACAACATATCCGACTGCAAGCTCACTTGATCTTTTGGCGTCGACATCTTTTTGGCCTCGCAGCGTATCTTATCCTAGGTAAGAAAATAAAAAAAGTTTTCCCCAGTGTCTTAGGGAGGTTTCTATGTGTTTTTCGTGTATATATATTTCTTCACTGCACTGCTCTAAATTTACAAAGCAACGCATGACGCTCCTTCACGGATATTTAGGTTGGGCTTTCGATTATGGAGCCCTTATACGAATGTTACATAATGGGTCTTTAACACCCTCAAGAAACGGCTAGATGACCGGTCTAGTCATTTCCATGAGTGAAACTGCTGAAAATGACCATTTTTTCGGCTCTACTTTACAGCTATGCCCTTTAGGTTTTTGTGACTGTTAGTGACATGCTGTCCACCATTGTTTGTCTGAATTCCACTGCATTGTTATCCTATCAAACCATCAATTTCCTCTCCTTGCTTATTGCTAAATTGTCATCCTCTCGCACGATACACAAACCTTCTGCGGATGATGGTGAATAAGAGGAACCAATTATATTCGATGAAGAGGACATAAAGGATGGGGTTGAGCAATGCATAAGGAGCCTCCTTGGTCGTTTATTATCGGATTAGACGACCTTCAATGGAGGCACAATGGAAGCCGCATTTCGCTCAATATGGCGTCGCCCATCATGATTTAGGGTTCAAAAGCCGCGACGATAATATTTTTCAGTTCTTTCTTTGTGATGAACGAGATATGATGATAGCTTTTATTGGCTCCCCATGGTTATTCGAAGACTGATACATTCGAGGGAATGGCAATTACAAGAGAATGTGGACTCCATGGACTTTACGAAATTTTCAACTTGGATACAATTTTTGGGGTCTGCCAGAACGATGCAACACTGAGAAAATGATCAGGAAAATGGCATCTCGTTTGGGATCGGTGGAAGATGTTGGATAATTTACAATGCGAGGAGATACATGAATACTAAAAAGCAAAAATTATTTATCGCCAAAATCGTAATGGTTTGAGAGCCATCGAAAGAAGACAACAATTGAAAAGAATGAGAGGAGGAGAAACGTGTGGATGAGGTCATGAACAACTGATGAGTCGGATAAAGGTATTAAATGTGCAGAACGCCTGTCAATCTAAAACTGCGAGAAGGCGAACAAGTTTTTAGAATCTACCTTACTACTCAATAAATAAAGGTAAGTGAAGAATAGAAAAGGACATACAGACACATATCAACCAAGAAATTTACACTTCTTTCAGTTTAATTTTGTTATAGCTTTAGCTGGAGCTTTTAAGATTCTATCGTATTAGCCTTGGTCTCTTCAATACAATATCCTGTTTTTTCTTTCTTGAGGTTCATTCCATATTGTTTAAGATATGCCGAAAGGGATCCACCTTCATCGTGATCCATACCATCGCTGTAAGTATTATCCGAACCCTCATAGAACGAAAGTCTGTATTCCTTCCCACTTGATGGAAGTATCCAACCGGCCTGTTGGCCTGTACGTGTCATTTTCCATCAACAACATGCTACCTGGCAGTTAGTCCGAGAAGATTGGCGTCGACTGTAGGTTCTGCGGTCACTTGGGGCATGAGAACCGCAATTGTTTTACAAGATTCTCTTAACAATGTTTGAAGACGACCGGTATTGACGGAAGAGGTAAATGCTGACCAAATAGGCAAATGGATTATCGTATGGTGGGTCAGACGTCTAGAAAGTCTACCATTGAGTTCCGGTCAGTCTTTTGAGACTAGTTACGTTATTAGTTCATGTTGCTCAAGAAAAGACATCAGAACCTCGAAAGAAAAACAATTCTGACGATAACTTCTGATTCCAAGTTGCGTAATATTGGAGTCAAGCATAAAGAGGCAGCCAAACCGCCCTCTACTCGGACAATGTCGGTCACTGAAGAGGATAGTGTGAAGAACATTAGTAGCAAAAGGTTCTTCCAGAGCCACGTCATAGAAGCTTCTAATGAGGATCGTGATACAGAAGTATGCTGATGTTTCCTTCCGATCATGCGACTAAAAGCGTGTGAGTTTCTGCTTGCCTGATTTCGGCGGTCTCTGAGCTTCCGGTTAGTTGCCGTCGAGCCCTTCAAGGTACGTGTGTAGCGGAAGAAATTGGTAAGTGTGATTCTGGTTTGAGGTTTCCTTGGAGCAGAATTTTCTAAGGAAAGCTTTTCTGTTCTTTTTTTGTAGTTATTGAATCGTATGCGCTACTCTTTATATATAGAGCAGCGCGTGCTCCTCCTTTCCCGGTTATCCTGCTGAGCTTCCCTCATCCAGAGTTTTCTTATGGCTATCCTATCTGCAACCGTAGATATGAGTAATGGTCTGGATGGTCAGTCCAACCGTTACCGTACTGGGTTGCTGAGAATGGCCATAACCTAATATCTCTCACTTGGGCATTCAAATCAAGTGTATTGACATACTGGTTTTCCTCTCAATTTTACAGGGTTTACCTAGTAATGTCCTTTCATGATTGTTACTGCAATCACTACCCGTTGTGTGGTTATTTTCCTATACAACAATCAAACATACCTCAAACCCATGTTCGTTCTGTTATGCCTTTAGTCAAGGGGTTTGCCAACATATCATTTATTGGCAAGTATGAGATGGATATTTCCTTTCTCATAACCATATCATGAACATAGTAGTATTTAACCATTATATGCTTGCTTTTTGAGCAATCAACTCTACTCTTGATAACAGTAATTGCTGCGTTGTTATCACAGTAAATGATAACTGGCTTGTCCGTTATTTCTAACTTCAAATTATATATGAAACGGCTTATCCAAACACCACTCATTGCAGCCATACAGCAAGCCACATACTCAACTTTCTGTGTATTCAATGCTACATAACCCTGTTTCTTACATGCCCAAGAAACAACACCACCTCCAAATAAGAATATTTGACCTCAGGTTGATTTGATATCATCTTTGCTTCAAACAAAGTCAGTATTTGAGTATCCTATCACTTTTAGTTCATCTGCTTGAAAACACAGTTTCAAGTCTCTTGTTCCTTTTAAATATCTTAAAATCCTTTTTACAACTATCTAGTGCTGTCATCCATAATTACTTTGATATCTACTTACAAGACCAACAACAAAGTTGATATCAGGTCTTGTACACAACATAACATACATCACGCTACCCATAGCTTGTGCATAAGGAACGTTAGCCTTATCGTCTCCTTCACCAAGACAATCAGTTTTACTTATTTTAACCCCCTTTGCAATGGGTGTGTCAACATACTTCCATTCACCCATTTTGAACTTCTTGAGGATATAACCTATATATCACTCCCCCTCTCTCAGACTGCGTCTCTATCTCTCTCTTCACAATTTATTCAGCCCAAAAAACTGCTAGGCGATTACAGAAAACTGTGGGCTAAAACCATCGGTTTCCCAGAATCTGCCTCGGGCAACGGACTAAAAGGCTCGTTTTGCTCCGGTCGGTTTTCTTATATTACCAAACTTCCCTTGGACAAAATTATAAAAATATCCAGATATTTTTAGATAAAAAGACTGTTTTGCCCTTGTTCAGCGAAAAGTTCTTTTTATCCTCTAATAGTTTGTGAAAATTATGAAATATCGGGCTTCTATTTTACATTATTGTCCTTCTCGGTTTAAATTATTACATTACTGTCATTATGTCAAAAGACAGATTTGTTCCTATACTTTTGAAAAATTTCAAATTCAGACTGAGGGTTAAAATTACAGATTTAACCCACATCAGTTACGAACACTATAGCATCGGATCCCAACAGAACTTTGAAGTTAAGAGTGCTTGGGCGAGAGTAGTATTGGGATGGGTGACCTCTTGGGAAGTCCTCGTGTTGCACTCCTTAGAGAGTTTGTCGGAGACCCGCCTCTTGGCCTGTGGCCCTCTATGGCGACCAGTAGCCTTGTGTGGCATTTTATGGTTTTTCAGCTTGCGGTCGACTGAGGCTCTTTTCATCCATTCGGCCTGTGGTGTTTTCTAGTTTTTCGGTCTGTAGTTTGCGGTCGATTGAGGCTCTTTTCAATCATTCGTATGTGGCATTTTTCGGTCTTTTCAGCCATTTGGCCTGCGAGCGTGGCTCTTTCAGCCTCTGCAGTCGTTCGGCCTGCGACCGTCTATGGCTTTGTTTAGCCTTTCAGCCACCCGCGACGTTTTGCCGCAGCTGATGTTTTTACTCATCTTTCTTCCTTCTTTTTCTTTTGTTTTTCTAAAACATTAACTTGCGTACCTGATTTGCAGGGTCAACAACGATGTTGTAATACCATATGTGAGTTTCTACTTGCTTGATTCTGGCTGTCTCCGAGCTTCCAATTAGTTGTCATCGAGCCCTTCCAGGTACGCCTGTAGTGAAAGAAATGGTTAAGTGTGATTGTGGTTTGAGGTTTCCTCATAGCGAAATTTTTCAAGGAAAGCTTTTCTATTTTTTTTCATCATTATTGAACCGAATGCGCTGCTCTATATATATAGAGCAACGCGTGCTCCTCCTTTTCTGGTTATCCTGCTGAGCTTCCCTCATCCGGAGCTTCCTTATCTGGACTATTACTGTGATCTTCAGTAACGGTCTGACTATTATGTTATTATGGCTATCTTATATGCAACCGTAGATACAGGTAACGGTCTGGATAGCCAATCCAACCGTTACCGTGCTAGGTTGCCGAGAATGGCCACAACCTAACAGAGCAAGTGTTTGGGAACCTGTATGCCCAATATCAAAGAGAAGACGAGGAGATATGGTGTTAACACTTCATCTTTGTTGGAGTCTAAATGTCGCATAGATGAGGATGTGACAATCAAGCGACATTGTGACTATACCAATACTCTAAAGAACAGTTGACGGTGGAGGGTGTCGACGAGGAAATTGCACAAGGAAAGCCATGAAAATCTTAGCATGGAATTAATCTAGGGATGGGGAATCCCTTGACGATTCACTCTCTTAAGGAAGTTAATAAAAGTTTATTCCCCATGAATTATCTTTATAGCTGAAACAAAGCATGCACCAATATTCAAGCGAGAAGCTAAAGAGATGTCAAGCTACATTAATCCATTTGTATCAACGCACTTACCCAAATGTCAGTGAACAGAAACAACTATTGGATTCATCAACAGAATTTGAACAAATCAGGGAAGTAAAGCCATTTAGCTGATGCATTAACTGAAGAGGAGAGAATATTGGAGGAAGAAATCAAGAGTTTGATGGATACATTGGGGAGATGAAAACACAATCTTTTCACGCTAAATGTGTTGAAAAAATCCATGCATAATAAATCAATATACAACAATTATAAACATGTTTCAATCAACAACAACCACATTTTCAAAATAAGCCATGAACTATATGAAAAACAAACATTAAAGCAATAATTATAAAAGAAACTTGAAACTTATAAATGTGAGTCACCGTTACATACTTTCTTTAGAGAAATCAACGCCTCACTATACAATATATACATGTATCTACGCCTTCCTCCTAAAAAAATGCATTCACCTCAAAGCTACGTTTCTAGGTTCGAGTCAACATCAACCACACCTTAATTGCCACTGGCAGAAAGGAAAGGATGACAAGGAGCAGCCATAGAACCACGTAGAACACTACGAGCAGAGAGTAGAGGCAGGAGGAGAGAAAGTGTTTCATGCATAAGTATGTATTAGGGAGCCCTAATCCTTTACTTATGGGTATTGTGATGGATCACAGATCATGTCCAAATCCAAATAATGAACATCTCCGTCTCGTAATCATTATCGTGTAAACACTCTTAACCGTTAGATCAAAAATTTCTCATACAAAAAGATAGACCATACACAATTCTCAATTCCCAAACCCAAGCATAGGACTCACTATACAATCCTTTACTTATAAGTACTCAACACGCGTATGTGGTCTAGCATGTCCTCCCCAAACTCTTTAAATTATGGTTCATGAGCTACCAACTATATAAAAGAACATATGGGTTTGTCTCATTCTTTAATATCGGGACTAAACTTTATCTCCTCTTGGTCATCACATGTACAAGTCCCTCACATATGACCTTTTACATTTTAGGACTTATATATATATATATATATATCAATATTGCATCAATTGAATATTTAGGATATCAACATGAATTAAATGTTAGTAATGTACATGAGTTTAGTTAACCCAAATATAACTAAAATTAATCCAACAATCCCTGCAAAGTCCTGAAGTGTAAAAGTGCCCTCTCAAACCAACCATCATATTATGCTTTCAGTAATGGTACCTTCTAATTTAAATTGTTACCCAAGTTATCTAATATTTACCCTTACAAGAAATAGGTAAGCATACGTCTTGAACCTTAACCTTGGGTGTAATGGTATATATTGGTAACAATATAATAAAAGGCTATGGCATGATCTTTAGGAGTGATTATTAATGACCATGCATCCATATCTTGTACCATGATTGAATTCAAGGAATAACTTAATTTCTTTATTGCGGTCACACAATGTCAATCACTTAATTGGGTATCTCCAAAGATACATTAGCATCCTGTTTTAGGACTTGATCCCATTAAAAGAATAATCTTTCACTAAACTTGCAGTCATGACACTTTAGGTTTATAGAAGATAAACACATAAATACAAAAAGTATCACATAATACAAAGTATCATCCTATTCAACCAACAATTTTTACTACCATATTGAACCTCCATCATGGGATCTCCATTCAGTTAGGTTGCATTATTACTGCTTGTGAATAAATCATGGGTTTCAGTCTCATTTCCAATCTTGATTTCTCAACTAAAACTACTGATAGACCCTTATTCAAAGGATCAATTATTATCTTTGGATCCAAAAAAATCTAAAACTATGACCCCATAAGACACAAGAGCTCTTACAGACTTTAGTCTGACTTGGATGTGTCTCTATTGCTTTCAGCTATAGTTGAAACTACTGTCTTAGCAATTGTAGTTATGTTATCATAGTGTACTGAAATTACAAGAAACAACTTTTTTACCATAGGTAAAGTGGACATAAGTTCCTTAAGTCATTCAACTTACAATTCGGTCTCATCCAAAGTAAATAGTTTTGCCTCGAAGGTAGAACAAGCCAAAATAATTTATTTCTTAGATTCACATGTGATAGCACCACCATCCACAAGAAACACATATCCAATGACCCCATTACTCCTAGAGTTTTTTGCTATCTAAATAGCATTACTAAATCCTTTAAGAACAAAAGGATATTTACCGTAATAGCGTCTAAGAAAAATTGTTCCCTTTATATAGCAAAGTACTCTGTCTAAAAATTGTCAACAGGTTCTACTTGGACAATTGGTATATCTACTTAACTTATACAACAAATGTAATATTTGGTTGTGTACAATTAGTTAGATATATCAAACTACAGATAATATGAGAATATCATAGTTGAGATACGGTAATACTACTTTCATTCTTATATAAAGCCTTAGATAAATCATATGAGGTCTTAACATGTCTACATTTTGTATATCCAAATCTTTGTAAAACTTTTTCAACATGGTGAGACAATGAGATTACTATATCATCAATAGACTTTGTGATTTTAAGCCCCAAAATCACGTTAGCCGCACCCATATCTTTCATCTTCAACTTACTAAATCATAATGACTTTGTGTCATTTACTATTTTCACATGTAAACCAAACAACAATATATCATCTATGTATAAGAAAAGAATCATGAAAGCATTATTGACTGTATAATCATTAGAAACAAAGCTAAAAGATGATATTACATAATCAAACTTTTCATACCACTATTTAGGGGCTTGTTTCAAACCATATAATGATTTAACATGTTTATACACCTTAGACTCATTCCCATGAGCCACAAATCCCTTTAGTTGATCCATATAAATTTTTTCATAGACGTCATCATGCAGAAAAGTAGTCTTCACATCCATCTGATGGATTGTGAGGTCATATACGAATGTCAATGCTATAAGCACTCGGATGGTGGTCATTCGAGAAATTGAAGAATATGTATCAAAGTAATTTATTCATTCCCTTAACGTATATTCCATGACAATTAACCTGACCTTTTACTTGTTGATTGTTCCATCATCTACTTCCAATACACAGTATAATAACTAAGAGGCAAATCTGTCGATTCCTAGGTGTTGTTGAAGAGAATTGATTAGATTTCATCATTAAAAGCTTTCTTCCAAAACTTAACCTCGAGTGAGATCATAGCTTGCTGGAAGGTGATAGGACCATCATCGACATTGAAAGTAAGAAAGTCACTTTCAAAATCCTTTGATATCCTATACCATTTACTTATCCTTCATTCAATTATTTTCTCAAATTCATCTTATCTGAAAACAACACAATCAAGGTCAACTCACACATTTGTCATCCTTTCCATATGATCGAAAATGAAACTAGTAGTAGATTCAAAATCTCTATAAGATACACTTTGAGGAACTCCAATTTTGTGGGAAACATATTCTCAAAGAATGTTGCATCAAAGAGCTTAATTATTGTGTTAACATGTATGCTAGAAACATCATATCTAATGACTAAGAATCTGTACACATAATTTGTTTTCATGTAACCTAGAAATATAACATTCACTATTTTAAATTTCAATTTCTTCTTTACTTTCACAAGACACCCACACTTTGAGATATTTAAGACTAGTCTTTTGACCTTTATAAAGCTCAAAGGAACTAATTTCCTTATGTTTATGAAGAACTTTATTCAGAATAATGCAAGCCATATTCAAAGCTTCTCCTAAATTAAAACATTAATCATACCACGCATGGTTCTATTGTTCTATTTAGCTCTTTATTAACATTAAAATTCATATACGAATCAACAATTGGTTATACAAAAATTTTAAATAGATCATCTACGTCACACAAATAGTCCTTCTAAAAAAAACATCTTCTACTAAGTCATAAGTCATGTAATTACAATTTTATTATATTTGTAATCTAACCTTAATCCATTCCTAACTAAAGCATAACCACTAAAAATATTCTGACAAACCGTTGGAATGTATCTAACTCCTTCAAGAGTTAGAACCCTTCTTAAAGCAAACTTAAAGTCCACACCCTCTTTGCCCTTGATTTCAACAATCGAATGATCTCCTAAAGTTATAGTTTTGCCCTAGATGACTTACTAAGATAAAAATAGATATGAGTTAGCACAAACATGCACATTAATCTCAGTGTCTACAATTCAGTACTTTGACTTATAAATAGAAAGGATATGGGGCTTAAGGGATAGATACCGTCACTAGCAGGTACAATAGTCACTATGTTGACCATAACTCCTTTAGCGGTCACATTTTTCTTAGCTTTCTTTAAGTAACAATTCCTCGCTCAATGTCCAACCTGACCACAAAGCCAACATAGTTTGTTCTTGGGTTTCTTTTAGATATTAGAGTTTGATTTATGTTTTGCGTATTTTTCCTTATGATCACTAGGTTGTTTTCTTTCAATCGTAAGGTTAACCCTAGGGATGCTATCTAAAAGAATAACTGGTTTCTGACTTATATGCTCTTCCACTATTGCTATGTCTACCATGAGGTCATCAAGGGTCATCTTATCCTTCTTATGCTTGAGATCTATGCCGAAACCCTTCCAAGACTTAGGAAATTTTTAAAAAAATTGACATAACAATAAACTTGTCAAGAAGCTCCATCTCGGTTTTCTTTAGACAATGACATAAAAATTGAAACTCGTTGGCTTTTTCTGTTACATATTTTCCCTCTGTCATTTGATACTCAAGAAAACTTTTCAAGACCGAAGTCAACAGTGTTGTATTTCTAATTAAAAGTTGCCCACAGATTGTTTGCTATCGTGGAAGGGGAAAAACTATAAAACATTTGATAATGTCGATAATATACAATAGTGGCATAGGATGTCCTTCTCTTTTCACTCAAAAATTTTATCCGACCTTCTAAGATCAATATCATCGGGATGGGGACAACCCAACTCAATATACAAGTGTAGCACTAACATAGTTAATCAAATTTTAATACATTGTTGCCAGTGTTTAAAATGGAAACCATAAAGCTTTTTCGGCATCAAAGTCAAGTCGACCTTAGGTCGGAGGGTTGTTGCCGTAGATATGTTTACTACCGAAAAGAGTGATTTCTCTAAGATTGTTAGAAAAATCCAGAGAAATACATGCATAATAAACCAATATGCAACAATTGTAAACATGTCCCAATCAACAACAACCACAGTTTCAAAATAAAGTCATAAACAAACCGTATAAAGAAAAGCAGAAGAAATAATTAAAAAGAAACTTATCTATGCGAGTAACTCTTAGAAATCAGTGCCCCGTTATACCATACGTAGGGGTACTTGCGTCTTCCTCCTAAGCTAAAACACACACAACTCAAAACTACATACATAGCTTCCAGTTTACTTCAACCATGCCTCAGTCGACTATGGCTGAAGGGGAAGGATGGTAGAGAGCAACTATACAATGATGAAGAACACCACGGGCAGACAACAGAGGTTGGAGGAGAGAGACTGTTTCACACAAAAGTATGGATTAGGGATCCTAATCCTTTATTTATAGGCATTGTGATGGATCACAGATTATGAACTCGATCCAAGTGACATACCTCTCCATCCTGTAACCGTTTTGCATAAACACACCATTAGATAAAACAATTTCCATGCAAAAAAATAGATCGAAGAAATTCCTAATTCTCAAACCCAAACCCCGACCCCACAAGCATGGGGTGTGGTATAGCATGTCCTCCACAAGCTCTTTGAACAAAGGTTCATCAACAATCAACTATGTCTCTTCTTGGTCATCACATGCACAAGTTCCTTATATGTGACTTTTTACATTTTAGAACTTTCATATATATCAATGATGCATCAATTAAATATTTAGGAATACCAACATAAATTAAATATTATTAATGCACATGAGTTTAATTAACCCAACCGCAATTAAGAGTAATCCAACAAAATGTACAATGAGAAGACGATGTAATAAAACATGGGATTATATGGAGACGATGAGGATCAAATTGGACAAGCATCTGTGAAATATTCTCAATCCTTATTTCAGAATGGTCAATATAGAGGATCCCTAGCTCTACCAACTTTCAGAATTTCCCTACGAAAGTTATTGATATTATGAATAGGCGGCTCACTGTTCCAGTTACTGACTTGGAGATTAAGCGAGCACCTTTCTGTGAAGACAGATGGAGCTCCAGCACCGGATAGATTTTTTAAGAAATTCTTTCAACATCATTGGCCTACGGTGGGTTTAAATGTATGTCAAGCTACACGAGGACATTTATTCGAGGTAACCTCATTTACTCATACTTTGATATGCTTGATCCTAAAAGTTAATGATGCTTCTCTCACATGAGACCAATTACTCATTGTAATGTGATTATTTCAAAAGTCCTTCCTTGTTCATCATCAACAATTCATGAATAGACTCATAAACCCGAATGAAAGTGCTTTTATAAAAAATAGACTCATATCTAATAACATTTTAGTTGCTTATGAATTTACTCGTAATGCAGGAAACGGGAATCTTGGATCAAGCAGCGCGTCACATCATTCCTTGTTCAATTACCATTGAAGGTCAACTTTTTCAATACTTCCAACCTATCAGTGGCCTCATGTAGGGGACCTGCTCTCTCTCTCTCTCTCTCTTGTGCAAAAGATTGTCATATTTATTACGGTCCCTAAAGGGCATCAAAATTTCTTGTACGGGGTCTTCGATATCTTACCTCCTCTTTGTTGAGTCATAGAACAAAGTAAAGAGAAAGAAGAAAAGAGGTAATGCCGATGTCAGCAACAACAACAATTAAGCCTTTTCCCATACTAGAGGGGGTCGGCTACATAGATTCTTTGTTTTCACATAGTCCTATCATCTGTTATGTTAGCAGTTAACTCGTAATAAGCTAGATCATTCTTTATTGTTTCTTTCCATTATTTATGTGGTCATCCTCTACCTCTTTTAATATTTTTAAAATATAGTTTTTCGTACCTTCTTACAGGTTCTTCTTTTGATCTTGTTTCTATATGTCCAAACCACCTTAAATGATATTCTCTCATTTTGTCCTCTATTGATGTCACACATAATTTATTTCTAATAACCTCATTATGTATACAGTCTTTTCTTGTATGACCACTTATCCATCTCAACATCTTCATTTTTGTCACAAACATCTTTTGTACATGTTGATGATTAACTGCCCAACACTTAGAACCATAAAACATGGTAGGTTTAATTGCTACTCTATAATATTTACCTTTTAACTTTAATGGTATCTTCTTATCACAAAGAATACTTGATGCTCCTCTCCATTTTAACCAATCAGTATTAATTCTATGCGTAACATCTCTATCAATTCTTCCATCACTCTGAAAAATTGACTGTAGGTTTTTAAAACTTTCCTGAATATGTTTTGTTAACTCATCAATCACCATTATAAATAAGTATGGACTTAAAGTTGATCCTTGATGTAATCCAATATTAACTTCAAAGAAGTCTGTCATTCCTTTATGAGTCCAAACACATGTTTTTGCACCATCGTACATGTCTCTTATAAGGTTTATGTATGTCAATGGAATACCTCTTTTTTCTAAGGTTCTCCAAAGAACCTCCCCCGATACCCTATTGTAAGTTTTTTCTAAATCAATAAATATCATGTGAAGGTTTTTCTTTTTTGCTCTAAAATATTTCATAAGACGTCTCAAAAGGTGAATCGCTTCAACAATAGATATGCTTGGCATGAATCTAAATTGGTTCTCTTTTGTACTTGATACTTGTCTTAACCTACATTCAATAATTCTTTCCCATAATTTCATAATATGGCTCATTAACTTGATACCCCGATAATTCATACAATTCTGAATGTCACCCTTGTTCTTATGTATGGGCATAAGTGTACTCGTTCTCCATTCCTTAGTCATCTTTTGGTTTCTTCATATTTCATTAAATAGTCTTGTGAGGCAAGTGATTCCTGTTTCTCCTAGGATTTTCCAAACTTCTATAGGAATATTGTTTGGTCCTACCGATTTACCACCCTTCATATGTTTAAGAGCCTCTTTGACTTCATTCTTTTGAATACGTCGATAGAAATTGTAGTTTATATACTTTTTTTATTTGGCTAACTCTCCTAAGCTAATACTAACATCTTTATTTTCATTAAAAAACTTATAAAAATAGTTTTCCATCAATTTCTTATATCATCATTTGCCACTAGAATTTTTTCATCCTCGTCTTTGATGCATCTAACAGAATTAAGATCCATAGTTTTCTTATCTCTAGCCCTAGTTATCCTAAAAATATATCTTTTACCCTCTTTTGAGTTGAGTTTTTTTTTATATAAATCTTCTCAAATTTTAGCTTTTGCTTTACTGACAGTCTTTTTTGCTTCCTTCTTTTCTTTCTTATAAGCCTCTAAAGTTTCACTAATTTTCTTAACATAATGTAATTTGTAACATGCCCTATTTGCCTTAATTTTATTTTGCACTACTATATAGCCATATTGTTTTACATATCACAAGGTGTACTAACATAATTTCAAGCATCTCCTTGAAGAACTTTCTATTTAAAAATATCTTTTTTCTCGCTTTTGAGGTTCCACCATTTAGTCTGAATAGCTTGATACACTCTTTTCTTCTTTATCTATTTTTTTATTTGTAAATTCATAACTAAAAGTTGATGTTAGGTGGTTAAGCTTTCTCCTTGAATTACCTTGCAATCTTTACAATACGCTCTATCTTTTTTTCTACAAATAAAGTAATTAATTTGTGTTTGTGATAAGCCACTCTAATAAGTAATTAAATGTTCATCTCATTTTTTGAAGATTATATTGACTGAATATAAAGAGATCAAATGCCATAGCAAAATTTAAAATTTCCCTACCTTCCTCATTTATATCTCCAAAACCAAAGTTTTCATGAGTACCTTGATATCCTAATGCCTCTTTACCGACATGTCCATTTAAGTCTCTTCCTAAACAAATCATCTCCCTTTGTAGAATTCTTTGAATTATAATGCTGATGCCAACATTCAGAATTAAAGACTACATGTAAAAAAAGAACAGGAAAAGATGTATCGAGCGTGAATGTTCGAATAAAGGCCTTCGCTACTAGAAACATTTATCTGCTCATTAAATGAATGCCACTCAGGACTAGTTTGGTAAGTTTTAAACATGAGGAGTTAGTTGCACAAATATAGGCATAATTAGGGCTTATTCCAAGAATATTTTAATTATACATAATGAAAGGAAAATTACATTTATAGATTCATTTTTTTTATAATAAATTTTAAATTCAATCTTTTAGTGGGCCCTGAAAGCGGATCATACATTGCTCGTTGATGATCTATAGCGCCATGCTTACAATATACAGCGATGGTTGCAGCTAGCTGTGCAAATCTCTGAATAAGGGTCCTTTTTTTGCATTCCTCTTGTTGGCATTCAAACTTTTTCTTTTTTCTGGTAAAGATTCAAACTTACTATTTTGGCACTCAGGTTTGTTGCATGTGCTAACAAATGTCCAAAAGGATGCATCAACTACATTTTCATATATGTATCCTATGAGATTCTCATATATATATATATATATATATATATAAAAGGAAATCGATGCAGCACTGTTCACTTGTATTTATGCATAATTATGTTCATCCTTTATTTTAAGGAACATGAGTACCATTTTGAAAAGTTACTAAGTGTCTCATAAAATATAAAGAACCCTCAACATCTAATATCTCTCCCTCTCACACATACACTCATGCACACACACATATATAAGGTAGAGGATTCACTCATATCCAAACTCTATTTAAATTGATTTCAATCGTTTGATTGAGGGCGTTAATGGATGAGATTGAAAAATAAAAAGTTAAAAGTGCATGAGCACAATTAAATACCCTACAAAAGGTACTTATACTTTCAAATTTTTGTGTTTTCAATCTTAACTACACATTGCCTTTAAGTGGTTATATATATATATATATTGAAGAGTTGGTATGAGTCCACATAGTTTGATTTTTCTTAATGAAAAAGTAGGTAGGGCTTCTGATTGTAGAAAACTTGGTCTAGATGGATTGGTAATTCAGCTATGGATAAGAACATATCAACAAAACTACAAATCGGTGAACCCCACAATCCAACTGCGAGTTAATCGAGTCAACCTTGATTGTCTCTTAATTTGGTTCATGAAAGAGTCAAGGAGTGGATACTCCGATTTACAACTGGGTCGGCCAAGTCAATTGTGGACGCAGTGGTTCTTTTCATCGTTCAATTTATGCTAATTCTAGTTGCCCAGTCGAGCGTATAGGCTCCGCTTGGGTAGACGGGTGGTTTGGACCTTGCACGGTAGTTCAAACTGGAAATGAACCATGTCATATATACATATACACATACACACACACACACACACATATATACATATACATATACACACACACACACATATATATATACATATATATAACCGGTCATGAAACTGCCGGTAATCAAAATCAGTCAAACCGGGGACCTCCCGGTTCAGTTAGATGATATCATAAAAAGACATAAATCAACGGACCTTGATAAGAGAGAGAGAGAGAGAGGCGTTAGAAAAAGATATGCTATAGGCTCAGTTGCATCACCAGTGGATAAGAGAGGAGTTACGAAAGTATTTTCTTTTATAAATAAAAAGATTAGTAGAAATGGTGGGATTGAATCTATTTGGAGCTTCGAAGAATTGGTTACATGAAAGCATGTAGTTAATGAGTAAGAACATGGGTGTTTTTTTTTTTGATAGGTATACCATACACAAGATGATTTTTAGCATATGTGTGCACACATTGACCCGACTTGCCAAAGGGTATCATGATTCTACTCGGATCAGCCTATATCTAGCCACATTATAGAAGTTAATTTGTAGTTAATTGAAAGTCTGAATGACATTTCATGGCTCAAGGAAGGAACCAATTAAATTAAAATTGAAATGGAGGATGAATTGAATCCATACTCGAACTGGCTTAGAAAAGCAGGCCTATTGATTGATGTGACATGTATGCCTAGAACTAGGCTATCAATCATGTCAACTCATTCACATTAGATTTATATTTTTATTTGGGTTTGGTTTTAGATTTATTTAAATTCTAAAAGAAAAGAAATACGAAAGTGTACCAACATCAAATTCTAAGCTTTTCATTATGGATTTTTTAAAATATTCTTCTTCAATTCCTTTTTTCTTTGAATTCATTTGCCATAGTCTCTCTATTCGAAATAACCACATCCATTTAAGCATTCAACTTTCCGAATTAGCTTATATTTCTGGTCACTTTCAGCCAATAAAAAGAGCTGTCAAGGAACAATTTTCAAGCTGCTTTTCACATAGAAGGGTTTGATTTTGGTCATTCGATTGCAATTTTAGCAAGAATCAACATGAAACGGCTTCATCATTTCAAACCGGTTAAAAAAATTTGATTACCTTTATTTTGTCCCCATACATCAAGGATCATACTTTTGTGTTCCAAGGCAAGGATGCGTCACACACGTGTACGATATACATATACATATATATATATATATATATATATGTTATATACATACATATATACAAACATGTATTTTTGCATATACATACATAAAACAATGGGTGGACAGGATCCAATCTCTCTCTCTCTATATATATATATTAAAATGTACAAACTTGATTTATAAAACAAAAAAAACTGGAGATAGGAAACATTAATGCAAAGATGGGAGAGGACTTGGGAGAATTGTTAACATACAAAAATCGCTGTCCAAGTAAAACTTTAAGAATTTATTGGAGGTACCACAAGAATTTGGTGAGGTTTTTTATAAACACCCAAATTTCTATCATAACACAAGAAAATCAGACAAGAGTGATCAAGGATGCATAAAATAAACCATAGGACAAATTCAGATTCAAGAATATATCTCCCAAACGATATTGAAAATCCAAGATTAATACATAAGATCCGTGCATAAAAGCAAAAGGAAGCTGTTCTACTAAATAGCTACATCCAAAAATTAGAAGTCCCGAGCCCTTAAACAATACGGTTATGTTGATAATACAATGTTAAGAATAAACAAAGAACTTAACCGAAAAGTTGTTGAACCAAACGTACCAAGAGAAGTTACTGAACCAAAATATCAACAGATTAAAAAAAGGAATACAAGTTGCATGAGCTGAGCATCGTATATCATCACCCATCACAAGTCGGCAAGGATCAACTATAAAAAAAAAGACTCAACTATAAAAGGAGACTCCCCCGTTGAAAAATACATCGGAGGATTAGGGATTACGTGAGAAAGCCTTACATAATACAAGAGAGTGAAATCTGAAATAGGGAACAGCGACCAGTTATCCCTCTCCTCGGTCATCCACCCTGGTTCTCTAAAAGCGCCATCACTGAGCATAATCGTTGTTTTTCTCTTCCTTGCTCATCTTTCTTTCTATCTCCTGTAATACGCTATACTCCCTCCTTGCTTTTCTTTCAATCTCCTGTAATACGCCACCTGCAAATACAACAGAAAGAAAAGAAAATTCTCCCTGTGCGTGCATAAGAATGTGTTGCCTGTAACCGATCTCCCCAGCTCGATCCACCCTCGTCAGCGCCCACCAGAATCACCAGTGGGAATTTCCCTCCCTCTCTCTCTATTGGCCGCTCCCTCTCTCTCTATTGGCCGCAGGTCACTCCCCTGCTCTCTCTCTCTCTCTCTCTCTCTCTCTCTCTCTCTCTCTCTCTATATATATATATATATATATATATATATATATATATATGCTGGTTTGTGCGCCTGTTTCCGCAAACCACCGATTTCCCTGAACCTCGCCACCACCGGCCCCTCGCCGTCGTTAGCCGCCTCACCGACCCCTTCAACCATCAAGAAAAAAACTAAAAAAACATACTGCACAGCCGCTCCGCCACCGACCGGCAGATCCTTTCAGCCGTCGCCGCTCTCCTCCATTGCCACTGCCGCCGACATCCGCCGCTCCGTCGCCGCCGCCCTCTCTCCTCTGTATCTCTTTCCTCTGTGTTGAATGGAAGTCCTCCTTTTTTTCATGCAGGTAGTGTACAGTAGAGATAATTTACAGGTTTTGTCCTGCAGGGCGGCCATATCTGCTGTTTGGCGCTGTTTGCAGATAATTGACAGCGGTTTGCTCAGTTGTTTCACCATTTACTTTTCTCGTCAACCAGAGTGGCTGAATCACAGTATCGTTTCTTCACAATATGTTTTGCTGACTTTGCTGATATGTTTTGCTGCTTCACAATATCGTTTCTGACTCTCGTCAACCAGAGTGGCTGAATCTTTTCGTATGTAAGAGCTTGTTGAGTCGTGTAACCGTTGAACAAGTCCTTCTTTTGGTCACTATAATTGATATGGCATTAACGGGCTTACATGGATATAAAGGTTTGAGATCCAACAATGGTGTATCTTCTGTTGGGCAGTCGTTCGGTTTGCCGAAGCCGACAGCGAGGTTGGGCTGCGGTTATGGTTTGCGGAAGCCGACTGTGAGATCTCTCTCGGTTCTTGGCTGTTGATGCGGTTATGTCATCGGTTTGTTTCTCTTGTGCTTGTTTTTCTCTTTTCTTTCGTAATGTATAGCAATTCCAAGTCTCCTCTCGTATTCGTGTGAACAAGATGAGAGACAAGAGACTACCTGAGAGACATAGGTTTGAGCAGGTAAAGGGTTTTCTAAGAATTGTATTGCATATCACCTTTTTCTACATGATTCTTTTGTATTTATATATTATTTTTTTCATCTTCCCAGTTTTTCTATTTACGCTTTCCTTTTTAAGAGTCATTTTCATATTATCCGGAAAATAAATATGACATTTTTAAAACAAAACGGTTTTTACTAACGTTTATATTTTCAAAAATACACTCATGAAATAGAGTGTCCTTGATACATTGGTTTTTCCTTCCACTATTTTGGAGTTTATCATTTTTTCTTGTTACAAGTAAATTATAACTTTTATTCCTTACGTGGTTTTTCCATAAACAATGTGTTTTTCCTACATAATACAAAACAAAGTGTATTTTATACACTTATATACTAGGCATATCTCAACCCCATATGGGTTACAAGTTTAGTAAACAATTCTTGTGAGATATTTGTCAACATATCAATAGTTGGCATATAACATATAGTTATTTAATTTCTTTTGAGCATATCATGAACATAGTGATATTTATCCAAATGACACTAACAAAAGTCATATTGGAAGCAGCATACTCAGCCTTTTGTATATGCAGCACTACACAACCTTGTTTCTTATATGTCCAATAAACCGCACCACCTCCAAATAAAAATATTTATCCTAAGGTTGATTTGTTATCATCTTTGCTCCCAGCAAAGTCAGCATATATATGAGTATCCAATCACTTTCATTTCATCTCAGAAAACAAAGTTTCAAGTTTTTTGTTCCTTTAAGATATCTTAGGATCCTTTTCACAACTATCCAATGTTGTCAACCAATATTACTTTGATATCTACTCAAAAGATTAACAACAAAATTGATATCAGGTCTTATACACAATATAACATACATCAAGTTAGCCACAACCTCTGCATAAGGAACATTAGGCTTATCGTCTCTTTTACTGGGACAATCAGCCTTACTCAATTTAACCACTTTCGCAACAGGTGTAGATGCAGACTTGTATTCACCCATTTTAAACTTCTTGAGAATATAATCAATATATCTCGCCTCACTTAGGCATAAAAGCTTAGATTTTCTATCTCGAGAAATCTTTATACCCAAGATATATGATGCTTTCTCATATCCTTCATTTCAAACCTTGAGTTTAACCATCATGACCTGGTTTTGACAATCATCTTGTTGTCATTCCTAGTCAACAATACGTCATCTACATATAATGATAAGATGACATAGTAGCTCCCACTATTCCAGACATATACACAATGATTTAGTTTATCAACCACAAACCCAAGTTAAAGTCAAATACCATTGACAAGGTGACTATGTAAGGTCGTATAAGGATTTTTTCAACCTATATAGATTATCTTCTTGGCCTTCAACTATGTATCCTTCAAGCTTATGCATATATATGATTTCATCTAAATCTCTATTTAGAAAGGCAATTTTTACATCTAAGAAATGTAAATCCAAATCATAATATGTCAATATTGCTAGTATTATTCTTGTGGATGCAAATTTCGCAACATAAAAATATGTCTCAACATAATATATCCCTTCTTTTTGAGAAAAACACTTTGCAATCAACCTCACTTTAAATTTGTCGATTGTTCTATCGATTTTATATTTCTTTCTGAGAACCCATTTACAACTTATGACTTTCCTTCGTCTTTGCAAGTCAGCGAATTCCCAGACTTTGTTTTTCTCAATGGATTTAACTTCTTCATCCATGGCTTTTTTCCAGTCTGCATATTCAGATGAGTTAATACTGTGGTGATATGTCAAGTTATCAGTAAGCTCATCTAAATCTACTGAATTACATACTTTCTCTGTAAGGTAAATGTGATAATACTTTAAGTAGGACGGTGTGATCCTAGGTCTTTTATGTCCACTTAAAGTTTCGGTTTGTTTAGGAAGCTCATCAATAGGTTCAAATGATGATTGATCTTAGATCACCAATATACTCATCATCATTCTCAAGGATGCCATTTTTAGTCTCTTCTAAGAATTCAGCGTCCTTGCTTTCTATCAGTCCATGGTCCTTATTATAAAACTGATATCCTTTAGGATATCTGATGAATATATCTTAAGGATCTACTATCTAGTTTATCTTTAGGAGTAGTTATACTTCTAAAAGAGTAGTTGTACATGCAGTTTAGTTGTATGGTCGAGGAATGAAATAACTCGTTAGCAGTTTCAAATTCCTTAAAGACTAATCAAATCATCCTCCATGTAAGTCAACATTATGGTTCTGACTATAGTATCATCCTTTAAAAATGTCTTATATTTTTCTTTTTTTTCATCTGTTGCAATAATAATAGGGGGTAAAATTGTTTATCTAAGTACATAATCAACTCTCTTTAAAGTTAAGGCTAGTAGAATTCTCCTTTTCAAAGTTTAAAAATTTAGGTAATTTAACTTTTTAGTCTTTGTCAATTCAGACATACAAATTCTAGAAGTCATTTTTAAATTTTTGGCAAAGACAATAAATAGAGAGTTTGTATATTTTAAGATAGAAAATATAAAACATGCATCAGATAGATTTATATAAGATATTTCATAAAGAACCAACAGAAAATAGCCAGACACTTAAATGCAATATATATAAGTTCTAAGTACTAAAATGTAAATATTTCAAGCGTTGTATTGCAATTTATTTAACTTACAAGTACCTTTCTAGAAATACAATAAAAGCGGGGAGTAAATATTTCTAGGCACTGTACTATAGTTTATTTAACCTTCAAGTACTTTTTTGGAAATACAGTAAAAATCGAGGAGTAAATATTTTCAAACACTATACTATAGTTTATTTAACTTCCATGTACTTTTATGAAAATACAGTAAAAAATTGGGATTTGTATTAAAAAAATATTATTCACAGGATTTCTAAGAAAGTATAGGAGTATACTTGTACTTTCCCAAGTGGCATAACAAATATTCTTGAAAACTGATAAGGGTATATTCATAGAAACACCTGAATCCTAGGTTCTATAATTTCTTGAAACAATTAGGGACAAATCAATAAAACTACTCACTGGTTTTTTTGTAGTTTTATGGACTATTAAAGGGCATAAAAGACTTTTGCACACATAGGGGTATAACAATCTTTTTACATCAAAATATCTAGATATTTCAGTAATTTTGTCATTGGTATTTCATAATTTAAATTTTTGTATAAGGGCAAAATGGTAATTTGACACAAAAAAGGTTGTTGGCCTAGCTCGGTCGTCGCCTCTAGTCATCTTGGCTTTCGCCTTTGGTCGTCTAGGCTCTTCCTCTGGCCATCTTGGGCTTTTGCTTGTAGCCGTCTTGGACTCTTGCCTATGGTTGTCTAGGCTTTTGCCTCTCTTCTTCCTCTTTGGTTTCAGTAAAGAGGGAGAGAAACATAAAGAGGAGGGTGCTTACAATTCTTTTCCGCTGGTCTGTCATCCTCTTTTTTCCTCTTCCTCTTTGCCTGATCTCTACGGTATTCTGGACGTTTATTTGCTCTCAAACATGCGACCCGCCTAAGGCCACCTTCTAAGAGTGCCTTTTGGTTGTCTCTGCATTGCTTCTTCCTTTCTCCCTTTTGTTATTTTTTTTATTTAAAAATAAAAAATACTTACACTGGAAAAAAAAATTGGCTTTAACAAAATGCTCTCTCACTTTTTTTTTTCTTTAGAGAACTGGCATACTTGTTGGAGTTGTCGAAGAGCTTCAACCTACTTTGATACCAAATGTTGGGCAGTCGTTCAGTTTATCGGAGCCGACAATGATGTTGGGTTGTAGTTATGGTTTGAGGAAGCTGATTGACAGATCTCTTCCAATTCTTTTTGTTTCTCTTGTGCACTATTTTTCTCTTTGCTTTCGTAATTTGTAGCAGTTATAAGTCTCCTCTTGTATTCCTTTGAATAAGATGAGAGAGAAGAGAGTATAGGAGAGAGAGATAGGTTATAGGTTACCCACATAGGGTTTTCTCATAAGATTGTATTGCATATGACTCTTTTTTGTATGATTCTTTTGTAGCTTTTTCCATCTTTTGAGTTTTCCTCTCTAGGCTTTCTTTTTTAACAGTCATTTTCATTTTATCCGAAAAATGCATGTGACCTTTTTAAAAAAAAATGATTTTTACTAATGTTTATATTTTCAAAAATACAACTCATGAAATCGAGGAGGAGTGCCTTTCTTCCCGCATTTCATAATTGTTGTTAGTAATGGGGCCGATAGTGGCCACCCACTACTTACATCTTCCTCATGTATACCTTCTTAGTGGTTATATACTTCCAAACTCAATTAGGCTCAAATTGTAAAATTTTATCATTGTTTCAATAGTATCTTTATCACAAACTTTATTTTTAAGGAAAATTTTCCGGTGTTTATATATGCTCTTCTTTGACATCAATTGAGATTTGGCTTGGTTGGTGTCAAAGAAGTAAATGCTAAAATTTGATTCATGAAAAAGTGTTTGAGCCAAAATCAATTTGGGACAACTTGAAACTCCTTTTCTTATGAAATCTAGACATAATACTTGAAAGAAAATAAGGGTCATATTATGGCATGACTAGGACAAAAGGGTGCTTTATTATAAGATGCGTCATAAACCGTATATGTGACAATATGTAAGACCAAGAAGAGGGTCATTTAGAAATATGATAGATTTCATAAAGAGATTTTTAGATTGTTTGGAAATTAATAAAATTCAAGTTTGTAAAAATATTTCCTTTTTAATGATATGAGAGTAGTGTATTAAACCTTTGTTCTTCAAATGTAAAAAAGCTTGATGAAAATGTCTTTTTCTTTTTTAATATTCAAGGCAGTGTAGATCAGAGATGAAGCAAAACAGAGGAAGACATTGTCAATTGGTACTTGTTTCAATGACTAACAGAGCAAAACAGAGGAGAAAAAATCTTATCACATTGACACACTAACACAATACTAATGACTAAAGGGAACTTAACATGGACACATCAAATGCAATAACATAGCACTAATGTAGATCCCAAATAATCTGGATCTGAATCCAAATCTACTACTCAAATGACTAGACCAAATAAAATCCAAATGACGTGCAGTGCCTCAAGATTGAATGTATCCACCATGCGAATCACGTGTGAGTACTATCAGCACTCAATCAACATCCTATGATGATGTCTCTCATTATAATCAGGTATCCAAATCAAGTTAGAGTCATGCGTTGCAATTGGTATGATCGGCCTCACCCAAATATTGCTAATAAGTTTTTCAAACTACATATTTATTTCTCCTGTATTTTGAAACTAGGCACCCAAAGCGGTAGCGGCTCTCCGACTCCTCGATTTCAAATTGGGATTTCATTTCCATGGGCTTCCACACACGTATGTAGTGTTAGGTTTTGGCTTCCCTTTGTAATAGAAAAAAAACTAGACACCCATTATGATGATTCTTATGATCTAGAATTATGCCCAGACCTTTCTATAGTTAGTGTAGCCTTGTGAAACAATATTTTTTCCAGGGCTAAAAATCATCACAAGTAACATCCCGTGATCTCATTGAACTTTGTGGTTCTCAAGCTAAGTTACAGAAAAATGTCTTGCAGGGACTATTCCCATTTCAAAAATACACTGATGCGGATTCACCGTTGAAATCTCCTCAAGAACCCTCTAAGGTCATTAGGCTATGGGCTTGTCCTCCTTTGCTATACTATGTATATTGAGAAGAGTAATGCTAAATTGGCACATGTAATCTCTCACACTGCCCCGTATACCTCAACTCAAGCAGATTCTTTCACGTTTAATAACTCGTGAAGCTCACCATGAACTACTAACAAAGTTACTCTCAAAAACCTACTAAGATTTGATCAATAGTCTTCCAGATGGATGTATCGCTCACTCCTTCATGTCTCTATAGCTTCACATTTCTACAAAGATAAAGAAATGCTGTAATCAACTGGTCTTTCTTTGAGATCTTAATAGCTTTGAAATACTTTTCTAGGTCTCAAATAAAATCTTCCACAACTTTGTTATCTCGAGCTCCTCCAAATCTCTTCAACTCTCGTTCTTTGAGACGATGGAGAGCAACAATTCTCTCTCTAGTAGTAACTACTCCATGTATGACCTCTAACATCTCCATGCTCAAGCAAACTCTAAGTTGAATAGAGGAAACACTCAGAGACCTAGCCAATTGAGTCTCCAACTAAGCAATATGTGTGACCTCCATGGCAGGGTCAATGGTAGTTTGACTGTGTATTTGAACTCCCTTACAAACACATATATAAAAAATATTGAGGTACCGTAGAACATAGAAGCTAAATCTGGTCTTGAAGATAGAACCACCAGGAGGGTCTTGCTGAGTGTCTTCCGGTGATGTATGTAGTGATAGGGTTTTAATCACGGACAAGGAAAAAATCATCAGATAAAGATGAGAAATTCTAGTCAACCGCACTGAGTCAATTAAGCCTTAACCGAACCTGGTAAGGTTTTAAGTATAGTGGGTCAAGACTCGAATATGGGTTGGATCTAGAGATTAGATCTAATCCACATGTAAAATCAGCAACGAAACATGATATCATGAGAGAGGAGGGCGGAGGTCGACGGCACGAGGCTTATAGTAGTGGCTGGCATGGGCGAAGGGCAGCAAAGGCTCAAGAAGGCTGTCAGTTTCGTATAGCTGATGTTGGTGGGGAAGAGAAAGGAAAGAGGAACTAAGGAAATGGACATCAACGGATTGGGAAAGATTTTGTCGGCCTTGAGCAGCTCCAATCGATAGTGGGCATTGTCGGTTGATGGCCAGTGGTGGCTCAAGAAACGCAACTAGGTGGCGACTGGCTAAGGCGTGGGCTATTTTGAAGGAGACAACCAGAACGCCCATGGTTTTCTCCTCTTTTCTATTGGGGCTCACAGGAGAACAAGGATGGTCAAGACCAACCAGTTTTTTGTCGCCAATCCACCAGTCAACCACTGCTAGCTGTACGTGACTCCTGCAGACAGATTTGTCACTCACTGACATAAAAAAGTCGCTTCTTACTCAAGGATTGAATTGCAGAACACGAGACTAGAAGATCTTTTCTTTCCGCAGCAAACAAGAGAGACGGATCCCATCTCTTTTCGGCTACACTCTAGCTATCGAAACTGTTAGGATCTCGACAACCCAGCACAAGTACCCGTTACGTGTTTTCAGTTTCAAGCAGAGATCGCCATAAACAGAAAAATGTTAAATAAAGCTCGTGAAGAGAAAAACCAAGAAGCAGAAAAAACCGGGAAAAAGGAGGAGCTCGCACTTCTCCATAAATACAGCGTACAGTTACACATCATCATCGTTCTGAAAATATACAGGTATAACTTTTCTTTCCGCAGCAAACAAGGGAGACAGATCCCATCGCTTTTCGTCTACTCTCTAGCTATCGGAATTTGATGAAATTCATTGTTAATCTCGAATTCCACGCTTTAGTATCTGATGTCATGGGCTGAGCTTTGGCAAACTCGAAAACACGTGGAGTTGACGCCAAGTCTGCCTCAGCATTGCTTGATGGCTTGTTCAATATATGAATCATGGCAGGATCCCCTCTATAATAAGAACAAACACTCTCATATAGACTAAGGGCCAAAATATGGATAGACTTAATCATACCTATATAATGACATGACACTAATGACTAAAAGATATTTAATATAGCTACATGAAATGTGACACCATGACAATCTAGCTTTGAATCCAAATCTACTACTCAAACTACAATCCAAACGATTGTATACCAAATCAAATCCAAATTAGGTGTGATAACTTTTGATCTAAATTCATGAGTTATGTGAATCACGTGTGAGTGATATCTAAACCCAATCGGGGTCATATGACAATGTCTCTCACTGTAATTAGATTGAGTTAAAGTCATGTGCATGATGTGCCTCCTCTCAACTTGCCAACAGGTTTTTCAAGCTGCATAGTTACTTCTCCTATATTTCAAAACTAGGCACCCTTGATGCACCAGACTGATACCGTTGCAAGTGGGGAGTTCGTTTTCCCTGGGGTTGCATGCATATATATGCAATGTTAGGCTTTGGCCTCTCTTCCTAACCAAAAAAACCAAATAGGCATCCAACCCAACTTGATAGAGTACATTGAGGTCTTATCACCTTCCCCTTTCTCTTTTTTCCTTTTTCCTTTTGGGGCACAACTTTTGTTTCTTTTCCACCAAAGCAGTCTTGGAGCAAGTCAGATTTGGCTTCACCTCAACCATTGCCAGGCAAAGGACATATGAAACCAGAGGTTGATTTAAAGTATTACACCTAAGCCACAAAAGATATTTGAGATTTCACTTCCGCTTTCCCGTGTCACAAACATAAGAAAATAAATCCTAACTTTACAAAAAGACCTCCTTTTGAGGAGAATCTAAATCCAATAAAATAAACTCAAATGTCTATAAATTTAAGCTATTTGTTATAAATGGTGCAAGGCTTACCGACATAATTTCTAAAAGTCATATACAAACATCTAAACAAGTTAACACTCAATTATGTAGTACCACTTTAAAAGTAATTTCGACTAATATGTTATTTAGCTTCATGCATCATATAAATACTAGCTTTAAGATAAATTGTAAAATAATAGGGTAAGCTCCAACCCATAGCTCAGTAGGAAAGTTATGTACCCTTAATAGAATTCATACTAAAAGTATATTGTTTCACAAACATTTCAAAGCAAATCACAATTTTCATTCCAATTCACACTTTCAAATCCATACACATGCCTACAAACACACATAAGTTACAACAATTACAACTCATATCGTGTCTAAACTAAGTTGTAGAAGTCATCCTACCCTCCTTCACACAATCTTGGTCACACCATCTATGATGATCAAACTACACCAACTCTCGTGACAAAATACCTGGGAACACACTTTATATTCGTCGCTAGTCGGAATGTTGTCTTTAGAGACCCCACACACAACCACATAAGTACTGTTTATGGATTTACACACATTATGTTTGAACACAGTTTTATCTTATCATATTCACAAGTTCATATGTGGATCTATATATCCAAATTCATATCCCAATAGTATTCAAACAACATTTTTATATCAAACATATGCATATCGAATCATGCTCCTTATCAACCACATCATAAACAATATTATCTCAAAACATATCAAATAACATAGTTTCAAATAGCATTCAAGAAACATTCATAAAATATGTACCAATCATGTATATTTAAATCATCCAAAATATGAAAATCACTTCTATCATGGTTCTATTAAGAAATGCATAACCTCCTACCTGAAAAGCATTAAGATTCAATTCCCAAACTGTTGGACCACTATTATTATCTCCAAATTCTCCATTCTTAATCTCTAACAAATCCAAGATGGTAATAATATCAAAAATTATTTGATTATGAGTTTAATGCAATAAAAAGGATCCAAAAAAGACTTTAAATGACGCTAAGCCGACCCAAAAACATAACCTTGTTCCAAACATATTGTCTTGGACCCAAACTGATACTTGAATCCACTTCTGACTCAAATTATACACAGCAATAGTATTATGTTTCCTTATGTCCACACAAAACATAACCTGAACATAAATTTGTCTAAACAAGTTTTGTGTTCAGTTCTACTTCCAACCCAAAACCTATTATCGGATCCAACCTTTTCTATACACAAAACAGGACCCAAAATCTATTTATGACCCAATCATAAGTTATCCAAGACAGAACTACTCATTTGACATATGACTCATGAACATGACACCACTCATTCATCATGACACAATATTGTTCCACAATGTTTAAGATATGATGCATCATGTCAAACACGGTCAATCTACAACAACTTTGTGGCAATGATTCTGTCAGTTTTCATCCACGACAATGGCTAGTTGTGGTCTTCTATCATTCATCTGGATCCCCTCTCTTGGTTAGGTCTACGGATGACTGCTAGCAGTACCCTTTTTGCCAAAAAATAAAAAAGGATCATAGCCTAGTAAAAATCCAATGAACTCACATAAACTTCTTATAAATTTCAAAGTTGTTAGAGTTTGTTTTCAATTGTTTAAAACATATCGAGTAAAAGGCCTCATAAATATACCAAATTCATCATCGAAAAGTATTGATTTTCGTTTAAAAATGGAATGGTTGAACCCTAATAGAATCCTAACATATTCATCGCCATTTTTCTACCACATTGAGGTTGGTGACCCTCGACAATGCTTCACACCTTAAGGAGTGTCAAAACCTCTTAACCAACACTTGTATTGATGGAAGAAGATGACTATTTCGCCGGAAAATTGAAACCCAACAAAAAAGAAAAAGGAAAAGGAAAAACATACATTTTCTAACCAAACCTCACAACATCGATGATCTTTTTTTCCTCCCGCCATTTCCAAATCGATGGAATGCTCTAATCAATTGCTCTTGTTCAGTGTTTGGATTTAAAATGATTGAAATCGTGTGTGGTGTTGGTTTTGTCACCTTCCCCATGTTCACATTAACACCCATTATCAAGTATTACTGTGTTTTACCCAACTTTGGTGTATTTGGGTTAAGGTCTAGATCCTGACCCAACCCATAATATTACATTCTATCTCCTTAAAGAAATTTTACAATTCAATGCATATGCATGCAACATATGATCTCAGGTCTAGACAGTGCATTCACTCTAGGATCTCTTTTACTCAAATAACTTGTCATTATATACACATACTTGTCCTTCAAAATGTAAAAACTAGTCATTATAAATCTCATATGTAGACTTACCTCTACAAGAGAGGTCATCAACAATTGCTCTCATCTCTAAATCATCTATTTTGAGTTAGATTCTCAAACAAAGCTATGGTATGAATCATGCAAGTGTAGGAGAAATAAGCAATTGGATCCTTCTTTTTCTTTTCTCCTTTATTGCTATATGTGATAGGATTGCTTTTATGCAAATGAACGATAAATTAATGATTAGAGGCTTCTAAGAACTATATCCATCACATATATTAAGATAGGACAATGTGATTATGCACTTCAAACACTTTGTAGCTTGTAAATATCTCAAACTTATCAATGTACAAGTAGTATCTCATTATCATAAGAGCTAATACAACTATTTCAAACTCCAAGTTGTGCATTGAAAAATTTATCTCTTTTTTTTAATGCATAAATTATATTTTTATCTTGTTATGTCATCCCATAACTGAGAACGGTATAAGAAACATCATGCTATACTGGAAAGTTATTATTACTAGTTGAAAGAGTCATCACTAATAAAGTCATCAATCAAGCCTTCAAATCTACAAAACATTGCTCACACTCTTTTGTGTATAAAAACTCTAGTAAAAATATTAGCTGCTAAATAAAAGCTATTCGTACCTAAGGGATCCAACATGTTCTAATCAAAAGTCGCATTGAGAAAACTTACTTTGGTCCTCCTTTAATAAATCACATACAAATACACATGCTCAACATGCTCCTTTTTGCTCTTAGAATATACCAAAATATTATTAATAAATACAACAAATAACTTATCAATTAATAGTTGAATATTCAATTCATTATATCTATGAATGTCATAGGAAGATCAATCAACCAAAAAAGGTATGATTAAGACCCAATATTTGTGTATGGTCATGAGAGTTGTCTTAATCTTTATATACATCTACAAATTGAACTCTCAATTGATAACAATAGATAAAGATCAACTTTTAAAAACATACATGCCTCTTACAAGTGATCGAATAGGTCATCGAGTCTCAATAGTGGCTACTTGTATCTTAGCAATGTTTAATTATCTTATGTGAATACAAGCATGGAGAAAACCATCCCTTTTCTTAATTATCTTATGTAAAATAAGTTTCTTTTCCAATAACTCCTACACAGCTTGTGATTCCTACAACTTTCTAAATTTAGTGGGTCTCAATCCTTAAGGTATTCTAAGTACTAGTCTAACACCAATTAATTGTAAATCGATAGTGAACTCTATCTCTTGTTATTGAGGAAGCTCGTCACAAAAGATTTATGCAAACTTGTTTACTACTACTATATCATATAATGACATCTCGTGAGCATTTGATTACATAATAGAAGCTAAGTATCCTTCATAAGCACCCTTGATAACACATTCATGCCCAAGACTATATCTTAGCTCAAAATGACAAGTAGGATAATACATGTAGTTATGATTACTATCATCATTGAAAATCTCATGATTACCTAACCACTTACCGCCATGCAGAATACAAGTTCATCTTATAACCTTTCTAGATACTTCTAATCAAACATGAATATTTCCTTACAACACATCACGAAATGCTAACAATAGAACTCTTAACACAATTTGTTAATCATAGAAGATAACTCTGCGATGGTATTTATTCTTGGAGAAAGCTTATGATAGGGTACCGAGGGAGATTCTTTGGAGAACCTTAGAAAAAAGAGGTATCCCATTGACATACATAAACCTTATAAGAGACATGTATGATGGTGCAAAAACATGTGTGAGGACTCACGAAGGAATGACAAACTTCTTTAAAGTTAATATTGGGTTACATCAAGGATCAACTTTAAGTCCATACTTATTTATAATGGTGATTGACGAGTTAACAAAACATATTCAATATGAAGTACCTTGGTGTATGTTATTTGCAGATGACATTATATTAGTTGAGGAGTATAAGAAAAAAGTTAATAGAAAATTGGAACTATAGAGAGAAACATTAGAAAGTAAAGGCTTCCGACTTAGTAGAACAAAGACAGAATATATAGAATATAAGTTTGATCATTGGGTTACTTTAGAGGACATAAAAATTAAAATTGACACATTGCATCCCCCAAAAGGAAAGTTTTAAATACCTAGGGTCAATTTTTCAGAGTGATGGAAGAATTGATGGAGATGTTATGCATAGAATTAATGCTAGTTGGTTAAAATGGAGAGGTGCATCAAGTAGTATTTGTGATAAGTAGATATCATTAAAGTTAAAAGGTAAATATTATAGAGCAGCAATTAGACCTATAATGTTTTATGGTTCTGAGTGTTGGGCAGTTAATCATGAATATGTATAAAAGATGGTGACAAAAATAAAGATGTTGAGATGAATGTGTGGTTATACAAGAAAAGACCGCATACATAATGAGGTTATTAGAAATAAATTATGTGTGATACCAATAGAGGATAAAATGAGAGAATATTGTTTAAGGTAGTTTGGACATATAGAAAGAAGATCAAAAGAAGAACCTTTAAAAAGGTATGAAAAACTAGATTTTGAAAGTATTAAGAGAGGTAGAGGATGACCACAAAAGTATTGAAAAGAAACAACAAAGAATGATCAAGCTTATTATGAGTTAATTGCTAACATGGCACATGATAGGACTCTATAGAAATAAAGAATCCATGTAGTTGAACCAGTCTAGTATGGAAAAAGACTTGGTTGTTGTTGTATAGAAGATAATTGTGCACAAAACATTTTCAGTTGAACATATCAAAATACCATTAATTATATAATCAATTTCATAAAATGATCTTTTATTGTTCATCCGACCAAATACCTATCATGGTTAGAGGCACCTTCCTATGCCACATAGCATCATCTATAAGGTGAAAAATATTTAATATGAAAGACTAAAAGCCAACAATATATACAAGTTCAAATCCTCATTCATATCATTTCCTTTAAGACATAGTTTGCCAACTTTGCCTTTCATTCAAAATGCATAGTCAAGTTAAAAGTCATAATAATGACAAAACAAGAAAACTCATATTTATTTATTTATTTATTTATTTATAGTATAAGATGAGCTATGTCGTTGTAGCAATTATCTTGACTTAAGCACAAATGTCTATGCAATACTACCTACTTTTTTGGCCAATGAGTGACATTATTTGCTCCTAAAGCAAATCTTCGAGCTGAAAACAATTATTGACCTCCATCACACAAATCATATACTTTTAACTATTTCTTTTTCAAATATTTATACAAATTGTATGCTACCATAGGTATTATGTGTTGTGTTTACATAAAACTTGACCTAAACCTAAATTTGTCTAAACAGGTTCTGTTTAGTTCTACTTCTGACCCAAAACTTGTTTTTAGATTCAACCTATTCCATACAAAAGATAGCACTCAAAAGTTGTTTATGACCCAATAAGAACTTGTCCAATACAAAACTACTCACTTGACACAAGACTTAGAAACAGGTACAATACATTGTGTCCGACACGAGAACATATGAAACATGACATATTCAATCTACAACAACTTTCTGGCAATGAGTCTACCAGTTTTCATCAACAACGAGGGTTGCTAGTAGTCCTCTATCGTCCATCCGGCTCCCCTCTCTTACTTAGGTCCATGGATGTTCGTCGGTGGCAACCTTTTCACCGAAAACTTTAAAGAAAACAATTGCCCCTCAGCCTAGCAAAAATCCAATGAACCCCATCGATTTCTAATCGATTTGAAAGTTGTTAGAGTTCGTTTTCAGCTGCTTAAGACATAGAGTAAAAGGCATCTTAATCATACCATATTCATGATCGAAAAGTATTAATTTTCATTTGAAAATCAATCAATGGAACCCTAACAAAATCATCATCATTTTTTGACCAAATCAAGGTTGGCGACCCTCGACAATTCTTTCACACCACTAAGGAGTGCTGAAACCTCTTAACCCACGCTTAGATTGATAGGTGAAGAGGATTATTTTGTCAAAAAACTAAAATCAAATGAAAAACAAAAAGAAAAGCAAAAGTGTACCTTGTCTAACTGTATCTCATGACAATAATGGTCATTCTTTTCCTCCCGCCATTGCCAAATCGATGGAATACTCTAATCAATTGCTCTTGTCATTGTTTGGTCTTAAATGGCCAAAATCGTTTGTGGAGATGGTTTTACCACTACCTCCATGTTCACAATAACATCCATTAACGTTTTTGGGAAACCCAACTTGGGTGGGTTTGGTTTCAGGTATGGATCCTGACCCAACCCATACTATATATATACATATATGTATGTATGTGCATGCATGTATATATATATATATATATATATATATATATATATATATATATATATATATATATATATATATATATATATATATATATATAGAGAGAGAGAGAAAGAAAGTGAAAGATTCTAGACACCTTTTCACGTCACACTTTACTAGACGACCTATGGAACCCAACTTGGGTGGGTTTGATTCTGGGTCTGGATCCCAACCCAACCCAAGGTATCTCATATATATATATATATATATATATATATATATATATATATATATATATATATAGAGAGAGAGAGAGAGAGAGAGAGAAATTGGAAGATGCTAAACACTTTCTCACAGCATACTCTACTAGACGATCTGCCTCATTTGTGCGATTGCACGAATGGTGCAAGTCGAGTTGCTCATCGACATCAATAAGAAGTTTGAGGCCTAAATGTGACTTGAGATATGTTTTGATTGTTACTGTATGATTGATTTCACGAATAAATGAACATGCCCATCAATACTCAAATCTATTTAAACATTTTTATCATTCGATTGACATTATCTAACCAATTTAAAAAGTGAAAAGTAATGTACCATTGTACTTCCTTTTTATGCTATATACTTATCTACCAAGTGAGTTAAATAGTTTTTATGCTTTATCACCTCAACTCATCATCTCAAATATCAACAGCTAAAGTGATAAAGTGGACTTGAGCATTGATGTGTGCGCGCATAGACTACGCTCTTTTATATATATATACATATATATATATATATATATATACATATATATATATATATATATATATAGAGAGAGAGAGAGAGAGAGAGAGAGAGAGAGAGAGAGAGATGTTATCGAATTGATGAAATTGGCCAAACTCCTTGCTCAAGTTACATTTGAAAAACTGCAAGGGCAGCAGCTTACCTAGGGGGTCCACTCATAAGTTTGAGGTCATGAGTTCGATATGGGCACGTGCATCAGACTTCGGCTTCCCCATTGTACCAAAAAACTTCCGTCTTAAAACTATTAAAGTTAGGAGCAGGTAAACAGGAAAGAATACATTCTCTTCACTGAGTTTGCTATGTGCATAATTAGAAACTTTTATACAAAAAATTTACAGCACTAACTCGTTCTCATGAGTTTTCTTTTAAAGCTCAAAAGTAAACAAAACTATGCAACTTTAACAGAACGATCTTTCCAAGGAAGCATCTGTATGAGGTTAACTTTCATGCCTGCAAGGAAGGCATCATGTTGGCAATGGGTTTGGGGTTCCTAGCTTGTGTTTTTCAAGTAGGGGATTCCATATTAATGTATACCTCTTAAAAGAGACTAATCTTACAACTGTCCATTCAAACACAGAGAGAAAGCTGATGTAAATGGTTAGGTAGCTAATGAGTTTACAAAACCCTTCGATCAATTTTATCACACAATGCATCTTGGTGCTATGAATTTGCAACTTTCTTTAAAGATCACTGTGCCTGAAATCAGAATAGAGCCACCTCTAAGAAAGTTTGTTTTTTGGATTGGCAAGAAAGCAATGGTTCAAAGGAGTGATTCTTGAAAAGAGACATAGAGGAAAGGATCAAAAGTATTGTTACAATATGATTTACGTTCATGAGATTAAGTACTGATATAACACAAGATTGAGCACAATGGCAACTAAAATTCTATGTATCTGACTTAAGTGTCGTAAAATGCTTGGTTTTGGAATAAATCTCTCTGCTACGAATGCCTGATGAACTACTCTCTCTCTTTCTCTCTCTACGATATCATCAATTTCATCATTCAGATTGGTCTATTTCCAATCCCTTCTAAAAATGCAAATAACACCTTTGTCCTAGGTTTCTAGCCTCCGGATTTTATGTCACTAGGAGTGCAAGCAACTCTCACAATCCCCACTAGCTTAACCAGCTATAAAAACCCAAGGCAAAGCCTCTTTCCGCACCAAGTAGGGATTATTAGTATCATTCAAGGGGCAAACCATCGTTTTAACTCAAAGAACAGGATCATGTTTGATAGCTTCCTTCTAATCTATAAGTGCTAGAATCCTTGATAGGAAATCCAGCTGAGTTTCTTTCTGGGCATTCATCACCTAATTCAATTTTCATCCTTTCTGGACTTAGGAGAAAGGACAAAAGCCTCAATATAGTCAGTAACAAATAAGAAGACAAGGACGGGCAGCCATGGAAAGGCTACAACAAAGAACAGGTCAGACAACACCCTGGAGAAAACAAGAAAGCAAACGAGCATGTACGAGACATATGTGACAAAGAAATACGCAGTAATATCAGATTCCCTTTTCCTCGAAAAGCCAGATTAGATCTTCCGTTCCAAGTTACAGGCCACAGCATAATGTCAAAATCAATACACAGAACATTCCTCATTAAAAAGTCATAGGAAGTCATCACAATTCTTCTCTTGCAAGTAAATCAACATTGTTCTTTTCTTTTCCAGTTATAAAGGGAGACCGAAACTTACAGACACGTACACATGCGCCCCGGGGAGTCGAACTCCACACCTGCAGCAAGGGCATCAGAGTGCGCTAACAGTTGAGGTAACGCTCTGGGTGCGCAAATCAACATTATTCTACTTCGAAACCACGCAACACCAAACATCTGTACATGGCATTCTCCATCTTCACTCTCTCAAACATCAATACAACCAGTTGTTCAACACAGACGGTTATAGCAACACTGCTAACAAGAAGAAATGAAATATAACCAGAAAAAGTCAAACCAAATATTTGTGGTGTATACACCAACTACAGAGATTATCTATTCTGCTCAGTTTTTTTTTTATAGAAGAGATGCATGCAAGAATCAAATATCAAGTTTAATACCAGATCAGCAAGGATCGGACTCGAACTCTATGCGAAATGTGAGACAAACATAAGAGAATGAGAAAAGCAAAGAATGCTTATCTAACTCAATCAAGAATTTGTTGTTGGTGTCTTTTTGCTTCGATGGTGCTCTTGCACAAAGTAGATCTTACTGTTATAGCCATAGTAATCAAGGTACCACCTTACAAACTTCTTCAATCCAGTCTGCAGATCGGTAGAAGGCTTGTATCCGAGCTCCAACATCGCGAGGGTGATGTTCGCGTGAGTAAACGGCACGTCACCGTTCGCCGGCATCTCCACGACCTTCCTCCTGGCCTTCACCTTCAGATACCGCTCCAATATGTTCACCAGCGTCAGCACGCCAACCGGCGACGTGTTTCCGAGATTATATATCTTGTAATCAGCCGTTCCCTTCTTCTTCCCGCCGCTTCCGGTGCTCTTTCCGGCCTTGTCAAGTGCAGCAAGGCACCCTTTCACCACGTCATCAATGTAGGTAAAATCCCTCGCAATTTCCCGGCCGTCCTTCCGACGAAAAACCTTAATTTGCTTCCCTTGTAGAATATTGCGAGTGAAGAAGAAGTAAGCCATGTCCGGCCTGCCCCAAGGACCATAAACAGTGAAAAACCTGAGTCCGGTGATCGATAATCCATAGATATGATTATATACATGAGTGATTTCCTCCCCTGCCTTCTTCGTAGCGGCATAGAGACTAGCCGGGCGGTCGGTTCGATCGGATTCCGTGAACGGTGTCTTCGAATTGAGGCCATAGATAGAACTCGACGATGCCCAAGCGAACGCGGGTTGGGGATTGGCCGATTTGCAAGCTTCTAACAGAGTGACGAGACCGGCGACGTTGCTGCGGACGTAGGACGCCGGATCCTTGATTGCATGCCGGACTCCGGCCTGTGCAGCGAGGTGCATTACGTGAGTGAAGGGGACGACATCGAAGAGCTTGGCGAGAAGAGGAGCGTCGTTGACATCGCCGATGACGACGAAGACGCCGCGTTTGTTGAGAAGGGCTTCGCGGGCGCGCTTTAGAGAGGGGTCGTAGTAGTCGTTGAAATTATCGATGGCAACGACGCCGTCGCCGCGCTTCTTGAGGGCGAGGGAGACGTGGGTGCCGACGAATCCGGCGCCGCCGGTCACCAGAACGATCAATCCGTCGGCGCGCTTCCTCTCGCACGATTTTCTCACTTGCTTTTCCCAATCGGGGCCGAGTTTTATGATGGTTTCGTCGGTGATGGTGACGTCGGAAAAGGTTGTGGGCTGAAGGAAGGCGTTGCGGGCGAGAAGGAAGAGAACGGAGAGGGAGAAGAAGAGGAACCAGAAGAGGCACGGGGTCGGGAAAGAGGTGACAAGGCGATAGAATTGACGTGGAAGGCCGTGATTGTAAGACCGGTCGATTTTCAACTTTCCGGGCGTCGACGGGAAATTGTCCTGCACTGACGACGGCATCTCTCTCTCTCAGTATCTCTCTCTCAAGCAATGGCGAGGTAATCCTCGTCTTCTTCAATGGTCGCAGCAGAGAATCTGAACAATCTGTGATAAGAAAAACCATTCTAAGAAACTGCATAATTATACAGAGAAAGAGAGGGAGAGACTCACGGAATTGTTGTTCTATCTTTCCTCTTCTGGAATATGGAGGGTTTATATGCATGAATAGTGAGAGAGGGAGCCTGAACGGTCTGTGGAAATGGTTTGAATGGTCTGAAACAACCAATTGACAGAGAAGAAGAAGAAGAGAGATGGTGGTGGTGGTCTTACTCTCTCTCTCTCCACTAAGAAAGAGTAAGAAACCCCTCCCCCACAGAGAATTACTCTCTTTCGTCGTGTTTGTTAATTGGGGCCCTCTCGTTCGGCCATTTTGTCCGTTGGAGGGGGTTGACGCCAAGTGATTATATATATATATATATATATATATATATATATATATATATATATATATATATATATATATATATATATATATTATATATATGCGTTCAAATTTCGAAGGGAAGGATCATGTAATTGAAACGGAAATGGCCTTGTTGGCATTTAAGTCTTCAACTTTATATATGGGATGGAGTTTGCTGCCTGTTGCCGTTTCCATATTTGGTTGTCAATGTAACTTGTCTCATAACTCTCTCTCTCTCTCACTCAAGAAACGTGTCGTTTTCATGCTTACGCAGATTGAGAGAAGGATCCTTTACTGGCAAGGTGGGTAGGTGATGGTGTATGGAAACTTAGTAACCTTTCAACTTCAAAGTTCTTCCGAAGCCCACGGCTTCATAGGCCGAGCCGTAGTAGATAGGGTCCGCTTTAAAAGGAGTGCAACATGAGGACTTCTCATTATTACTTTCTCCCAAACACACTTAACTTTGGAGTTCTGATGGAATCTAATGCTTTGGTGCTAGTATGATCGCACCATGTTAACAGTTTCCATCATTGTGGGTTGCCACCAAGGTTCCGCATAAATCGAGCATTTCTTTTCCTTAGGCCCAAGTATATCTGGATCCAATCAAATCTGAATCCAAACTGCTCCAAACCGCTATATCTTGTATTACAAAAACACATGGGGAAACAACTTTAAAATGAATGATACTAATAAAGTGGTGAATGATTTAATTATCATTTTCTCGTACTAAGGAAACTTCGAGGTAAAACCTAGTCTTTAATGATGTCGTAGTCGTGAATATCAAGACACGAAAAAGACAATCATTATTCCTTATTTGGCCAACCAACTAATGTTGTAATACCATGAAGGGGGTCAAACGTACACAAATTATGTTGATAAGATTGATGTCCTTCACAATAAAGATCTATTTTATATATTGCAGTCTTACATACTAAGCATGATTACTGCAGTACATAGATAAGTATATACCTAATTCATATTAAGCGTTGATTTTTCCAGTCTATATATTAAGCTTGATCTCCCAAATCATAATGTTTTACTTAATTCATATTAAGTTTTGATTACTTAATTCATATTAACTAACTGATCTACTTGTTTTTGTTCCTTGAAAGTAGAAAAACACTTTTTTGCTTCTTATGTTCAGTTGAACTCTAACGGTTGAAAACCGAAGAAAGTACTCTTGGAATCTTTGAGTGCCCTAGCATTATTACACGTGCACACACATGCGCAATACTTTTATATGTGTGTATTGCTTGTGTGCGTGTTATGATCTTTTAGAAATATATATTTTTACACCATGTGATCTATAAAGGAATATCAATACTTTTTACTTTTCCTGTACAAATCACGATTGTTTAATCCTCTTTGATAGGGTGGTCGTGATTAGGGAGTATATGCAAGTTATCTTGTGGCCACTTTTGGCCCGATAACCTGTGCTTACGAAATCAGGATAAAAAGGGTTCTCTTTCCTCACTTCTTTTCATAAAGCAAAACCAAATCTATCTTTAAGAAACAAACTATTTATATTTACTGAAAATAGGAGAATAACCCAGAGCCATATTCACACAGGCACATAGGAAAACCCAGAATAGAAGAAAAAAAAGGAAGCTTATTTCGATATAAGAAATAGATCATCTTTTTCACGAAAAAGATTTACGATACAAACCCTTCTTTCGTAGCCTTTTGGAAGCAAACCTCGAACCTCTTGATTGCTAAAGATCATCCAAGGAGCCTTGTTCTTCTTCGGCTAGAGTCTTCTATGTTCCACTCTTCTAGATTCATCACTGGTATCACAGCTAACCATCGATCCCCAACCGCTTTTGTATTGTCCACGATATTTGGCTCTATAGGTACACTTTTCTCCTACATAGAAACAAATTGATGAAGAGGTAGATGAACTTACACTAAGCAAGACAGAAAGGAACAAATTTCTTTTCTTTTCTGTTCTCGGTAAAGAGAAAAGTCGATCTGCATAGTTCTGAGAGAACAAGAACCGAATAGTATTCATTTGGTTCAGATTAAAAGGAAAAAGGAAAAACGATCGGAATAGGAAAAAACTTATCTATCAAAGAAATTAAATGTGTTTGATATTGAGCCCTTTCGATCCTTTTTCACGTCCTTTTTTTTTTCTTGTTGGTCTCGAACTTAAAAAGGGAATATAGAGGGAGAAAAACATACAAGAGCAAAAAAAGGAGACTAAATATGAAAACATATAAAAGTGGCCTTCTTTTTAGCTATTCATTCACACGGGACCACCACCAAAAATCAGACTTTGGTCTTTCCTCTAACTCTCTCTCCAAAACACAGCAGAGGGGCATAGCAAGAAGCCCTGTTACTACCAGGCTTAACCGTCAGCAAACAAAAGGCGACTGACGGGAGGGGAGCTTCTGCAACTCTCTCTCTTCTCCCCAATGCCTTTACTCCTAGGCTCTCTCTTTTCCTCCTCTTTGACTCTGTTTTTAGAAAATCCCTCACAAACCATTAGGAAACCAGAAGTTTCCATAAGTACATGGTCTTTTGGTAAAATCATTATGGGGCGATTTTATGTAACTACCCTTCATAATCGCAGTTTCAAAAAAAGCATCTCAAATTTCTCCAAAACTGTAAGGGCCCACGGTTTCTGAAAACCAAAAACTACACGACCCAGAGTCAAACCACGAAACCACCTCTGCTTTTCGGTTTTTCATTTTTGAAATTCAAAAAGCGGTAATTAAATGAGTATGTTAGTTGTATAGCATGAAATTACCATTCTGTCCAGTCTATATTATTGAAATTACCATTTTGTTCAGTCTATATTATTGATATTACAGAACCGTCTTATAGGAGAAAGTTACATATTTGCCCATTTTAGTTATGAAAATTTATAAAACAGTCTACTAAGTTACGATTCAGCTCATGTTCTTTGCTGACTCACAGAACCGTAAATAGGGTATATTTACTATCATCCCCTAGTTTTTGTACTAATTTACAGAATTGCTAAAACAATAGATTTATTGTTTGAATCGAACAAGCAAAGAAATTTACTGATTTATCCCCCATCTTTCCTGAAAATTCCAAACCTATTTAAATTCAAATTTTTAAATCAAAACTTGAAATATTTGCAATATGGTACGTACAATGCTTGTAGAATTACAAACAGTTGTTGAGAACAATTTACAAAATAGTATACATCATTTCATGTTATTACAAATTAGTGTTTGGCTAGTTAATTACTGTTATTCTTTATTTTTATATTTAAATCTCATTACCTATTGCTTGTTTCCTGTTTGAAATATTTAGACCATTTAATTGTTATTTTTGTCAAATATCTAAAAATGATTGTCAAAGTTTGTGTTTCTCAATTAGAAAAAACTGAAAAATTAAATGACTTGAACTTCTAAACTTAGAAGAGAAGGATTTCTTTGGCGTTAACTTTGGAGGGTGTAGCTATTAGAGATGTCAATACGGGTTGGGCTAGGCCTTTAAAATGCTGGCCCGACTCATATAAATAAATATTAATTAATTAATATTTTTAATAAATATATATAGTTTTTTATTGCATGTATATATATGTGCTATATATATACATATATATATATATATAGCTTTTTCAATTATATATATGTAGTTTTTCTATTACATGTATATATATGTATATAGAGATATATGAATGTATATGTATACATACATATATAAAGTTTTTTATTATATATGTAGTATTATATACAAAGTTTTTTATTATAGTTAAGTTTGGATTTTAAGTATATATGGATCTAATATCTGACGGGCCTATGGCCCTTCGGGCCAACTCAGCCAGGTATTTTTCCAAAGCCAAGATGCCCCGGGCCTGACCCATTTTGACATCTCTACTTGACATGATCCAGCTTATTGGATTTGGATTTGGGTTGTCAAAGATTCAGCTCTATCATCACTTAATCCAACTTATTGGATTCGGGTTTTGGGTTGAGACTGTAAAATCCGAAAAGTTAAAAGACCCGTTCATGTTATGATTGTTCCACCAAATATGATCAATTGCTCGTATGATTTATGATATTTATCTATAAGTATATAATTCTCAATGGGATCATCTTGTTGACGTGGTATTCACAATCAAGATCACAGTCCCACGCACGTAATCGGTTCATTCGCGTAGGATCCCACAATTTAAATCTTTATCAGAACATAAGATCGTCATGTTACTCTTTGATTGTGACATCAGCCTTTCCTGTCACCTTCGCAACGACTCTTTTTGAGGGATGAAGAATCTCATGAACATGTAAGATCAAGGCTTCGGGTTATTCTCCTATTTTTTCAGTAAATATAAATATTTTGTTTCATAAAGATAGATTTGGTTTTGTTTTATGAAAATAGTGTCTTGCAAAATGATGAAAGAGGGCCCTTCTAACCTGATTTCATGAGCACACCTTATTGGGGCCAAAAATGGTCACACAATAACAAACACCTCCTACTTAGCTACTTGAGTTAACTTTGATACAGTAGTTTCCTCCTACTATTTCATGGATTACCAAGTTGTATCAATTTTTCAATTGCATTAGAATTACAACTTACCTTATGTTATATCGGTCATGCAGTTTTTTATAGTCAATACGATTTTGTATATCTCAAAACTTATGTATATAACATGCTTACTAAAGAAATCTTCAGAAATATCTATAGTCAAGGGGTATGCTAACATGCTTTTAATAGACAAATAAGATATATATTTCATTTCTTTTAAGTATATCATGAATATAGTGATATTTAACCATTATATACTTACTTTTTGAGCTATCGGCTCCACTTTTGATCAAACTCATAGCCACACTACTTTGACACTAAATAACAACTTACTCATTGGCTATATCCAAATTTAAATCACGTATGAAGCAGTTTATACAAATGACAATAGTTGTAGTCATACTAGAAGCAACATACTCAGCTTCTTATGTATGTAAAGCTACACAACACTGTTTCTTATAAGCCCAAGAAACATCACCACCTTCAAACAAGAAAATCTTTTCAAAAGTTAATTTGCTTTCATCTTTGCTACACCAACATTGAGTATCCTAGCTATTTTAGTTCATATGCTTGAAAACATACTTTTAAGACTCTTATTCCTTTTAGATATCTCAAAATCTTGACAACCTAATGTTGTCAATCAGGATTACTTTGATATCTACTCACAATACTAACAATAAAGTTGATATAAGGTCTTGTTTGTAACATAACATATATCAAGTTGTGAACAACTTGTGCATAAGAAACATTCGACTTATCTTGTCCATTGTGAATTTACTTAGTTTTATCTCTTTAGCAACATGTGTATTTATCCGACTTATTTTATCATGGATTCTATCAATTATGATAGGGCTATTTAAAAACAAAGAATTCATGAAGCCAATCACATCTAGTATGGGAAAAGGCTTAGTTGTTATAGCAACGTGTGAATTTGTATGCTTGCAATCACTCATTTTGAACTTTTGAAGATATAATCAATATATCTTTCTTGACTTCTGGAGCTAGACCTTATATCATCATTAGCTAAGATTTTCCTTTTTAAGTTTGTTCATATGTTTTTCCTCCATAACAAGTTTAAGAGGGAGTTTAAAAATTTTATGATTAGAGTTTACCTTAGTATTTATCATGTTTCAAGAAGAGGGTAAACTATATAGAATGGTAGAGATTTGCACACGGTTAAGAATAATTGTGTTTAATACAACTAAGTCTCTAAATATAACCATCATTTTATTTATATATTATATTACATTATCTCCTTCATTCACTTTATAGGAGCTATATTTTTGGAGTTGAATATACAAATCTGTAGTAGTATCATACTTTGCGGATACGATGTCAAACAATTCCTTTGATGCGTGACATTCTTCAAAGACTCTAATTAGGTCATGATCACGGTCATAGTCCTTGGTAAAATATCATCTTAAAGAAGGTTTTAGACTTTGCTTTTTCCTCATCTATTGCTTAAAAAGTAGGTAGGATTCTTATTTACATAAGAAAATAGCTACTAGACATGTCAAAATGGGTCATGCCGGAGAGACTAGCCCAACCTGGCCCTAAAAAATGTAGGGCTGGGAAAGAAAATCTTCACCCATATTAGAATTAGGGCCAAATGTCCCGCAGGTTCATAGGCCTATCGGATATTAGATCGGGTCTATAAAACCCAATCCATGTCTACTTAAAATCCAAACTTAAATATAATAAAAACTATTTATATACATACACATATACACACTACATATATAATAAAAACTTTATATATGTTTGTATACATCATATATCTATATATACATATATATATATATGTTATAGATGTAATTAAAAAAGTTATATATATATATATATATCTAGTATACATGCAATAAAAACTATATATAATAAAATAATTATTTAATTATTTCTATATTTATTTATATGGGCTGGCCCGGGCCAACATTTTACAGGCTTCGCCAAAATCTGGCCCGGCCCATATTTTCCTCTGCCCATGTGGGCTAGGGCTGTCTCAGCCCGGCCCATATTGACATCTCTAATGTCAATAACCCCTTGTCGTGTCATGCTCTGGGCCGCTTACACACTGTGTGTGTGTGTGTGTGTGTGAGAGAGAGAGAGAGAGAGAGAGAGAGAGAGAGAGAGAGAGAGAATGGGGTTCCCTGACGGTGAGGGTGCAGCGGCCTCTCTTCAATGTATGGATGAGAACATGGCAGCAGAATCTGTCAACGCTTTGCTTGAGGTACCCTCTCTCTCTCTCTCTCTCGAGCGCGCGCGTATGTGAGATCAAAGAGGCTGCAGATTGCCACCATTTTGATTATTGGTATGTGGATCGAGGAACTAGTTAGAACGAGGCCGCCGCCCATACTATATATGGATTTTCAAGCGTTCCTCTGCCGCTAATTGCATCTTTCTGTTTCAATAACCTGCATGTTTCGATTGTTATCCAACAGAGTAATAACGAGGAAGGTAAAGAATTTTGATGTTTGGGGTTGCCTTGCGCGTTAGTCTTTCTTTATAAAGAGTGCTTTATTTTCTTTTCTTCATTGATTTCAATGAATGCTTATCGACGCTACCATCTTGATGTAGGCTGCGTTTTTAAACAATCCAAAGAGGACCACAGTCGGATTCATTTTTTAAAATTTATTTTGAGAATGCAATTGTACAGGCTCCTCATGATATGACCTTGTAAAGCCCTCTTGAGATATTGTAGCTTTTTTGTTCATCCTAGAAAATATGATATTTTTCCGGGTAAATGTGGTTTGGAAAATGAGATAAACCGGGAAATTGCAGACATCTTCATAATGCAGTTTCGTAGCTTGTCCCACTTTATTAAAGAGGTAGTTCCCTCTGGAATACGGCATCTCACTTTTATCCCTTTTTTTTAAAAATAGTCTGCAAGATATGCTGATCTTGATGACCTAGAAAGCTTAGCATCCGTGGGCGTCCCACTTGACTCCCAGGACTCACAAGGCCGTACAGGTAAATGTTTCTTATGCATTCTTTGAACTGTCCCGGAATTTCAAGGAATTGCTAAATTATATTTCAATAAGTTCAAGTGAAAATTCTTTTCTTGGTGGGAGACAATTATACATTTCAAAGATTGTTTTTGTGAGCCGTGTTCACGAATCTCTTGGTTCTTTCGTTGATCTGATTGATTACCTATGTGATCATGAAGTTATGTTCGCCACCTTGGGAACACAATATATTCCACAATGTAACAAGTTTGCTGGTCATAAAGGGTGTGTGGAGTCTCTGGACTCATGAGGGGTATTGAACTATGACTCCTTGCGAATATTTTCTGGGTTCTCCCTCAACGTTCAAGTTAGGTCTTGAGCTTCTTGACAGTATCTTATCGTGTATTGTTCTTTCTGAAAATTCAGAGACATGAAAATTATAGGCTCACAAGTTAACCTACAATAGGTACCATTTCCACTTTGGTGACAAGTAGTAACCAATGATGCTTTTGTTTGCTATTTGTATAGCACAACACTAGCTTTATACATGGCGAGTGTATGCTTAATATGTAAGACCAGTGTTGTGTGTACCATATCGTAATGTATATTGTTTTTTTCTATGAGACGATATCGGCATACCGTATCATATCATAAATTTAAAAAAATAAAATAAAATCAAGAAAAATCAAAACAATTCTAAACCATTCTTATAAATCAGAATTTGGGTAAATGGTCATCCATTGACATTAATTCAAATTATAAGTACAACTTTCATCATTTAACAAATTAAACAAGTAGCAAATATTCTTTAAAATTATAACTTTCATAATTGAAAAGGAAGAATTCTCCTCCTTTAAAATCACACCTTCAACAACAAAATCAATGTCATCATCCTCCAGCTCACATTGTTGCGCTCCTTCTAAATTGATTCATTGAACATCTTCTTCGATTAGGAGTACATTTGTTTCATATCTTTCATAATCCACTCCCCAAAGATATCAAAATTATCAAGACTTATTATTGGATCAAATTGGTTTTCATACCTATCCCAAATCTATCTATACAATCAATGATACCTCTATTGACTTCATCGTCCCTTTTAAATGTTATAGAGTACTAAATATTGGATTTATGTAGTAGTTTATTGTACGAATAAGTTGATGCAACTATCTATTCCATCTATTATCAATAATTCTCTATATGAACACATAATCATTCTTTTTTCATTAAAGTTACTCCTAATGGCCTCCTTATTGTTAGAAATAGAGGTATGAATCAAACTTTATTTAATTAGATAATCCATACAATCTGCCACAGAAGGCTTTATTTTTATTGAATACAAGATGAATATTTATAGAGAGAAAGAGAAGAGTGAAAGCTAACATCATTTAACTATTGGTTGTTGAAGATAGCCTAACGGTTAGTAAAATAGTCGTTGAGGACCCCTAATGACTCTAGTGGCCCTGGTGCTGATGGTTTGGCCTTGGTGGTATGGTCTGCGTGGCCTGAGTCCATTGGGACCTGATTACAAATAGAAACTTATAGGCCATATTAGCCCAACCCTATTACATTTACCACCCTTCCTCAAACTTATGGTGTGTATACTGAAAGTTTGTTTTAATTGTATATGTGTAAACCCATACTAATTGTTTCAAAGGGAGAATATTCAACTGCACAAATCTTTTTTGAAGCTTTACCTTTGTGATCTCCCTTAAGACATACCTATAATGAAACTTATAAAATTAATCTCCAATGAATGTATTAAGATCCCATAACTACAAACTTAAAAACCTATGTTTTTAAAGAAATGGAAAACATTAATCATCTAAGTAAGATTGTCAAATATAACAAATAATTTCATGAATCACCACAAACTCGTGATATTACAAAAAGGCTTTGGTATACCAAACAAGCTTTAAGGCTAAGCTCAAACCCGAGTTTTTAGGACAAAATCGAACCCAAACAAGATTTAACACTAAGCTCAAACCATTCAAATCAAACAAGTTTTAAGGCTAAGCTCAAACCATCCAAATCAATCAAATCCCGAGGCTCTTAAATAACTCACAATCTCAAATGTGATTCTATGATTTCAAGAACAAGATAATCCACCAAGATGATCAAAAAAGGTTTTGAAGATTTATAATCAACTTCATATTTTTCAAGAAATTTTTCAACATAAAATGTTTCTCAAAAAAGAAGAATTCTTTGAATGCAATTTTTATCATTCGCACAAAATGCTCAAAATATAGCAAATGAATACTCAATACTCAAGGCATTATTTTCAAATACATGTATCAAACACAAGGTTATCAAGATAACAATAAGTATATTTTAAACATTGACTCATCTCCAACCAATAGCCAACAACATGAAGCACCTTAATCACAAAAATCTTCAATAAAAGGCTAACAAACGTGACATATAGACACAATACAAAGATCTTAATCACATAAAAATGCAACTTCAAAGTTATCAGGATCACAAATTATCAAATATCAATAAGAGCATCTTTAAACATTGACTAATCTCCAACCAATAGTCAATAACATTAAGGACCTTAATCACAAAGGTTTTCAATAAAAGGCCAACAAAAGTGACATATAGCCATAATACGGAGATCTTAATCATACAAAGAGATGCTTAAATTATCTAAAAAATAACAAACAAATCTTCTAAACGAGGCACTAAACAATTGATCCAACAAATGTTAAAAATAAATAAATTAAAATGTTTAAAAATAAATAAATTGGAAAGAACACACCTGGATAGACTCCAATCTGAATACCAAGCAAGATCAAATCGGATCCCGGCATGGCCTCGGGTCTGGATCCAAGACCAACAAATATCTAATGTCTACTATAGAACAGGTCTGGATTGAGGACCGAATCCATGACCCGATTGTATATAAACGAGTCTCCTCTATTGAACAGAGAAACAATCTTTCTCTCCCCTTCTCTCCATCCACGCAAAGGGTTGAAACACTCTTTCTTTTCTTGCGTTTCTCTCTCTCTCCTACTGCCCTAACCCTCTCATCAATCAATTCTTTGCCTCAGAGCTCTCCTTTAATGTATGTATCTTTGCGTACTTCCCTTTTCTCTTCTGAAACCTAGAACCCCCATTGCTCCCACCATTATCTCGCCTCAATTATCTCACCTCAATTATCTCACCATCCAATCACCATTTCCACCATTTAATCGCCACTAACGCCACCTTGGTTCCTCTTTCGTCTGCATCTCCACCCTTAACCTTTCATGCACTCACCCGCCTCTCACCAAGATCCTCAATCTCAGGCACCAAAACTACCTCACAACCCCCTCAATACGCTGTTAGTGAGTGCCTAAACAATCGCCTATCCACCTTGCCATCAAGTTTAGCCAAAACCACCAACTAATAACTGCCCTTCACCACTTGTTATTTTTCCCTCTTCGGCCATACCTCCTGCCATCAAACTACAAAGCCACCACTGCCAATGATAAATTCTTCTTCTCTTGACTTACCGTTTATACTCATGTTGATTGGGATTGAGATGTCAACAATCGACACTCCACCACACGTTTTTGTGTTTTTTAGATGAATCTTTGATCTCTTGGAGATGTAAGAAACAAAAGAAGGTGTCTACAAAAGCAAAATATCATGCAATGGCAACTGTTGTCGCCGAGACTTCATGGATTACATTGGTGCTTAGAGACATGAAAGTCATTCTAAAACAATCCTCCGTCATATTTTGTGACAGCAAGAGTGTCATATACATAACATCTAAACACTTTTCATGATAGAACCAAGCACATCGAGATGGATTATCACTTTGTTAGAGAAGAATGTTTGAAGAAGTTGACCCTGTGTTATGTGTCTTCTAAACTATAACTTGTCGACTTTTTCAAAGTCATTGTCAACTCCTAGGTTTCATTTCTTGTTGGACAAACTTTCAGTCTATACGCCATAAGTTTGAGGAGGGGTGTTAAGACATGTAACAGGCAGAGCCACTAGAGCCCGTAAATCACCTTAGCCTGATCGGACTACTAGGGCTCGAGACAGGGCCTTGGAGCCCCCAACTAGCCGTTTGGGGCTGACCATCCACTCCCAATGACTAGTTGAACTAGCCGTTGGGACTTTCTCTCCCATTTGTTGCTGTATTCTCCCACTTGCTTTTGTATTTTTACTTCACTCTTGCTCTATAAATAGAGTTAATTCATTCCTTAATAAATATTTTATTTTGCAATACCTTGACACTTGTTTTGACTCCTTGATTGTTTCGATATTTGACATGTATTAAGCTTTGAAACACCACACATTTGGTGAATTGGTTTCTTGGTGACCCTCGGTTTGTGCAATTAACGATTGATTGGGATTCCTCAAGTCGATTGAAGAATCGTTTCTTTACACTTATTGCTATTGATGGCTTCATAAAAATAGCTCATAGAGGACTGCTCCTCACTATCAACCAATCTCAAAACCTTCACGAGAGGGCATGAAAACTTTAATAACCTAATACATGAGTTCTAAAATGTACTCCTCAAGACTGACTATGCAAACTATTCTTATTTTGAGGCAAATTTGCAAACTGTTGTTGCTGATATAAAGTAAATATTTTCTTAAGACTTGCTTTTGTTTCACAAACAAAAAATAGTTATAAACTGAGTAGCAACAATACGAAGGAGCTTTGTGCCAATTCGTATATCTCCTCATCCTATATAATACAAATGCATGGCTATAAATAAATTTGGTGATATCTTGGCTCTATCTTTTCAATATCCTCAAGAACGAGATCTATACAATGGATTGTATATAGTATCCAATAAAAAGTATCGTAATTCGTAGTTAACTCCTTTGCAGTAGCTTTATAATTAACTACATTATCTGTAATTAATTGGACTATATTTTTACGTCTAACCTCCAATATCACCTTATCAAATTCTTGTTTTAGAAAAGTATGTCGTTCCTCTGAATTATCAAAGTGATCTAAAAAACATAAGTCTTTTACGATAATAGACAAGAAAATTCAATAGTCTTTTCTTGTGTATATGTCTATCTTTCATGATAGTACATCTTGTCTCCTTTCATAACTCTCAAAGTCAATCAATACTCTTGTATTTCAATAACCATCTTATATAGTAATTTTCTTGTCAATTTGTTATAAGAATACATCTTATACCATGAACCAATGTTAGCCATGGCATCTGCCAATGCTTGAAAATGAAATGAATTTGTCGAACTAAAGGAAATACAATAACAACGACTAAGCCTTTTCCCATACTAGATGGGGTCGACTATATGGATTCTTTGTTTCCATGTAGCCCTATAATAATTTGTGGAATCCATGGTAAATAAGTTTGACAAAGTTTTATGTTGGCTGTCAGAAGCCTAATGCAACCATCTTCCTTTATTCGGGCTTGGGACCGGCCATGCAAGGGTGATCCTACATGTATAATAAAACCATCTCCCCTTAGGTGTACTTGCTCACATAATTACTTTGAAGCAACTCGAATTCTAAGCTGAGCACCAAGTGTAGTAGCATGAGAAAATAATAATTGGTTGTTAGAATGAGAAGATCTTCTACTTCTTCCTATTCTACGACTTACATCCTCTTTTAGAACCCACTTTCCCTTGGTCGGTCAAAACTACTACTACTCACCTCCCTTTTGGCATAAAAAAGGATCCTATCATCATCTAACTCTTCTTCAAACATTTCTATATCTTCTTTTTCTTACCTTTTCTCAACCATACCATTGTCATTTAATGGCTTCTAGCACTTTTCTAATTCTAGTTGTAGAAGGAGCAACCTCCTTCTTAGTTCCTACTAAGTGACGTTTCAATCGAGAAACTCTATCACTCGTGACTTTCTCACCAAATTTACATGTTATTTTCAATTTGCTTCCCTCAACTGAAATACCTCACTACCATATGAGGTCATTAGATCGAGAACGTGAACATGTTCCTGATATCTTAATGTATCTTCTTCAATCTTAGTAAATCTAAAAATAAACACTTCATAAATCGCTACAAATCCGCTTACTTTATAAATCTTTGCTTTATAAACTATCAAAAGTTCAAAACATCCAAAGACATTCACTAACTTCATAGATTGCCACAAATTCATCAAAAACATATCCACTCACTTGATATATTGTTATTAAAAAAAGACGAATAACACAAGTAGATAAAATAAATGTGAAATAAACAAAAAAAGATATACCACAAGGAAATAAAGGGTGTTGACGTTGTCATTGTCCGAGTGATGGTGTCATCGGAGGTCGGACCCCTGGAGATGCTCCTCCGTGGTCGGAAACCCTTGTAGTCACTGATATGGACTGATTTGTAGATCCACACGAGATCCATCTCTCAACGTTTTGCACCCAAACATAAAACACAAAACCACACAAAAATTACAGTGTACATTTGGGTGCCCTTTATAGGGGTGTACGTGTATCACTCATATCGTACAATACGGGTGATACACACCTGAATCTCATAATACATAACGACGTTGTGATTTGGTCCTTGTATCATATCATGATTTCTCACGATACGATATGCCTTGTATCGTATGATACTGAGAAATATTTATCACTGAGTAAGACTGCAGTAATTATGTTCCAAGTACTTTTCGTGCTGATGAGAATTGAATTGGCCTCCTTCACATGTTTAAATGTGAATATTTCTTGTCATGTATGAGTTTCACCTAATAGCCGACCCCATCTAGTATGGGAAAAGGCTTAGTTGTTGTTGTATGAGTTTCACCTAACATTGAAGCCACATTTGTAGTACAATCTTACCTTCATGTCGAAGTATGTTGGTGCTGAAGGAAATTTAGTTCTCAACCGTGTTGTTTGCATCCCCTGCTTTTCTTCTCCTAACAGATATTTCTCTAGGACAATTTTCAGATGTTCAAGGTGTTGAATCACTTGTATGGGGCTGTCATCTTATTTTAGTGATTTCCTTCTGCTGTGGTAATTTGTGTTTATGCATCTCGTGATTGTGTATTTGATGCTGATGTTTTTGGCACAGCTCTTCATATGGCGGCTGCAAATGGACATGTTGAGGTGGTTGAATATCTTATCAGAAACAAAGTTGTAAGTGCTTCAAATACTTTAAAACAATCATGCAACTATAGTCAGGCTTGCCTTGAAATCAATGTTTTAATGTTTTTTTCTGTAATACGATCCTTTTCTTTTGGCAAACTTTGCATGTTATAGTTGAGTAGAACGACTTGAAATTGTAAAGCAATATCTGATTAAGTTAAACAAAGTAAGGTTTTCTTGTAATTATGATTTGATTCCCACTTTTTAAATTATGGTACTCAGGTAAGGAAAAAGCTCGAAACGGAGTTGGTATTATCATAAATAAAGATTTAAAGGATAGTATAGTAGACATACAACGATACGGTGACCGAATCATGATGTTGAAATTAGTATTAGGAGCAGAGGTTTTGAATATAGTTTGTGCTTATGCACCCCAAAATAGAAGATAGTATAAAGACAGTTTTTTGGGAAGAGTTAGATAAGGTGATTAAAAGGATTCCACAAAGGGAGGTGATTTGTTTAGGAGGAGACTTAAATGGGCATGTTGGTAAAGAGGCATTAGGATATCAAGGTATTCATGGAAACTTTGGTTTTGGGGATATAAATGAGGAAGGTAGGGAGATTTTAAATTTTGTTATGGCATTTAATCTCTTTATGGTCAATACCATATTCAAAAAATGAGATGAATATTTAATTATTTATAAGAGGGGCTTATCACAAACACAAATTGAGTACTTTATTTGTAGAAAAAAAGATAGAGCGTGTTGTAAAGATTGCAAGGTAATTTTAGGAGAAAGTTTAATCACCCAACATCATTTATAAATAAAAAAATGGACAAAGAAGAAAAGAGTGCATCGAGCTATTCAGACTAAATGGTGGAATCTCAAAAGTGAGAAAGAAGATATATTTAAACAAAAAGTCCTTCAAGGAGATGCTTGGAATTATGTTGGTACACCTTGTGATATGTGGAACAATATGGCTATACATATTAGGAAAGTGGAGAAAGATGTGTTAGGTGAATCTAAGGGAGGTGTACCGGCACAAAAAGAAGCTTGGTGGTGGAGTGAAGTAGTGCAAAATAAAATCAAGGCAAAGAGGGCATGTTACAAATCACATTATGTAAGAAAACTAGTGAAACTTTAGAGGCTTATAAGAAAGCAAAGAAGGAAGCGAAAAAGGTTGTCAGTGAAGTAAAAGCTAAAATTTGAGAGGATTTATATAAAAAACTCAACTCAAAAGAGGGTGAAAGAGATATTTTTAGGATAGGTAGAGCTAGAGATAAGAAAACTAAAGATCTTAATTATGTGAGATGCATCAAAGACGAGGATGAAAAAATTCTAGTGGCAAATGATGATATAAGAAATAGATGGAAAAACTATTTTTATAATCTTTTTAATGAAAATAAAGATGTTAGTATTAGCTTAGGAGAGTTAGCCAAATAAGAAAAGTATATAAACCACAATTTCTACCGACGTATTTAAAAGAATGAAGTCAAAGAGGCTCTTAAACATATGAAAGGTGGTAAATCGGTCGGACTAGACAATATTCCTATAGAAGTTTGGAAAATACTAGGAGAAATAAGAATCACTTGGCTCACAAGACTATTTAATGAAATATGGAGAAACCGAAAGATGCTCGAGGAATGGAGAGCGAGTACACTTATAAGTTATACCCATATATAAAAACAAGGGAGACATTCACAATTGTGTGAATTATCGAGGTAGCCATACTATGAAATTATGGGAAAAAATTATCAAACGTAACAGAGAACCAATTTAGATTCATGCAAGGTAGATCTACTATTGAAGCGATTCACCTTTTGAGACGTCTTATGGAACATTTTAGAACAAAAAAGAAAGACCTTCACATGATATTTATTGATTTAGAAAAAAGCTTACGATAGGGTACCGAGGGAGGTTCTTTGGAGAACCTTGGAAAAAAGAGGTATCCCATTGACATACATTAACCTTATAAGAGACATGTATGATGGTGCAAAAGCACGTGTGAGGACTCATGAAGGAATGACATACTTCTTTGAAGTTAATATTGGGTTACATCAAGGATCAACTTTAAGTCCATACTTATTTATAATGGTGATTGATGAGTTAACAAAACATATTCAAGATGAAGTGCCTTGGTGTATGTTATTTGCAGATGACATTGTGTCAGTGGAAGAGTCTAAGGAAAAAGTTAATAGAAAATTGGAACTATGGAGAGAAACATTAGAAAGCAAAGGCTTCCGACTTAGTAGAACAAAGGCAAAATATATGGAATGTAAGTTTGACCATTTGGTTACTTCACAGGACATAGAAATTAAAATTGGCACACATTGCATCCCCCAAAAGGAAAATTTTAAATACTTAGGGTCAAATTTTTCAGAGTGATGAAAGAATTGATGGAGATGTTACACATAGAATTAATGCTGGTTCGTTAAAATGGAGAGGAGCATCATGTATTCTTTGTGATAAGAAGATACCATTAAAGGTAAAAGGTAAATAGCAGCAATTAGACCTGCCATGTTTTATGGTTCTGAGTGTTGGGCAGTTAACCATGAACATGTACAAAAGATGTCTGATAGAAATGAAGATGTTGAGATGGATGAGTGGTCATACAAGAAAAGACCGTATACATACGAGGTTATTAGAAACAAATTAGGAGTGACACCAATAGAGGATAAAATAAGAGAATATCGTTTAAGATGGTTTGAACATATAGAAAGAAGATCAGAGGAAGAACCTGTAAGAAGGTACAAAAAGCTAAATTTGGAAAGTATTAAAAGAGGTAGAGGACGACCACAAAAGTGTTGGAAAGAAACAATAAAGAATGATCTAGCTTATTGTGAGTTAACTGCTAACATGGCACATGATAGAGTTCTGTGGAAACAAAGAATCCATGTAGCCGACCCCGTCTAGTATGGGAAAAGGCTTAGTTGTTGTTGTTGTATGATTTGATTCCCACTGCCTCCCTGTCCTGCATTTCCTTGTTAGCACAATTATGAGTTCGTACATAAGGAATGTATTTATTGTTCTGTTGTTTTGTCTTCGGATTTTCAGAAAGTCAATATGTGTTTATGCACGTTAACTATAGATGAACAATCTCCATTTAATCTGTTACATCTTAGGTGTTGCCAGTGACTTTTCTTTCTATTAATTGATGTTTCCCTTTTCTCGAAAGTGAACTTTCTGTCATGGGAAAAGGATGCTCGACTGAGTAATGGTTTACTCTCTTCCACAAGTTATCATTCCTTATGCTTCATACTGTAGACTTTGATGGTCGTTGACTAGACAAGTTCTGTCAGTTTAAAAATGTTTGTTTTTAAAACAGAACATAAATGCGACTAATACAGAGAAAAATACTCCATTGCACTGGGCCTGCCTCAATGGGCACTCCAAGGTAATCCCATACTGCATGAAATTTCAATTTCTTTTATGCGATACTTTGGGGCTACTATTACATTCTGCTATGAACAACAATAGGTGGTTAGGAAATTGATCTTGGCTGGAGCATATGTGTCTGCTCTCAACAGGTACTGTATTCCAACATATAACAAGAAATATGCCTGTTAATTTTATTTAAGCTCATCTGCCTTATTCGATTTGTTTGATGCAAATGGTCGTAGTCATGAGAGGACACCGTTGGACGAAGCGGTGAGCATGGGGAAGATGGATATAGTCGACGAGATCAATTCGGCATGTGCGGAAGCTGAACTTGAAGGCATTCATATCTCTTAGTTGCAGGGAATTTCGCGAGATCAGATAAGATCTGTCAATACAATTACCTTGAGGCATTTACTGAAATCTTGTTTTCTTTTTTGTCTTTCCCCCTTTTGATCGTGTAGTTCTAGAAAAGGGTAAATCTTTCCAACCCTTACGATTTACTCTTGGAAGCACCAGAAGCATTTTGTTTCTGCGAAACCATGTAAAACGTTCCTATTATATGCATTTCTATCGTATTTACATTCTTCTTGCATGTAGACTTATTTGCATGGATGCCCTTTTAGAAGCTCAATTACACTCGAACACATACGTGTGTGTGCACGCACGTTTGTGTACCCCTCCATCAAAATATATAAGCCCTCGTTCCAAATACGTTTTCATCGGGTCTGGGTGGAGAACTTTCATGGATGGTTGGCCTTCGAATTATTAAGCACATGGACCAAGCAAGAAAAAGAGAGATTAACCATCCTTGTCATGCAAAGGATTTATTATAACAAAGAGTATACGTACAACATGAGTTCTAGGAGGGTATATAAATGGGATTAGCATAGGCCGTGAAACTTTTAGATGCTGTTTGACGGTTGGCGCTTCTGCTGATACTACTTTATCCTACCACTAGTAGTGGAATCGATAGAGCTTAAAAGCTACCTTAGCCCTACGACGTAAGGAAGTTGTGCCAGGTTTTCTGCACTAACTTGGAAAAATTACTGGGATGAGTCAAAGTCGACTTGGTAGAATCCAGGTGAGATAATTTTTTTCCGAAAGAAACAAGCCTACTGAGAATTTTTGGATTTCGTTTGAGGCGGCAAACCTCACCACAGGTCTGCCACTGGTTTTCCATCTTCTGTCTAAACCCTGTACGAAGTGTTATTATGTGCTTGTTGGATCACGGGAGGAAGAAGAAAAGGAAAGGAGTGAAGGGACTTAAGAGAGCCCTAGTATTCGCTATGGCTTAAGAAAAGTTTCCAGTCCCGGAAGATGAGCCAAGCAAGTTTTGGTTCATTCAGCTCGTTTGCTGGAACATGGGATGCAAAATGAACTTGATATCAATAATACATATGAGGAGCAATATATGTACATTTTCCATGCTTTATGTGAACAATTTAGTTCTCAGAATAAGCCAACTTTCCTCCAACATATGTCGCGATAACTGAAGCCGAAGCCGATTCAGCAAACTCTGACCATGAATCAGTTGATAGAACTACAAAATCCGCGAGCTTTCCAGGAGAGAGTGACCCAATCTCATCATCCAAGAAGCATGCATAAGCAGCAGAAATGGTGGACCTGGTATAATGGGCAAACGCCTTAGTGTCATAAAACAATAAAGAAGGCATAAATGGATGTAAATTCATCTGTACTATGATTCCACGACCAAATATGCCCCAATATTCAGTGGTTCAAATTAGGATATGCACAAGAGTTGCAATGTAATGGTTAATGACCGAATTCCATCAATTTAGATAAGCACGGCATAGGCATTTATTCGTGGAGATAGTTGCAGCAAAAAAGGTGCAGAAAGCGTACAAACACAAACCAAAGTAAAACGTCAGACGTATGAAGCAAGACTCTGACCCCAGGAAGGTGTTTAATATGTTTCGTTCAGGAAGAGTTGTCTGTGTATCTTTCTCTTTCTGTGTACATACACATACTATATATGTGTGTGTGTGTGTGTGCGTGTGGAGACAGGCATTATACTAAACTCTCTTTCAAGAGAGAATTTCAAAACCCAAAAAGCAAGTGATAAATGTTTTGACAGTCAAAACTCAAAAGATACGGGCCAGATACAAGGACCTTCCGTGGAACAAGAACTCTTCATCCCCCTTTCCATCTATTTCTTCTCAAGACGGTTGAAAGGATAAGATCCTGCCGGACTAGGCATAAGAGTTCCATTTGTTCTTCTAAGGAAAGGTTTTCAACGATTACATATCCATTGGAGTCAGGTGTCTCAAGTATTGATTTAAGAGATAATGGAGACCAAATTGCTAGCAATCAAACATGTATTTCTTACCTTAGACTTATACTAGCAGATTCAAGCTAATTTACTTACGCATTTAAAGCATCATCCAGTGACAGGCACTCGGATGGGTTCCAAGCACTATTCCAGCCTGGAGGTGTTCTTTTCATCGCAGCTCTAATGGCTCCTAAAGGATTTATCTCTGCAACCTGAGATACATATCGATAACAGTTATGCAAAAAAAGAAAAAAGTAAGAGAATGTTTAAGAGAGAGAGAATACACAGAAAAACTAACCGGCCAATCAGATCCAAATGCTATTCTCGAGTTGCTATCAAGAAGTGATTGAAATAGATATGATTCTTTTAGAGACCTATCGTCACCAAGCTTTTTCTTAGCAGTATCAGCATCGTCCAGAAGGTGCATGGGCTGTAAATATGTAGAGATTGAAGAATTGCATTCCTCTAAGAAAAACACTTAACAGCTTAAATTCCAGATAAATAACAAATATTGAATCAGCGAGTCGACTGTGGTAGAGTGTATGGTTTGTAGGTGAGTCTGGATTTATGTGACCCCTTTTCTTGTTTTCAGATTGGTCCAGAAGTCCTTTTATTAAGTATCACCATCTTCATGTAATTCTTTCATGTATTCATGACTTCCAAGTCTCGCAGAGCCTTTCTTAACTCTGTACGTGAGATGGTAGAACAAGCCCAAGTAAAACTCCAAGTAATGTCAATACTGATATAGAGGTTACTGCACAGAAGATAACAGGGAAAAATGGGAACATAACGGTGTCTAGACTGTCACATAAGGAATACACTAAAAAACCGTTGGCTTTCTATCAAGCAGGATAATTTACTGGGTTCTATTTCAACAACATTTCAGAACACAAAACCTGATCAAGGATTCACGAACATGGTCCATCCCCAGGAATGGAATGACATAACTGAATGGGATGCAGTTTTTCCGTTTACTGTTTACAGCATCCAGAGGGAACAGAGATTGAAGAGTTTGAAATGAAGTTGATGCTTAAACCCAGCAGCCAAAGATCGGTGAATATAACCTGAAAATGTCAATAAAAAAGCCTTAGAAAAAGGCTATAAAAATTATATTAAAAAAACAGAAAATATATTTATTTTAACACCCCTCAATTAACGGTACCATGACTGAAAGTTTGCTAACTAAAAACTGAAATCGTGGAACGGGTAACGACTTGGTGAACATCTACAAGTTGATACTCAAATCTAACAAACTGTTACCAAATTACTATGTAGATGCTCTTCACGAACACAATGACAGTCCATCTCAATATGTTTCGTCCGTTTATGAAATATGTAGTTGTTAGCTATATACCTAACACTCTTATTGTCATAGTACATAATTGGAGTAGTTTCCAGTATCATGCCCGTCCTATAGTAGCTGTCTGAGCCAAGTCAATTCAGTTGTTATGTTGGTCATTGCACAATACTCAACTTCACTAGAAGAAAGAGACATTTGGTTGTTTCTTACATTTCCAAGATATAACAAAGTTCAACAACAACAACAACAACTAAGCCTTTTCCCATAGTAGACGGGGTCAGCTACATGGATTCTTTGTTTCCACATATACCTATCGTGTGCCATGTTAGGAGTTAACTCCCAATAAACTAGATCATTCTTTATTGTTTCTTTCCAACACTTTTGTGGTCGTCCTCTACCTCTTTTAATACTTTCCAAATTTAGTTTTTCTAACCTTCTTCCAAGTTCTTCTTTTGATCTTCTTTCTATATGTCCAAACAACCTTAAACGATATTCTCTCATTTTATCCTCTATTGGTGTCACTCCTAATTTGTTTCTACTAACCTCATTATGTATACGGTCTTTTCTTGTATGACCACTCATCCATCTCAACATCTTCATTTCTGTCATAGACATCTTTTGTACATGTTGGTGATTAACTGCCCAACACTCAGAACCATAAAACATGGCAGGCCTAATTGCTGCTCTATAATATTTACCTTTTAATTTTAATGGTATCTTCTTATCACAAAGAATACCTGATGCTCCTCTCCATTTTAACCAACCAGCATTAATTCTATGTGTAACATCTCCATCAATTCTTCCATCACTCTGAAAAATTGACCCTAGGTATTTAAAACTTTCCTTTTGCGGAATGCAATGTGTGCCAATTTTAATTTCTATGCCCTTTGAAGTAACCAAATGATCAAACTTACATTCCATATATTCTGTCTTTGTTCTACTAAGTCGGACGCCTTTGCTTTCTAATGTTTCTCTCCATAGTTCCAATTTTCTATTAACTTTTTCCTTAGACTCTTCCACTAATACAATGTCATCTGCAAATAACATACACCAAGGTACTTCATCTTGAATATGTTTTGTTAACTCATCCATCACCATTATAAATAAGTATGGACTTAATGTTGATCCTTAATGTAACCCAATATTAACTTCAAAGAAGTCTGTCGTTCCTTCATGAGTCCTCACACATGTTTTTGCACCATCATACATGTCTCTTATAAGGTTAATATATGTCAATGGGATACCTCTTTTTTTCAAAGTTCTCCAAAGAACCTCTCTCGGTACCCTATCATAAGCTTTTTCTAGATCAATAAATATCATGTAAAGGTCTTTCTTTTTTGCTCTAAAATGTTCAATAAGACGCCTCAAAAAAGGTGAATCACTTCAATAGTAGATTTACCTGGCATGAATCCAAATTGGTTCTCTGTTGTACTTGATACTTGTCTTAACCTACGTTCGATAATTCTTTCCCATAATTTTATAGTATGACTCATTAACTTGATACCTCGATAATTCGTACAATTTTGAATGTCTCTCTTGTTCTTATATATGGGTATAAGTGTACTTGCTCTCCATTCCTCGGGCATCTTTTGGTTTTTCCAAATTTCATTAAATAATCTTGTGAGCCAAGTGATTCCTATTTCTCCTAGTATTTTCCAAACTTCTATAGGAATATTATCTCGTCCTACCGATTTACCACCCTTCATATGTTTAAGAGCCTCTTTGACTTCATTCTTTTGAATACGTCGGTAGAAATTGTGGTTTATATACTTTTCTGACTTGGCTAAATCTCTTAAACTAATACTAACATCTTTATTTTCATTAAAAAGATTATAAAAATAGTTTTTTCATCTATTTCTTATATCATCATTTGCCACTAGAATTTTTTTATCCTCGTCCTTGATGCATCTAACATAATTAAGATCTTTAGTTTTCTTATCTCTAGCCCCAGCTATCCTAAAAATATCTCTTTCACCCTCTTTTGAGTTGAGTTTTTTATATAAATCCTCTCAAATTTTAGCTTTTGCTTCACTCACAGTCTTTTTCGCTTCCTTCTTTGCTTTCTTATAAGCCTCTAAAGTTTCACTAGTTTTCTTAGCATAATGTAATTTGTAACATGCCCTCTTTGCCTTGATTTTATTTTGTACTACTTCACTCCACCACCAAGCTTCTTTTTGTGCCAGTACACCTCCCTTAGATACCCCTAACACATCTTTCGTCACTTTCCTAATATGTATAGCCATATTGTTTCACATATCACATGGTGTGCCAACATAATTCCAAACATCTCCTTGAAGGACTTTCTGTTTAAATATATCTTCTTTCTCGCTTTTGAGGTTCCACTATTTAGTCCAAATAACTCGATGCACTCTTTTCTTCTTTGTCCATTTTTTTATTTGTAAATCCATAACTAAAAGTCGATGTTGGGTGGTTAAGCTTTCTCCTGAAATTACCTTACAATCTTTACAACACGCTCTATCTTTTTTTCTACAAATAAAGTAATCAATTTGTGTTTGTGATAAGCCACTCTTATAAGTAATTAAATGTTCATCTCGTTTTTTGAAGATTGTATTGACTATAAAGAGATCAAATGCCATAGCAAAATTTAAAATCTCTCTACCTTCCTCGTTTATATCTCCAAAACCAAAGTTTCCATGAATCCCTTGATATCCTAATGCCTCTTTACCGACATGTCCATTTAAATCTCCTCCTAAACAAATCATCTCCCTTTGTGGAATCTTTTGAAACACCTTATCTAACTCTTCCCAAAAAACAGTTTTATACTATCTTCTAGTCCTACTTGGGGTGCGTAAGCACAAACTATATTCAAAACCTCTGCTCCTAACACTAATATCAACGTCATGATTCGGTCACCATATCGTTGTATGTCTACTACACTCTCCTTTAAATCTTTATTTATGATAATACCAACTCCATTTCGAGCCTTTTCTTTACCTGAGTACCATAATTTAAAACATGTATCCTCTATCTCCTTTGCTTTTTCTCCAACCCATTTTGTCTCTTGTAAACATAGAATATGAATCTTTCTCCGAATCATAGTATCTACCACCTCCATTAGCTTACCCGATAATGTTCCGATATTCCAAGAACAAATACGAATCTTATTATCTAGGATTAGCTTCCTTACCCCCCGCATCCGTTCATAATCAAAATACGGAGACCCTCTCTAAAAAATTTTCACTACATTCGGACGCCAATGTAGCAGGACTAACTTCTTTACCCACACCCGTCCATGATGTGAGAACCCTCTCTGCAATTGATTCACTAACTTCTTTACCCACACTTGTCCAAGATATAACAAAGTTACCAAGAAAAAATTAAATAATTTGTAGTAGAGCGCTTGCCATTTATATCACCACCCCAATAACATCAATATATACATTTATTTAAAATAAAGATGAGGATGATAGAAATACTCTCTTAGTCGCAGTTTATCGCATATATCGAATAATCCACATGACGACACTCATATGTACGAAGGTAGGGGAATGTTGACATTGACTTACAATATGTACAATATTTGCAATATCTGGATGTGTTATGGTGAGATAAGTAAGTGCCCCAACCATCTGTATGTAAGGAGTAAGATCACTTAATGACTCTATATTAACAAGTCACACCTTTTGGTTGATTACCTCAGGTGTCTCAACAACTTTATGATTAGTAAGACCTGATTTAAAAACAATATCATTAACAAATTTAGTTTGAGATAAAAATAAACCTCTAGCATCACAAGTTAACTCAACAACAACAACAACAACTAAGCCTTTTCCCATACTAGACGGGGTCGGCTACATGGATTCTTTGTTTCCACAGATCCCTATCGTGTGCCATGTTAGCAGTTAACTCACAATAAGCTAGATCATTCTTTATTGTTTCTTTCCAACACTTTTGTGGTCGTCTTCTTTCTATATGTCCAAACCATCTTAAACGATATTCTCTTATTTTATCCTCTATTGGTGTCACTCCTAATTTGTTTCTAATAACCTCATATATATACGGTCTTTTCTTGTATGACCACTCATCCATCTCAACATCTTCATTTCTGTCACAGACATCTTTTGTACATGTTCATGGTTAACTGCCCAACACTCAGAACCATAAAACATGGCAGGTCTAATTGTTTCTCTATAATATTTACCTTTTATCTTTAATGATATCTTCTTATCATAAAGAATACTTCATGCTCCTCTCCATTTTAACCAACCAGCAGTAATTCTATGCGTAACATCTCCATCAATTATTCCATCACTTTAAAAAATTGACCCTAGGTATTTAAAACTTTTCTTTTGGAGATGCAATGTGTGCCAATTTTAATTTCTATGTCCTCTGAAGTAAACAAATAATCAAACTTACATTCCATATATTTTGTCTTTGTTCTACTAAGTTGAAAGCCTTTACTTTCTAATGTTTCTCTCCAAAGTTCCAATTTTCTATTATCTTTTTTTTAGACTCCTCTACTAACACAATGTCATCAGCAAATAACATACACAAAGGTACTTCATCTTGAATATGTTTTGTTAACTTATCAATCACCATTATAAATAAGTATGAACTTAAAGTTGATCCTTGATGTAACCCAATATTAACTTCAAAGAAGTCTGTCATTCCTTCATGAGCCTTCACACATGTTTTTGTACCATCGTACATGTCTCTTATAAGGTTTATGTATCAATGGGATACCTCTTTTTTCCAAGGTTCTCCAAAGAACCTCTCTCAATACCCTATTATAAGCTTTTTCTAAATCAATAAATATCATATGAAGGTCTTTCTTTTTTGCTCTAAAATGTTCCATAAGACGTCTCAAAAGGTGAATCGCTTCAATAGTAGATCTGCCTAGCATGAATCCAAATTGGTTCTCTGTTGTACTTGATACTTGTCTTAACTTACGTTCGATAATTCTTTCCCACAATTTTATAGTATGGCTCATTAACTTGATACCTCGATAATTCACACAATTGTGAATGTCTCCCTTGTTCTTATATATGGGTATAAGTGTACTTGCTCTCCATTCCTCAAGCATCTTTTGGTTTTTCCATATTTCATTAAATAGTCTTGTGAGCCAAGTGATTCCTATTTCTCCTAGTATTTTCCAAACTTCTATAAGAATATTATCTAGTCCTACCGATTTACCACCCTTCATATGTTTAAGAGCCTCTTTGACTTCATTCTTTTGAATACGTCGGTAGAAATTATGGTTTATATCAGTGTTGTCTGACGCATATCGTATCGTGTATCACTAGGCTCCACGATACGGGCGTATCGTATCATATCGTACTTTAATATTAAAATAATATAAAAATTAATTAAAGATCAATAAAAATTAGTAAAAATCTGAAAAAATTGAAAAAAATTAGGAAAAAATAAGGAAAAATCAGGTAATTGCTTTAAATTCATATACTATAAGTTTAGTACAGATTGAGCATTCAACATTGAACAATTGCATCTCAATTTACATATTTTGAATTCAAAAAATGAAATACACATTACAGACACAGTTACATTTTATAAATTGTAATCAGGATCATCAACTAAATAATCTTCATCTTCTCCTTGTTGCAGATCCTCCTCCTCCTCATCAGCGACACCTTCTTCTTGAAAATCAAATTCTTCATCTCCTTGATATTGTTGTTGCGCTCCTTCTAAATTAATTCAAGCAACGTCTTCTTCAGTTAGGAGGGCATTTTCTTCAGTGTCTTCTATAACCCAATCTTCTAATATATCAAAATTATCCAAAATTATTGGATCGAAGTGACTTTCTTCTCTATTTACTTTTTTTAATTGCCTACGACAAACAAAGATAAACAATTAGTAAATAATATTAACAATTGAAGACTGAAGTTAAACTATATTGAATTGAAAATTTGAAAGTAATACAACATTACCTTTCACGAAGGCGCATGTTACAACGAATATAAACTAAATCATTTAGTCTTTTGTATTCCAACCTGTTGTGCTTTTTTGTATGGATGTGTTAAAAAATACTCTAATTTCTTTCACAACCTGTTGCACTACAGGTTTGGCTTAAGACTCTCACTGCAAAATCTTTAAGGTTTGGACAATTAGTTCCAAACCTATTCCACCAAACATCTGTAGAAAAAGATAAACATTACAGACATAATCCACAGTAATGTAAGATGAAACTTAAATATGAAAATAAACAATTTACCTAGACGCATCATACTGCGGTTGCGAATTGCAACAGGCAAACCCATCAAGTGAAGAGCATTATCATATATCTCCATCTCTCGATGTATCGCATCTGCTATGCTCTCATCAAGGACTAATCTGTCGATGCATTCAATGATTCCTCGATTAACCTCATCATCCTTTTTGAAGGTTGCTGAGTACCTCAATGATGGGTTTAGATAGTAGGCTGCTGCATGAATAGGCTGATGCAATTGTTTATTCTATCTACTATCAATTATTTTTCATACGGGCACATAATCTCTTTTTTTTTCCATTAAAGTTATTTCTGATTGCTTCTTTTGCCCTGTCCATGGCTTCATAAAGGTAGCCCATAGATGGTTTCTCCTCGCTGTCAGCCAATCTCAAAACTTTCACTAAAGGACAAGTAATTTTTAATAATCTGATACATGCATTCCAAAATAAACTTCTAAAAACCGTTTCTGCAATCTCATTTAACTTTCTGTTCCTTCTATTTTGAGGCAACTCTACAAATTGTTGCCACTCATCTGAGGAGAACATTCTCTTTAAAGCTTGCTTCTGTCTCACAATACTCTGTACAGATAAGAAGTTTGTTGCGAACCGAGTTGCAACTGTGCGAAGAAGCTCTGCACCTTATGTGTATCTCCTCATCATACACAAAACAAATGCATGATTGTAAATGAATTTTATAATATCTTAGCAACACTCAGTTGCTGCCTTTATTTCATCCATCTCACCAATGTCCTCGAGGATGAGATATAAACAATAAGCTTCACATGGTGTCCAGTAGAAAGTCCCATAAATATCAGCTAACTCCTTTCCAGCTGCTTTGTAGTTAGCTGCATTATCTGTAATCAATTGGACTACATTTATTAGCCCAGCCTCCTGTATAACCTTATCAAATTCCTCTCATAGGATCTCTACAGTGTGCCTCTCCTCTGACATATCTAGAGATCTAAAAAACATGAATCATTTAGGATAATATACAAGAAAGTTTAGCAATGTCCTTCCTCGCCTATCGGTCCATCCATCTGCCATGATAGTGCATCCTGTTTCCTTCCATGATTGTCTCACAGTCGAACAATATTGCTGCACTTCAATCACGGTCTGATCTAATATCTTCCCTCTCAACTTTTGATAAAAGGACATCCTGTATCCTTGACCAATGTTAACAATTGCATCTGCCATTGCTTGAAAATGAAATTTTTTTACTGCATTAAATGGAATGCATGCATCATAAAACCATCTGCCCACTGAAAGGTCTGCTTGATCATGCAGTTGTTCTGAAGCCATAGTAGCACGAATTCCTGGCTGAGCACCAGGTGTAGTGGAAGGAGGAAAGAACGAATGTATGCTAGAAGAAGAAGCTCTTCCTCTACTCCTTCCTGAACTTCCTCTTCTGCCACCTCCAAAGTCTTTAGCTGTAACCCTCTTTCCCCTGCTAGGTGCTCGCGAACTGCTACTACCAATATCTGTTCTAGCATCTGAAGGCAAACTATCAGTGAATCTAACTCCAGTGGCAGTAGCATCATCACCTTCTTCACACATCAGGAAATCATCCTTTTGTTGTCTCCTTTCCTGTATGCTCTCAATCATCTGCAAGCATTGCCATTTAATACCTTCTGGCATACTTCTAACTCTGCTTGTGCATGGAGCAACTTTTTTCCTGGTTCCTACTAGGTGGTGTTTCAACCTTGAAATTTTGCCACTAACCACCTTTTCACAAAATAAGCATATGATTTTTAACCTTGAACCCTCAACTGGTATACCCTACTGCCATGCCGGATCATCAGACTTTGAATGAGAGTCTCTATCACCCCTTCCTGCCATCTCAATGGAGTACTTTAATTCAAACAAAAACCTGAAAATAAAAGTACTTCGTAAATCCCCAATCTTCAAATAAAACTCAAATCGAGTGTCTCCCACTTCACGAATGCAATAAAAATCGTATACACACACTTAATAACTTCATATTTTGTCATTCAAAAAAAAACCCGAAATAACACAAAAAACAAAAAATATAAAGGAAAAAAATGGAAAAAACATTAAAAATATACCAAAATCCGAGTTTGGAGGCTTGCACGAACACCGTAGGGTACGATTTTGGAGCTTTGAACACTAAGAAGGCGAAAACCGGCTCTTAGGGAGATTGAAGAACCCAAGAGGAGAGAGGAAACCCGTGAAAAATCGCGGGTTTCAATCAGCTCGAGACCCTTTATAAGGGTCCCAGGCCGTATCGCTCATATCGTATCGTGGTGGCGTGGTGGCCCACGATACGATACGATATGGTGCGATACAGACAACACTGGTTTATATACTTTTCTAATTTGGCTAACTCTCCTACGCTAATACTAACATCTTTATTTTCATTAAAAAGCTTATAAAAATAGTTTTTCCATCTATTTCTTATATCATCATTTGCCACTAGAATTTTTTTATCCTCGTCGTTGATGCATCTAACATAATTAAGATCTTTAGTTTTCTTATCTCTAGCCCCAGCTATCCTAAAAATATCTCTTTCACCCTCTTTTGAGTTGAGTTTTTTATATAAATCCTCTCAAATTTTAGCTTTTGCTTCACTCACAGTCTTTTTCGCTTCCTTCTTTGCTTTCTTATAAGCCTCTAAAGTTTCACTAGTTTTCTTAGCATAATGTAATTTGTAACATGCCCTCTTTGCCTAATTTTATTTTGCACTACTTCACTCCACCATCAAGCTTCTTTTTGTGCCGGTACACCTCCCTTAGATACACCTAACACATCTTTTTTCACTTTTCTAATATGTATAGCCATATTGTTCCACGTATCACAGGGTATTAGAAAAAATATCTGCATTAATCAAGAAAGATCAACTTACAAGAATCAGTAGATTAGAGGCATTCCTTCAATCTGCACAAAATCGCAGATTGCAGCTGCCTATGGTGTTGCCGACACTAGTCTCCTCTCTTCTCCCTTTTGCTCTGTTTATTTCACATATGTAATGCCTATAAATAGGCCATTCAATCCTCAATAAAAGTATGCAGTCTAGCATTGCTTTTTGACTTGTTTTGTATGTGCTTCCGTTCTTGTTGATTATTCTTGAAGATCGACATTCGTGATTGAATGTCATTTGACTCTTGGCGACTTGGTGATCTTGATTCGTGCAACATCAATCTTCGTTCATTGACAAATATTTACATGGTATCAGAGCCTCGGATTGAAGAAATTGAGTGTATTGGGAAGCATGCCGAAAGTGCGAAAGTTGAAGAATTAAATCAAATTTGAGGTTAATCCAAAATCTTCATTTTTGCACAAAAATGAAAGGTAAAAATGAGTCGTTTAGATGTATTCTAGACCCGAAATGTTATCAAAGTTGGGCTAGAAAATGAAAAAATATTTTTTATCAAAAAATTTTTGGGATTACATTGATGGAATCATAAATGAACCAATTTTGAATGTTGATGGCTTAGATGATGATGAAATCATCAAAGCACATGAAAAACCATTCAAATCCTTTTTAATCTCTACGTATAATTCATACTACGCTCAAGCTTATCTTCATCTAAGATATCATAAAATACCAAATGACATTTGCATTAGAAACGCACTTTTAAGCAATGTGGAATCATAGATTCTTTACACTTTGGGCCCTTACTAGGCGCTTGGGCGCTAGGTGCCCAAGTGCCAGGCACTAAAGAAATGTTCTATTTCAGCGTTTGCTGAGCGCCAACCCAAAAGCAAAAGGCAGTTATTGCATACTCAAGTGTACTCATGGGCACTTTCGGGTGCCCAACATGCAGCGGCACTTGATAACTGAGGGGCCGCCTTTGGGTGTTTGGGCGCTGGCAACCAGCGCTTTAGGCACGCCCGTACCTAGATTCATGCTGTTTACAGGGTGGTTTTCATACCAACTACAGCCTCTCAAAGCCATGTTTCTAACTTGTAGTAATCACAAAAGAGATCTTTATACCATCTGAAACATTCTCAATCCATTATATATGCAAATCCACAAACAAAATCATCAAACCATACATCAAAATCAAGTTCATTTCAAAGCACATGAAAAACCGCATTCAAATCCCTTTTTAATCTACGTATAATTCATAATACACTCTGTGCCCCATCTTCATCTAAAGATATCATAAAATACCATTACAATGCCATTAGAAACCATACTTCTAACATAGCCCCAGGAATCATAGATTCACTTTACGCCTTTGGTAGCTTAGGCATTAGTACATTTCAAGTGCCCAGGCACTAAGAAATGTTCTATTTCATTTTAAAGAGCCTTGACCTTCAAGCGCGCTTGGCGTGGTTGCAATGTTATGCAGTGCAGTCTTTATAATAGGCACTGTCGAGCATGACATCTTGCAACCTGACCCCATGACTTTAGACATACAGGCCTTTGGTGGCCAGGCAGCTCAACAACCCGGCCATGAAATCATGCACCTAGATTCATGTCTGTTTTTAGTTAAGTTTCATACCCGACTTCCAACCTTCTCAAACCATGATTTCTAACTTTCCTGCTAATCACGAAAAAGATCTTTATCCCCGTCTAGAAACATTCTCGATCCGTTACACGCCTACCAAATCCACAAACAAAATCATCAAACTCATATATCCAAAATCAAGTTCATTTTCAAAGCACATGAAAAATACAAGATAGATTTAAAATTATGGGAAAAGATGAATGCAAAAATCACATGAATTATTTGTCAAAATGTGGATGAAAAACTTAGAAATAGGATTAGTGCTTTTGAAAATGCGTTTGAAAGTTGAGAATATTTGAAAAAGCGTCATTCTCAAGACGATTTTGTTTTTCAAATCGATCTCATGGAAAGAATGATTATGATCAAACAAGAGAATCTAAGCATTAGGGACTATCATAATGAATTTTCGGAACTATGGACTCAATTAAGAAGTTTTGACAAATTTGGAAAACTTCACAAATTAGACGAATTTTAAGAATTTTTGGACAATCAATATTTTTTCTTTTTTATGCGTGGTTTAATAGACGAATTTAAAAACATTAGATCAAACCTTATACATAGAAAACCTAGACCTAGAGGGGATACCTTTCTAGCCGATCTTGTTATGGAGGAAACAAGATTAAAGAATATGCATGTGGCCAAAGAAGTCGTGCTTGCCGCATCAAGACCCGGAGTAAACTTGAAGACTTAGAAGCCTCTATATGCCAAGAACAATGAAGGCACAACCAAGAAGCCCACTGGACCATGGCCCAACAAGGATACAATTTGCCATTATTATAAGAAAAGTGGACACATTAAAACACTTGTCCTCTACTTCGGAAAAGAGGTGAAAACGTGAGAGCCGTGGAAGAAGGAGGTGTCTTACCCAACAATATCAAAGTTTACATAGAAGAGATTTTTAAAGAAAAAGCAAGCACCTCCGGGAATGCTTTGTCTACTTCGCAAGGTATGTCTTTGTTTTTAGATTCTGGTGCATCTTTTCATATGACACATATTGAAGATGCTTTGATTGATTCTTGTGAGACTTTTGAAAAACATGTGTTTACGGCCGATGGAACAAAACTCCAAATCAAAAAGGTTGGAAATTTTGAAAAAGAAAATTTTAAAATTCAAAATGTGAACCTAATACCCAAACTTAATTTGAACTTGCTTTCGGTTGCACAAATATGTGATAATGATTGTATAGTCACTTTCTCATCCAAACATTGTGGTGCAGGATCACCTATCGAAGAAGGTGATTGGTAAGGCTATAGAGAAAGTGGACTATACAAAATGGACTATCTTGTTATGCCAAATTTTGAGTTTTGTAATGTAGCCCAAGATGTTAAGCTTTGGCATAAAAGACTTGGATACTTAGATTCTCAAAAATTATGTAATATTCTCTTGATGAAAACGATTAAAGAAAAAAAATTTAAATGTTCGGATTGTATTATTGAAAAAATGCATCATCTTTCTTTTAGAAAAAGGAATTTTGTACCAAATAAGGCTTTTGATCTAATCCATTCGGATGTTTGGGGCCCTGCGCCAATTGCCTCTAAAGGAGGAATTCAATACTATGTAATTTTTGTAGATGACTTTACTCGTTTCACATGGATATACCTATTAAAACATAAATTCGAAGTATTTGAAAAAATTGTCGTATTTTGTAATATGATTAAAAACCAATTTAGAGCCACCATTAAAATTTTTAGATCCGATTCGGGAGGATAATATATGTCTAATGAATTTTAAAAATTTATTGAAGCAAATGAGATTATTCATAAAAAATCATGCACCAAAACTCCTCAACAAAATGGTTTAGCAGAAAGAAAATATAGCCATATCATTGAAACTTGTAGAACCATGCTAATTGCAAGTAAGGTTCCTAAATATCTATGAGTCGAAGCCATCCTTATTGCAGTATATCTCATAAATAGAATGCCTTCGTCTAACCTTAAAAATACCTCAGCTTTTGAAAAATTATATAATCTTCCCCTATACTATGAAAGACTTAATGTTTTTGGATGTAGATGTTTTGTGTATACAAACAAGAATGATAAATTATCACCTAGAGCCATTGAATGTGTATTTCTAGGGTATGGTATTGATAAGAAAAGTTATAGGTGCTTTGATCCTATAGAGGATAAACTATATGTGTCTAAAGATATTAAATTTTTTGAGAATGATATTTATTATGAGACCAAACCCTTGAAAAACTCTGAATCTTTGTTACCTCAAGATTTCTTTGTCTTAGATGAAGACGAGTATGCCTCGAAAGTTCATCAACCTATTCAAGAAAACTATGTTGAAGATAACAACACTTCACACACACCTGTTGATACTCATTCAATTATCGAACCCTTCCCCTCATATTATACAAGACGTCCTACAGAAATTATTGATAACCATATAGAATCTGATAATACGAGATTAGAACTCAAGATCTCACGACCTCCTCAGTGATTTGTGTCCTATGAATCTTTTGAACTACAAAGAAAGAATTTGATTGCCACTCTTCGACAAGTTAAGGAACCTAAGTTTTATCATCAAGCTAAAGACATTCCAGAATGGGAAGAAGCTATGAAGGAAGAACTCAACGCCCTAAACAAGGCTCAATCATGGATAATTACACCTATACCCAAGGACAAGAAAACATTTGGATGTCGATGGGTGTACAAAATTAAAACTCATAGCAATGATCATATTGAAAGATATAAGGTCAGACTAGTTGCTAAAGGTTATGCCCAAGAATACGGAATTGACTATGATGAAACTGTTGCCCCTGTAGCTAGAATGACTATGATTAGAATCCTCGTAACCATTAGTGCAATTAAACAATAGAATATATACCAACTTGACGTCAAGAATACCTTTTTGAACGACCACTTGAATGAAGAAGTCTACATGAGTCCTCCTCCTAGTATCAACCTTCCTCCTGGTCATGCTCTTAAATTGTAAAAGGTTTTGTATGGTCTGAAACAAGCTCCTAAAACTTGGTTTGACCGATTTTATAAATTCATGCATTTACATAATTTTGTGACTTGCTATACTGATACTGCATTGTTTGTACGAAAAACAATATCTGGTATTGTGATCTTGCTTTTGTATGTAGATGACATGATCATCACAGGAAGTGATGAAGAAGGAATTGCTGAAGTTAAACTTAACCTTCATCATGAATTTGATATGAAAGACTTGGGCGTGCTGAATTACTTTTTAGGTATTGAGATAACAAAAAATAAGAGTGGATACTTTATGTCTCAAACAAAGTTTGCTAATGATATTATTGACAGATCTGGTCTTAGAGATACTAAGGTTGTTGACACACCGAAAGTTCTAGGCAACAAACTATGCTTCACTGATGGTGAGAAATTAGATGACCCCACCCCTTATCGACAGCTCATAGGTACACTTACTTATCTCACCATTACTAGACCAGATATTTCTCATGCAATACACATATCAAGTCAATTTCAACAGGCACCCACTTCTGTTCATATGAGTATTGTCTTGCGTATTATTCGATATATTAGAAACACTACCCACATGGGGGTCCTCTTAACTTCTTCTTCATCTTTTGATTTATCTGTATATACGGATGCTGATTGGGGTAGAGATGTCAACGATAGACACTTTACGACTGGTTTTTGTGTGTTTTTAGGTGAATCTCTTATTTTCTTGAAGTGCAAGAAACAACAGGTGGTGTCTCTCTCATTCACGAAAGCCGAATATCGAGCCATGGTTACAGCTATGATGGAGATCTCTTGAATCACAACCATTTTAGCAGACATGGGAGTCACTATACAACATCTTGCCATCATGTATTGTGACAACAAAAACGCCATGTACATTGCCTCCAACAACACTTTTCATGAGAGGACAAAGCATATCGAGATGGATTGCCACTTTGTTCATGAAGAGTGTCTAAATAAGAAGATTTCGCTCTGTAATGTAACATCTGATATGCAACTCGCAGACTTCTTCACCAAATCTCTTTCAGCTCCTTGGTTTCAGTTTCTGCTAGACAAACTTTCTGTGTATACCCCATAAAGTTTGAGGGGGGTGTTAATGTAATAAGAGCACGGGCCGGCCCGTGCAACCCTTGTTTGATATAAGGACCAGGGCCAGGGCCACACTGGCCCTGGCCATTAGCCGTTGAGCACAACCCAACGGCTAGTGTTGGCCGACCAGCACTAGTCTGCTCTCTTCTCCCATTTGCTCTATTTCTTTCACATATGTAATGCCTATAAATAGGCCATTCAATCCTCAATAAAAGTATGCAGTCTAGCACTGCTTTTTGACTTGTTTTGTATGTGCTTCCGCTCTTGTTGATTATTCTTGAAGATCGCCATTCGTGATTGAATGCCATTTGACTCTTGGCGACTTGGTGATCTTGATTCGTGCAACATCAATCTTCGTTCATTGACAAATATTTACACACAATACATCTACGAAGAAGGCCGAAAAGATTTCATTTCCATATCGAGGAGAAGTTTCTACTATGGAAGGTAACATAGTGACAAGCACCCAATGTTCATCATCTTTATCGTTATTTGGCTCACAACCACCGCTTCCGAAGGGACCCATGGATTTATTTGTGCGTTCATCGCCAGGCTCACTACGACAAGCTACATTGGAAAATCGATATAAGAAAGAAGAAAGAGAACGAGTATGCATATCAATTAGCAGGTGGATGTATCAAAATGGAATCCCTTTTAATGCTGTGAGATCTCCTAGCTTTTAAGCGATGGTAAATGATATAGGGCAGTTTGGACCTAGAATGAAGGCTCTATCCTATCATGAAGTAAGGGAAATATTCTTGGAGAAGGAAGTGGGAAGAGTAAGAGAGTTTACAAATGGATTTAGAAAGCATTGAGCTACTTGTGGATGTTCTATTATGTCATATGGATGGACAGATATAAAATAGAGAACAATAATAAAATTTTTAGTGCATTGTCTTCAAGGTACAGTTTTTCTTAAGTCCATTGATGCATCTCATGAAGTAAAGGATGCAAATAAATTATATACATTGTTAAAAGAAGTAATCTTAGAGATTGAAGAGAAGAATGTTGTGCAGGTGGTTACAGATAATGCAACAAATTATGTTGCAGCTCGTAGAATGTTGATGGCTAAATTGAATCATTTGTTTTAGACCTCATATGCTGTACACTGTATAGATTTGATGCTTGAAGTTATTAGAGAGACAAAAAGACTAAAAGGCATCTTCAGCAGGGCAAAGAAGCTAGTGACATTTATGTATGCTCATGGTCAGATATTGTATATGATGAGACATTTTACAGGAGGAAAAGACATACATAGACCGTTTATGACCCGTTTTGCTACTAGATTCTTAACTCTGGATAGCTTGTGGCAGTCAAAAGAAGCTCTAAGATCGATGGTTATTTCTGAACAATGGGAGAAATGCCCTTTATCACATAGTACTGAAGGAAAGCAATCTAAGGCAATAATTTTGTAACTTAGATTTTGGAAGGGCATTAGTTTTTCACTTAGAGCAATGGGTCCTTTGGTAGATGTTTTATGTATGGTCGACAGTGATGAGAAACCAGCCATGACTATATCTATGAGAAGATGGATCATGTAAAGGAACAAATAAAGTGCGTAAATATTTCAATTTTATGTGTTATTATTAATCTTTACTTATTAATCTTATAAATTAATAACATTTAACTTCTTGTTTTGTAGGTTAATATGAAAAACAAAGAAGAGCAGTATGCTTTTATTTGGGAGATCATAGACAAAAGATGGGACAGGCAAATGCATAAGCCATTACATGCTGTTGCATTGTATTTGAATCCCGGGTTGTATTATGATTATGATGGGATAGAATCTAATGTTGAGATTAAAGGTAGTTTGTTGCAAGTTATAGCTATACTTGTACAAAGTAAGTAAGAACAACAATAAGTGAGTCATCAACTTATAAGTTATCGAAGTGCAACAAGTTGTTTTGGACTAGAATTAGCTATAAGTTCGAGGAAAACATGTGCACCAAGTAATTAATTCAAGCAACTTTGCTTTCTTAATTATTTTATTATTAAGATATGATTTAAGGTTTTTGAATATGATTAACTTATTGTTTACACATGATTTTTAACTTTTTGTAATAGCTGAATGGTGGATGACCTTTGGTTATGAATACCCTGAATTGCAAAGTTTTGCTATACGGGTTTTGAGCCTTACTTGTAGTGCTACCCCATGTGAGCGCAACTGGAGTACCTTTGAAATGGTAAGAAATTAATAATTATGCTTTTTATTTACATTATAAATAAGTAAAAGTTTTCTTATCGAGTTAACAACTTACCTAAATTCTTTCTCTTATCTTAGATTCATACGAAGAAAAGGAATAGATTATTGCATCAAAAGCTTAACGATTTAGCTTTTGTGCAATATAACGAAAAGCTCAGAATAAGGTACGAAAAGAGGAAATCTAATGGAGCAAATTTTGACCCCATCATGTTGGCATCGGTTGAAGATCATGATGAATATCCTACTGATAATGAGTTCGTTGGTGATGATGATTCCCTTATTTGGCGAAATATCGATATAGCATTCGAAGCATCAAGAGCGGGTGCTACTGCTGTTTATACAAGGTCGAGGACACGAAAGCGACAAAGAAGACAAAGGAAAGAAAATGGTAAGATGCCTATGGAAGATGAAGAATTTAATTTTGAAGAAACAGATGAAGAGGAAGAGGAAATAGAAGAATACAGATCTTTTTTTGAAAATGAGTGACACGACCTAAACAATTAAGTGTGATTGTAAATTTGTAATTGAATTTTGATGGATGTTATATACTTTTTGAATTAGCTTACTGGCCTTTATGTACTTTTGATGGATGCATAACATTATACACAATCTTTAAAAATGCTTTCTATGGCTACTTTGCCTGCTTTTTTGCAAATTGTCATTCAATGAAATTATCATTGTCTCTGATTAGTGGGTAAGTATGATTAAAATAATGTAATATGTTATCTGTAGTTGCAAGTGATCGTGTTGTTTATAAACTAATGGCACATTCGTTATCTTGTGATGTAGGTGATCATCGAGTGTACATGGTTAATATAAAGTTTGGATATTAAAGAAAAAAAGAAAGGCAAAAGAAGATCATGAACTCCTATCACCAACATGTTCAACAGTTCAAACTTCAAATAATAAGAGATTAAGGCAATAACACCTGGACGAACATATCAAAGGCACACGAAATTCTCAGATGTTCCTGAATTTGCTGGATACAGTGCATTCCATATGCTATCCAGCAAATTCAGGAACATCCGGGAATCTCGTGTGTATTTGATATGTCCGTTCAAGTGCTATTGCCTTAATATCTCATTATTTGAAGTTTTACCTATTGAACATGTTGGTGATAGGAGTTTCTGATATTCTTTTGCCTTTCTTTTTTGCTTTAATATCCGAACTTTCATGCACTTTGGCTGGAGATGAGGCATACTATAAATAATATGGGCTAAAAGGTATGTGACATCCTCCTTTACTACTTTTTCCTATTCATTAGTGAGTGTTTTGCTCGTTCATTTATTAAATAATTGGTTATGTTTCTTGATATTTCTTAGAAGTTAGAAAACCTATTATATATATATATATAAAATTTTTTTAACATAAATAAAAGTATACCGCTAAATCCGTTATATGCCTGCTACCACTATATCAGGGTCAACCGCTAACAACCCGCTAACCGCTATTGATAACATAGCTTTACACTTTAACATTTTTTACCACTCCCCCTGAAGTTGGGTGAAAGATATTTATAACACCCAACTTGGATAACATCTTATTTAGTTGTCTGCTGGTAGTAGCTTTAGTTAAGAAATCAACCCTCTGTATGGTAGATTGAACATACTCCAGCTTGAATTCTTGATTAGATATCTTCTCTCTAATGAAGTGATAGTCAATTTCTATATGTTTGGTTTTTTCATGATACACAAGATTGGAAGCCATCTGAATCGTTGCACTGCTGTTGCAGTATAGTGGTATAGACTGATTAGAAGGAAATCCCAGTTCACTGATCAATGAAGATACTCATTTTCCTTCACACATGGCTTGTGCTATAGCCCTGTATTCTGCTTCTGCTGTAGATCTGGCAACCACTGTCTGTTTTTTACTCTTCCAAGATACAATATTACCACCGAGTAAAATAACATAACCTGTAGTTGATTTTCGATCATCATGTGAACCAACCCAGTCTGCATCAGAATAAAGTCAATGTGCAAATTTCATAATTTTGAATAAAGTAAACCCATTCCTAAAGTTGATTTAAGGTATCGAAGAATTCTATACACTGCATCCATATGATTCTTGGTACGAGAATGCATATATCTGCTCACAATACTAACTGCATAAGTAATATCTGGACGAGTAATAGTCAAATATATGAGTTTGTCAACCAACTTCTGATATTTATGAATATGTTTGAACTCTTCACTATCACCACTTAACAATTTCTGATTACTTCCATAGGAATGTCACTAAGTTTACATTCTAGCATATGTGTTTCTTCAAGAAGATCCATTAAGTATTTTCGCTGAGTTAGGAAGATACCTCGGTTAGAATAGAGAACTTCTATGCCCAAAAAATAGTGAAGTCGACCCAAGTCTTTAAGATCAAATAATTTGTGAAGATTCATTTTCAGCTTGAATATTTCTTCAAGGTCATCTCTTGTGACAATTATGTCATCAACATAAACAACAAAAATAGATATTTTGGTTGCTTTCTTGAAGAAAATTGTATGATCATTGAGGCTCCTGCTGTATCCTAGGCTGCAAACTGCCTTGCTGAATTTATCAAACCACGCTCTTGGAGACTGCTTCAGTCCATAAATTGCTTTATTGAGTTTGCACACTCTATTAGCAGATATTTTTATATTCATTCTTGGAGGCAGTTTCATAGACCTCTTTATTTGAGTCTCCTTGTAAGAAAGCATTTTTAACATCTAGTTGCCATAGATCCGATCCCAAATTTGTTGTCATACTGAGAAGTATTTTTATTGAAATGAGTTTAGCCACAAGTGCAAAAGTTTCTGTATAATCAATGCCATATGACTGACTGCTATCATTTAGCAACCAATCTTGCTTTATATCTCTCCACGGTTTCATCTGCCTTATATTTAATAGTAAATATCCACTTGCATGCTACAATATTCCTATCAAGAGGTAGCTGTGTGATGGTTTATGTATTGTTTTTCACAAGGGCATTTAGTTCTTCTTCAATTGCAGCTTTCCATAAAGGACATTTGATTGCTTCTTCAAACTTCGAAACAATCTTATGTTTCTCAGCATTCATAAAAAAGTTTTGAGAGGTATTGGTATATGAGACATAATAAAAAATCGGATAACGTGCACATGTACGCTTACCTTTGTGAATAGCAATAGGAAGTTCGAGATCTTCTATCACTTCTACTTGAGGATCTGAGTCAGGGAAAATATCTTTGGTGCTTGTATACGGGCTTGGTTCTTCTTCAAAGTAGATAATGTTTCTTGATCCTCTCTTGTACATTAAGATCTCCTCTTGCTTACTGACCTCATTTCTACGATCATCTGTATCATCTTTGGCAACGCTAGGGACTACTGTAGGACATATGGAGAAATTTACTGAGGTGTAGTTAACTTCCCTTAAGAAGTATAATAGGGAATGGATTCTGTAAAGGTAACATTCATGGAAACATATAGCTTCTTAGCTAGAGGATCATTGTATTTATAGCCCTTTTGGGAGTTAGAATAGCCAAGAAAAATATACTTTACAGACTTAGGATTTAGTTTATCACGATTAGGTAAATGAACATGTACAAAACAGGTACAACCAAAGATACGGGGAACTATATGAAATGGTTTCGATTCCGATGTTTTCCAAGCTGACATGCTTCACATTCAAACTGATGTTTATTGACTCTAAGATAAGGTAGAACATAAGGAAGTTTTGACACAAGTAAATGACTAAGACGACAATGCCAAAGTCGAATCTCTGAATCCTGAATTATTGTTGCTGAAGCTTTATAAGAAGTTTCATGCTGAAGCTGATCTTCCAAAATATATAAGCCCCTCTGTAGTCTACCATGACCAAAGACTTTCCCCATCTTCATATCCTAAAACATACAAACAGTAAGAGTAAAAGTTATACTGCATTTTATGGTATGAGTCAATGAACTGACTGAAAGTAGATTTATTGGAAAACTCAAAACATGATAAACTAATGTTAAATTAGCAAAACATGTGAGTACACTTCCTTGTCCAACCATATACGAGTAAGAGCCATCTGCTAACTTAATAGGCTCTTGTTTTGGAAGAAATCTTTACTCTGAAAAATACGATGATTCTCCTACCATATGATCTGTAGCACCTGAATCAATAATCAAAGTCTTTGAATTAGAATAAGAGGAGTTACCCTTCACAGTGTGAGTCGCCTGAGCTACTGAAGCTTGAGAGGCAAATGGTTGAGACTGTTCACGCCAGATTACAACAATAAAGTTAGATGGCAGAAATTTCTTGGAATGGTCCAGGTCAGTGGAATTGACTATCATAGCAAGGGGGAGATGGGCTCATCTTATGGGTCAAAGACTGATTCCAGATACAAATGATGCAAATTATTCTATTTAGAGATGGGCTCTTCTAAAAAAACTGTCTTTATACTATCTTCTAGTCCTACTTGGGGTGCATAAGCACAAACTATATTCAAAACCTCTGCTCCTAACACTAATTTCAACATCATGATTTGGTCACCATATCGTTGTATGTCTACTACACTATCCTTTAAATCTTTATTGATGATAATACCAACTCTGTTTCGAGCCTTTTCTTTACCTAAGTATCATAATTTAAAACTTCTATCCTCTATGTCCTTTGCTTTTTCTCCAACCCATTTTGTCTCTTATAAAAATAGAATATGAATCTTTCTCCGAATCATAGTATCTACTGTTGGAAACGTGGTTGCACAACGAAAAAGAAAAAGATCATACACAATGAAGAAAAATGTGGAGATAAGAGGAGGGGGCGGACTTCCAATGGAGGTCGCCCCCCACTCTTTCTCTCTCTTTCTTAATCTCAGCAACTTTAAACCCTAATACAACCTATTAGTCCTTATATAAAGAGTTGTAAAATATAAAATGACTAAAATACCCCTAGTATAGAAAATTACCAAAATACCCTTACGACTTTGGACAATTACAATAATACCTAAAACAACAAATTTATTGTCCTAAGACATCAAATGTACTAAAACTGACTCTAAGCTCATATTCTTCAATACCTCCCTCAAGTTGGGAGTGAGATACTACGAACTCCAAACTTGCAAAAGAACTGGTTCTTTCTTCACCACACGTACACGAGCGATCTCTTCGAGACTTCTATAAAACAACTTGAATAATAAAGAACACATGGGTAGCATACGACCCTTCTATGGGTGTCAGTTGCTCCCTCTCTCTTCTTCTTCATAAAGTGATTCGGCAGCTACACTTGAAAGTCATGTTTCTTCTACTCTTGAGAAAGTTGATCTTTTGTGATAGGAGGTACTACTCCACCATACACACTTCACATGGTTTTTCCTGCGCCCCTTCATATGGTAGTTGCAGTCGGTGTGTTGGTTGGGTGCCCTCTCTCTACCACTCACATAGCATAATATAGACATCTGCTTATACTAGTCAGTCAGCGCCCCTTTACGTGGTGACTGCAGCCGTTTTTCCAACCCTCCTGACTGTTTACTTCAGCAACTCAAGGTTTTAACTTTTATGCTTCTTGGTGATACTGTCACATTCTATATCAACAAATTTCTCTGGCCTCTTATATGATTTGCTTTGTCATGCATGTGTAGTGAGAAAGACTGATTTTCTGCATTCTATCAACAACTCTAAACTCACATTTAGTTGTTTTTCTAATGAAGGCCATCATCACATGCTACTTTATGTCTTCTGAATCTTTTTCTGAATTTTCAGCCCTCTTGAGCATTTTAGCAAACACTTGATATGCAGGTAAACATTACTCTTAGGCATTTCATCGAACACTTCACATGTAGGTAAACATCTCTCTTAAACATTTCATCGAACACTTGTCTTGTAAAGTTTCTGTAAAATATTTCATCAAACACTTGATGTTCATCCCTTGACATGGGTCCTCCTCCATATTTCTGTCTTATCTGCTTGATAATGCCAATCTGATCAGTGATGTGCTTCCATGATAAGGGAGAACCAAGATTCTCACGCAGTGCAATGCGCATTCCAATGATCCGATCAGCCATACCCTTTACTTCCTTCAACCAAAGGCTTTTCAACTCTGGATCACCAAGTATCGTAGAAATAATGAGTGCACCATGAACTGGTGGATTATTGTACATGGGTCTCGCAATTTGTTGCAAGTGACTCTTGACAACTACTGCCTGCTTTTCATCATCACAAAGGACACTGAGACACCCAACTCGCTATCCATAGAGCCCCATGTTTTTGGCAAGCACAGCCGATCAGATGCCCATCTTCCAAAAAAAATCTTATCGCTCTTGCATCTCTTTCAGGATCACCACTTGCAAATCCTTGGTAAGCCATGTCAAAGAAAGTAAAGTGATTCTTTGCCTTGAATTGATACGATATCTCCTTCCACTTCTCCTCAGTGGGATCTACACCGGTTGGATTATGAGCACAAGCATGAAGTAGGAAGAAGGATCCATTGACATCATCCATTAGGCTTTTGACAACCATTATAAAACTTTGACAACCATTATAAGCCTAGATAAAGGAGGAGGATTGCGTTAGGCTTTTGACAACCATTATAAAACTTTGTGGGAATTTTTTACTATAGATTCTATAAATTATGAGCATTGTTGAGGCATTTCTTCTTAGCGGCGCACTAGAGAGCTCAAATGTAGTGAATCAATTATAGAGAGGGTTCTCATATCATAGATGGGTGTAGGCAAAGAAGTTAGTCTCGCTATATTGTCGCTCGAATGTAGTGAATAAGTTACAACGAGGGTCTCTGCATTTTCAGAATAGACGGATGTGGGGGTAAGGAAGTTAGTCCTATATAATAAGATTCATATTGGTACTTTGAATATCGAAACATTGACCGACACATTTATAGAGGTAGTAGATACTATGATTCAAAGAAAGATTTACATTTTATGTTTACAAGAGATAAAGTGGGTCGGAGAAAAAGCAAGAGAGATTGAGAATACTGATTTTAAATTATAGTACTCATGAAAAGAGTTAGTATTATTATAAATAAACATTTAAAGGATAATATAGTAGACATACAATAATATAGTGACAAAACTATAATGGTAAAATTAGTGATAGGAGTAGAGGCTTTGAATATAGTTTGTGCTTATGCACCCGAAGTAGGATTATAAAATAGTATAAAGAAGGTATTTTAGGAGGAGTTAGATAAGATAATTCAAAGAATTCCACAAAGGGAGATTATTTGTTTAGGAAGAGATCTAAATAGACATGTCGGAAAAGATGCATTAGGATATCAAGGTATTCATGAAAACAATAGTTTTGGAGATATAAATGAGGAGGGTAGGAAGATTTTAAATTTTCTTATTGCTTTTGGTATTTTATAGTCAATATATTTTCAAAAATGAGAAACATTTAATTACTTATAAGAGTGACTTGTTACAAATACAAATTGATTATTTTTTTATAGGAAAAAACATAGATCATGTTGTAAAGATTGCAAAGTCATTCTAGGAGAAAGCTTAACTACTCACCATCGACTTTTAGTAATAGATTTGTAGGTAAAAAAGTGGACAAAGAAAAATAGAGTATATAGAGCTATTCAAACTAGATGATGAAACCTCAAATGTGAGAAAGAAGATATTTATAAAGAAAGTTCTTCAAGGAGATGCTTGAAATTATATAGGTACACTTTCTCATATGTGAAACAATATTGCTATACATATTAGAAAGGTGACAAAAGATGTGAAATCTAAGGGAGGTGTACTACCACGAAAAGAAGTTTGGTGGTGGAGTGAAGTGGTGCAAGATAAAATCAAGACAAAGAAGATATGTTATAAATTGCATTATTTCAAGAAGAAGAGTGAAACTTGGGAGGCTTATAATAAAGCAAATAAAGAAATGAAAAAACTATTAATGAAGCAAAAGCTAAAATTTAGGAGGATTTAAATAAAAAGCTTAACTCAGAAGAAGGTAAAATAGATATTTTTAGGATAGCTAAGGCTAGAGATAAGAAAACTAAAGATCTTACATTTGTTAGATACATCAAAGATGAGGATGATAAGATTCTAGTGACGAATGATGATATCAAAAATAGATGAAAAATGATTTCTATAAACTTTTAATGAAAATAAAGATGTTAGTATTAGTTTAGGAGAATTAGCCAAATCAGAAAAGTATATAAACTACAATATCTATCAGCGTATTCAAATGAATGAAGTAAAAAAGACTCTTAAATATATGAAGGTTGGTAAGTATGTAGGACCAGATAATATTCTTATAGAAGTATGAAAAATCTTAAGAGAGATGGAGCTTACTTGGCTCACAAGACTATTTAATGAAATATGAAGAACCCAAAAGATGCTTGATAAATGGAGAATGAGTATACTTATACTCATATATAAGAACAAAGAAGGCATTTAGAATTGTTCAAATTATTGAGGTATTAAGTTAATGACCCCACTATGAAATTATGAGAAATAATTATCAAACTTAGGTTAAGACAAGTATCGAGTACAATAGAAAAACAATTAAGATTCATAGCCGGCATATCTACTATTGAAGCGATTCACCTATTGAGACGTCTTAGGCAACATTTTAGATGAAAAAAAGAAGAACCTTCACATGATATTTATTGATCTACAGCTTATGATAGAATACAAAGAGATATTTTTTAGAAAACCTTGAGAAAAAAGGTATCCGATTGACATAAATAAATCTTATAAGAGACATGTATAATGGTGCAAAAACTTGGGTGAGGACTCATGAAGGAATGATAGACTCCTTTGAAGTTAATATTGTATTACATTGGGGATCAACTTTAAGTCTATATTTGTTTATATTGATCATTGATGCGTTAACAAAACATATTGAAGATGAAATACCTTGATGTATGTTATTTGCAGATAACATTGTGTTAGTGGATGAGTATAAGGAAAAAGTTAATAGGAAATTAGAACTATAGAGAGAAACGTTAGAAAATAAAGGCTTTCAACTTAGTAGAACAAATACAATGATCATTTAGGTACTTAAGATAACATAAAAATTAAGATTGGCACACATTGCATCTCTCATAAGAAAAGTTTTAAATACCTAGGGTCAATTTTTCAAAGTGATGAAAAAATTGATGGAGATGTTACATATATAATTAATATCGGTTGATTAAAATGAAGAGATAAATATTATAGAACAACAATTAGACCTACTATGTTTTATGGTTTTAAGTGTTGGGTAGTTAATCATCAACATGTGTAAAAGATGTCTATAGCAAAAATGAAGATGTTGAGATGAATAAGTGTTACACAAGGAAAGATTATATACATAATGAGGTTATTAGAAATCAATTGGCAGTAGCACCAATAGAGGATACAATGAGGGAAAATAGTTTAAGATAGTTTGAACATGTAGAAAGACAATCAAAGGACACTCCCATAAGTAGATATGAAAAACTAAATTATGAAAATGTTAAAAAAATAAGATGACCACAAAAGTCTTGGAAAGAAACTATAAAGAATGATTTAGTTTATATTGAGTTAACTGCTAGTATGACATATGATAGAGCTTTGTGGAAACAAAGAATCTATGTAGCCAACCCCTTCTATTATGGGAAAAGGCTTAGTTATTGTTGTTGCCGCATACTCTATCATACACAAGTAAATGAATGGATCATTTGTTACAACTTGTTCTCTAGAGGAACTTTTTCATTATATAATTGCTTGACACAACTCCAAGGTAACTTGAAGGAAAGTATGCTATACAAAGGGATCACTCCTAGAATAGATATAATCAAAATGATGCTTCCTATTAATAAGTATTGATGAAGCCCACATTTCTAATTGACTTCGCATCTTGACAAAAATAAGTTAGCACAAGGATAAAGTTAGCTTGCCAATAAACATGCAAAGACGAGGGTATCTCAATGATATCTTTCTCTCCTTCCATCTACTTATACAATCCACTTCTCTAACCTAAGAGGAATACATAAAAAGGGAGACCGAGCCAATTTTTGAGGACTGATATACATGTCAGATCGATCTTCAAATTCCTTAAGAATATTTAAGAAGTTAACTATGGAGTTCTCATCTTGGATAAAGAAAAGTGCATCGTTGGCAAATTGGGTGTGGCTCCACTAGAATCCCTTGAGATTATCTAGGATGAACCTTTTTTCTATCACAAGCACTAGTCTCTTGGAAAGTCGTCCCTCTTAAAATATAAAATTGTATTTCAATATTATCCCTTTTGTATTTATGCTTTGTAATTTTTCTTTTTTAATAGTTAACACCAACACCAAGGTGATCTCAATGGCTACCGTTGCTTTTAATATAAAACACAACCTTGTATATTTTAATAGTATGCCTCATGGTCATCAATGCAACATATCCACCATTCAATGGCCTTGTTCGGGCAGAAGTTGGGCCAGTAGGTCGCAGTCATTTGCCACCCTTGGTCCAAGCATGGAAAGTCTAGGGATCTACCTTGTACGAGAGAAGGTTGGCTCTAGCAGCACAGAGTGCCTAGAATGATAAGTGGCTTGCCTTTCCTTACGCTATTGCCTTAGGCAACCTTCCTATCTTGCAAGCAACATTATTGCTAGAATTAGTAAGCCATTGGATTAGCCATAGGCTTGGCGGTTCCAGCGTGATTAGACAAAACAACTTACCATTTTAGGTCCAGGCATTTTTGCAAGATCTGGAGCCTTCCGATCTTCTGATGCTGAAACATTAGTTAAGTGGCCTTACTTGGCAAGATAGGAGCAGCTTGGGTGCAGTTTGTGTTGGCCATTCAGGCTAGCCAGCTGGGGACCCTACAGAAGGCTGATTTTCCCAATTTCGTAGGAAAGCCATCCCATCTAGCTAGAGAGGCATCTGAAATTCAAATATGCCTTTTTGAATTTCAAAATCCGGGAATCAAGAAAAGTTCCCTTATCCTTGGAGGGGTGGTTGATCCCAAGGAGGACGACTCATGGGAGTTGTTCTAGAAGAGGATCCATCTAATCTTGAAAGAACTAATCCTGCCAACATGAGAATAGAAATACAAAATTGCTACTACTGCTAAAGGATGAGAAGATTGGCGTTGTTTTAGAGAAGTTGTTGTCCTTTGAAGATCCAATGCACGATAGCATAAGGGGATTAGATTGGTCCCCACCCAAGCGAGAGAAGGAGCTCTCATGATTGATTCCTGCCAAACCAAGGAAGAGATAACCAGTTCGGTACTGAGGAGGGCGAGAGAAGGAACACATCTATGTTTATTCAAGACCTATGTAGTAGAACAAAAAGCTACCTATTGCCATTGCGGATAAGGGTGAAGCGTGTTGTTGGCACCATGGATATGCTTGGAGGAGCAAGGTAAGCTGAGTTATTACAGCATGATTTTGGTTTTTGTCTCTTATATGAGGTCGTAATATTTGTTAAACACTAAGTTACATCTCTTTATATGATTAATATCTCCATGTTGTGGCTATATGTCATTGTTGTTGGCCATTTATTGAAGGCCTTTGCTTGAGTTGCTTATGTTGGGATTGTAATATCTCATAGGTTTTGGCCATTAGGACCTATTTGAAGGTGCACTTAGTTGTATGTTATTTGATCCTCTTGTGTTTTTGAGCATAGCCTATCTAGGTAATAGTGACTTTATATCTTGCCTAACATAATAGTTCTTTTTGCATGCAGTTTTTTTGTGTGCTTAAGTGATTGAAAAGAGTATGTAAAAGGGGTCTTGCTTTTACTATTGACTATTCATTTAATTTAGCCTCTTTTGAATATTTTGTACAAATGATATTGATGGTGAGGAGTCATTTTTCAAATACTTACATATCTTATTATTAGTCAAATGGTTTAGGACATACAAAGAATTTGTGTCAAATATTGTATCTTTTGTGAGATGAACTTTTAGAACTTTTTGAAAAAGACTTAAAAATTTACTCAAATAGGCTTTAAAGATTGTTTTGTTGACTATAAATTTACTCATATGTTTAGTACTAAATTTTGATCACTTTGTTAGATTCTCTTATTATCCTTAGATTCGGTCTCATTTGGACTTGCGAGTTTTTTTGAGAGTCTTGGTGTTTTGTTGGCTTGTGATTGCCTTGACGATTCAAGCTCAACCTTAAAGTTTGGTTAGGCTATGATTGCTTGCTTCTAATGGCTAGAATTCTGACCGTTGGGAGTACTTGGTGCTGGTACTTACTATAAAAAAAAGAAAAAAAGAGAAAATATAGAAAATAACAAAAATGAGACTGAATCTAAGGTGCCAAACCAACAACCACCTCTCTTATTATCAATCTATATTGTTGGTTGGTTGGTTGGTTGGTTGGTTGTTGCCTAACCAACAACCATTAGAATTCTAATTGTTGGAGAGGTGGTTGTTAGTTGCTTGTTTCCTATATAAAACCCACCCTTGTACATTGTAATAATATAACTCATGGAATGCTATAGATTGATAGGTTTCCATAGATATTCCTTATAGTCCATCACGATTAAGAAAAGGTTTGAGGAGATGGGATCACCATGCCTGATGCCGGGGGAGCAAGAAAACGTGTTTCCAACTTCTTCATTGATAAGTAAAGCATAACTACTTGCGAATACACATGCTATAATGAGATTAATCCATTTATCGACAAAGTCAAAAGTTGTAAAGTGTCCTTTAGAAATATCCATTCCACCCAATGATAAGACTTCATTGTATCTGTCTAACATAGCGGAGGGCTTCTTATTAAGGTGCATAGGGTCCACCTTTCTATAGGCAATTATAATACTTTCTTGGATAGTGTGCCTCTAAGAAAAGCTTATTGGTTAGCTTAAATGGTTTCAAAAAGTATGAGCCTCATAAGAAGTTGCAAAGACTAATTGGTTGAAATTCAGTTACCTTATTTTCTCCCATGTATTTCGGTATAAGAGTGATACTGGTAACATTGGCTTCTTTTAGGAGCTCACCTGATTTGAAGATCTTTTTTATGGCTTTGCAAAACATTTCACCCTATAATATGCCAATGAACTTGATAGAAGACTTTGAAAAATCCATCGGAACCTAGAGTACTATCTAGTTTTAAAGCAAACACTGCTTGCTGAATTTCTTCATCTATTAGTAGAGTAAATAGCATCATGTTGTCTTCATAAGCAACTTTAGGTTCAATTATACCACCTCTATCAGATCTATCAAGCACCTCACTAGAAAATAGTCTCTAGGGTATTTTTGTAGCTTATTCCTAAATGCTCGCTAAAGTGGTGCATTCAATTCTGTCTTTGCGAACAGGTACAGAATATTGTGAAGACCTAGATTTCTCTTGAACTTAACATGATAATGAGCAGTATTACAATCTGCGTCTACCAATCATATACTTTAAATTTTTCTGTTTTCAAAAGCACTCTTCGAGCTCTTTTGACTCTTGTCATATTCCTCGAATAAGAGTTTCTTAATTAATCACTACCACATCGCCAATGCCTCTTTTGTATTGTAGTCTTTCTAATTGTTTATGGCAATCCATCACACTTCTAGTTATATCTCCCACTGTATTGGCATTCCATGCTATATGAGGTTGGTCACTACTTTGAAGATAGGGTAGCCATGTATGAAGGCAGACCATGCTTGTTACATAACTTGCTCACATGAGGGGATGTGCCTCCAAATTCTGAAGAACTTGGACGGTGCTTCGATTGGAGAAGCTACATTGTTGAGAACTACAAGCATTCCACTATAATCAGAGTTCTTGGAAGAAACTTAATCCATGAATTTGGAAATACTTGCATCTAATGGATATTAACTAGGCATCTATCAAGATGACTAGCAATGAAGTAGGAACCCTTTGTGGATTTGTCAATATAAATGTAAGTCTTGAAATTAGGAGCTCTACCAAATTGTCATTTGTAATGAATTCATTAAATTTGACTTCAGCCCAAGGATTACATTTGCTGCCTACTCTCTCATCTCTAGATCTGGTGGAGTTCTAATGATCCACTAGCAACCAAGGAACTATTATGAAACTGCAATGGAGAATTCCAGAGGTTGCCTCTAGCTGCATAAAAACTATAACAAAAAATGCCGTTGGTATATAGCAATTTGGCAATGTGATGTACCTTAATAGTAAAATATTGCTCAGACGCATTAATTTTTTGCATTGAAAAGGAGCTATTGTTTGTGAGACAAATGATTTAAGCCATCGGAGAAGAATCAAAATTGCCTTGGATAATGTATCTGCTAAATTCAGGAAGAAACCAATCTGCGAAATCTTTGGTGAGTTTGTCTTTAAAAGGAAGAGTTATATCAACTTTATATTTTGGTAGATTGGCTTTAATTCAATTCGAGCCCATACTCTCCCTAAGCCTTGAGTATGCGGCACAATAATTCTCATCTTGTTCTACAAAGGCCCTTATTCTTGAAGTGACCTTTCTTCACTTTCTTTTCAATGCTAGTACAACTCTCAAAAGGTAGGAATTTATCAATTAAATCCTGAACCTTACAAGTTGCTGTTTTCTCATAGGGAACTGGTGGCAGAGAGATACTCATCTGTTTCTCTTGATTTTTGACAAATCTACAGCCTTGCTGTTTCTCATTTAGCACCAACTTGGATGAAAGGGATCATTGCTAAGTTGGAGTTAGATGGTTGAGTGTATGCGACATCAACTCTCAGCAGTTGTGAGTTGAAAATGCTTCCAGTTAGAGTTGTTGCCTCTTCGCAAATTAGTGATCATTATGGGCTTATTTTCTTCTGGTGATAGAAGTTCTGGAGGAGATGAATTGAGAGAGCTGGGAATTATCAAGGCTAAAGGTTTCTCCATATTGCTAGTGCCCTGAAGTCGAGAGAAACCTGAAGGTCAGGAAGAGACAACCAAAGGAGCTTTCATCAATTAGGTTTCATCTCCTCCTCTAGAGTGATACTTTTATCTTCAATTATTCGTGTCGAAACCTACAAATTTGATGTCGCACCTAGAGCAAGGCAAGGTGCAACGTCAACTATTTGTCAGTGCCTTGATTCAGAGAGGGGTTATCCTGTTGAGTCGTTACACAGGTGTAACTACGGTGATAAGTTGACCCATATCCCTCACAAAAAAACACCTTGGTTTCATACTCGAGATGAATACCAAAATCCTCTCCTTCCTCTATCAATACTGTACCATCACTTTCCAAAGGCTGGTCACTTGGTAGATCAACGCAGATTCGGATAGTCACCCGCATATCGTGTGACATTATCCATAGCTACGAATGTTCCTCCCAAGACTTTATCGACGCTTTGAGAAAAGGATTCATTCTATAATGTTGGACTGAATTCCATCAGCCGTACCCAAATTCTTAAGAATGGTGGATGTGATTTCAAGTCGCATTCTTTATCAGGATACCATTTATTATAAGAAGCGTTCTTCCCGCTAGCTTCCAAACCCCAATCCCTATGATAAAATTCATGTCTTCCTCGCAAGAGGCTTGGATCAAGAATAGCTTGCTCATCATATCCTTGTATTTGGGTTTCTGGACTCTCAATGTCGGTATTTTCTAAATATACCCTCAAGCTGAATGAGTATGTGACTTTCTATTTTGATTCGGTAAATATGTATCTTGGGATTTATGTTTGATGAGAAAAAGTTGCTCATCATATCTTAGCTTCTGTAAAATCTAATATTGATTTCCTTGTGGTTCTTTTAAGATTACTTCTAGATGGACAATTATGCATGTATAGTACGTGGTTCCAGCCTTCAGCACGCGATAATATATGTTGTTAATGACGGCTTATTCAAACAAAGCTTGGACTGTCTCCCTCTGTGGGTTCTTTTATGGTCCAGGTCGAACCATCGTTCTGTTATTCAACTGGACCACAACGGGAGAGAGAGAGAGAGAGAGAGAGAGAGTTGCGTATGGGGAATTCCTGAGTGGTAATTAATGTCGTCTTACTCTGGAATTTCAGCATTGCGTCTGCATCATTAATTGCTGGGACGTTAATTGGAATGACGATATCTAGTGATCATGTACTTCATCAAAGGTCAACTCCTGCGTACCGTGAAGCTAATGAAATCGATCAACTTTTGAAGGACGAAAGAAAAGGAAGAAGATATAACGCGTTATATATTGGCCTTACCTAAACCCCTTTGCTGAACAAAGAAGAAAAGGATCTCAATCCAATTGGCATACAATTATACATGACTTACTTGGATAATTTGGGCAATTTCATGGTTTGGAGCCAATTAAGAATAATCGGTTATCAACAACTCCTAAAGTTGTTTTTATTATTTAGCTTTTAAATAAAACCGGATTAAATTATTGAAAACCAGGCACTCAAAGCTGTTGTTGATGCATGGTAATTCATTCAATTAACCAAGGTTGACTCTCTCTCTCTCTCTCTCCGTGTTAATATATAAACATCAAATCCCAAACATGTATTCTTTTCATGTGGGTCATGTAGGTTGTATGTGATTCAAGCCTCTGTATTGGGGCATCCTTATTTCAGACCATCTTGAGCATATTTGGTCTAGGATGTCTTTCTTCTTTCCCCTTGCTCGTGTAGGCCTGATCCATCTGAAAAGGATTCGTCTGAAAGGACGGAAGAAACAGAAGACGGATCCGACGTCCTGCCGGAAAGGCCAACTCCGCAGAACTATGATCGGCATCGTCATCATCCTCATGTTTTCATGTGCTCTCTCCTCAATACTGCTCTCCATCCTTCCCTATTTTGACTCAGGTACCGTTCATTTTACTATACATCCATAATTTTCTTTATTTCTTTAAAGACGCATCTGAGAACATGTCAAAGCAGTTCTCCGAATTTCATTTCCTTGTTTGGTTATCACAGACAGATCGGAGCTGCTGGATCATCGAGTTACCCAAGCGAAATTCTCGTTTCTCATTGATGGTAAGTAAGAATTAAGATATTTTTCTAAGACAATCATCTAGAAATTGAATTCAACTAACACGAAAGTTAGTGGGATTTAGTTGGAACGTATCATGTTCATGGGTTTTGCATGAACAACTAAAGATGACTACAAGGTTTTTAGATATATAATATATAAACTTAAAAGTGACCTATGAACCATAACCGCAGTTCAAACCACTGGTCCGGTTGCATGGGAAGATGAACCGTAACCGCAACCAGTGGGCCAGTTATGAACCGGCCACATCCGAATTCATGCATGGTTATAACCAAACCATCACATTTCCTCATACTATTCATCATCCTTGTCATTTAGATGATCTGCGAATGCATGAATCTTTTTACATGATTTATGTACATGCTCTCATTTGTCATCATCATAGGTATATAATATCATTACATCGAAACTGCCATGCTGAAATCAATATGTATTTATGCACAACAACAACAACAACTAAGCCTTTTCCCATACTAGAAAGGGTCAACTACATGGATTCTTTGTTTCCTCAGGACTACCATGTGCTATGTTAGCATTTAACTCACAATAAGCTAAATCATTCTTTATTATTTCTTTTCAACACTTTTGTGGTCGTCCTCTACCTCTTTTAATACTTTCAAAATCTTGTTTTTCATACCTTCTTCAAGGTTCTTTTGATCTTCTTTCTATATGTCCAAACCACCTTAAATGATATTCTCTCATTTTGTCCTCTATTAGTGCTATACATAATTTATTTCTAATAACCTCATTATGTATACGGTCTTTTCTTGTATGACCACTCATCCATCTCAACATCTTCATTTCTGTCACAGACATATTTTGTACATGTTGATGATTAACTGCCCAACACTCATAACCATAAAACATGGGAGGTCTAATTATTGCTCTATAATATTTACCTTTTAACTTTAATGGTATCTTCTTATCATAAAGAATACTTCATGCTCCTCTCCATTTTAACCAATTAGCAGTAATTCTATGTGTAACATCTCCATCAATTATTCCATCACTCTGAAAAATTGACCCTAGTTATTTAAAACTTTCCTTTTAGGGATGTAATGTGTGCCAATTTTAATTTCTATGTCCTATGAAGTAAACAAATAATCAAACCTACATTCCATATATTCTGTCTTTGTTCTACTAAGTTGAAAGCCTTTACTTTCTAATGTTTCTCTCCAAAGTTCTAATTTTCTATTAACTTTTTCTTTAGACTTCTCCACTAACACAATGTCATCTGCAAATAACATATACAAAGGTACTTCATCTTGAATATGTTTTGTTAACTCATCAATCATCATTATAAATAAGTATAAACTTAAAGTTGATCCTTGATGTAACCCAATATTAACTTCAAAGAAGTTTGTTATTCCTTGATGAGTTCTCACACATATTTTTGCACCATCGTATATGTCTATTATAAGGTTAATGTATGTCAATGGGACACATTTTTTTTTCAAGGTTCTCCAAAGAACCTCCCTCGGTACCCTATCTTAAGTTTTTTCTAGATCAATAAATATCATGTGAAGGTCTTTTTTTTTTGCTCAAAAATGTTCCATAAGATGTCTCAAGTGGTGAATCGCTTCAATAGTAGATCTGCCTGGCATGAATCCAAATTGGTTCTCTATTGCACTTGATATTTGTCTTAACCTACGTTTGATAATTCTTTCCTACAATTTCGTACTATGGTTCATTAACTTGATACCTCGATAATTCGTACAATTCTAAATGTCTCCCTTGTTCTTATATATGGGTATAAGTATACTCACTCTCCATTCATTTGGCATCGTTTGGTTTCTCCATATTTCATTATATAGTCTTGTAAGTGATTCTTATTTCTCTTAGTATTTTTCAAACTTCAGTAAGAATATTGTGTGGTCCTACTGATTTACCACCCTTCATATGTTTAAGAGACTATTTGACTTCATTCTTTTGAATACGTCGGTAGAAATTGTGGTTTATATACTTATCTGATTTGAATAACTCTCCTAAGCTAATACTAACATCTTTATTTTTATTAAAAAGCTTATAAAAATAGTTTTTCCATCTATTTTTTATATCATTATTTACCACTAGAATTTTTTCATCGTCATCTTTGATGCATCTAACAAGATTAAGATCTTTAGTTTTCTTATCTCTAGCCCTATCTATCCCAAAAATATCTCTTTCACCCTCTTTTGTGTTGAGTTTTTTATATAATTTCTTTCAAATTTTAGCTTTTGCTTCACTAACAACCTTTTTTTGCTTTCTTATAAGCCTTTAAAGTTTTACTAATTTTCTTAACATAATGTAATTTGTAACGTGCCCTCTTTGCCTTGATTTTATTTTGCACTACTTTACTCCACCACCAAGTTTCTTTTTGTGCCGGTACACCTTTCTTAGATTCACTAAGCACATCTTTCGCCACTTTCCTCATATGTATAGCCATATTAGGTACTGTTGACACAAACGAAACTGGCTTCCTATGCTGCGATCGGTCACACTTCCGAACTGATGTTTGTTACATGAAAAGCGACATCCGGACCGCTCCTAGATCGGATGCAATAAATCTGTACTGTTCGGAGTCTGGGAATACTCAAGAAGAGAAGATAAAGCCTTACACCAGAAAATGGGAGGAGGGAATCATGAGCACCATTGATGAGATGAAGCTTAAAACTGCCCATAGTATACAAAACTACAATCATTCATGTGATGTTGAGCACGGCGTCCCCGGCGTCGTTTTCTCAACCGGGGTTATACCGGCAATGTGTATCACGAATTCAACGATGGCTGGATCCCTCGGTACATAACCACTGCAAGGTTCAATGGTGATGTAGTCTTCGCAATTCTTGAGTACCATGCGTGGTGGATCGAGAGATACAGCCCTCTGATCCAACGGCTCTCGAAGCATGAGGTCGTAGACCTTGAAAGAGATAATCGAACACACTGTTTCTCAAAATGGAGGAGAGTTCTTTGTCTAGTAAGTATAATAGGATGGATCCGGTTTTGGAGCGACCCGAGTCAGTTAACCAGAAAGGATGGTGGGAGACTAAGAGGATATATATGAACACACAAAATGTAAATGTTGATCTCACAAGATTGAAAAGGTCTCTCGCCAAAGCTCGATCTCATGTTCTTGCGCTCCCCGGATGATATTAGAGCAAATACACCCTAAAGGACTTTTAATAAGAGGGTTATTGTTGGAAGGTGTTTCCAGGACCCTGGTTAATCAAGAACCTTTTGTTCATTGGATAGTCGATTTCTGAAAGGTCTCCAAAGGTACCACTTAGCGGTTTTGTGAGTAAACAAACTCACACAGGAATTTGGAGTTCATTCTTTTATTTATGTTTTTCTTTTTGTCAGTGGCTCAACTGATGACATCAACGTGACTGTATAATTTTATGAAGCCAATTAATTCTTTATCGGCATGGTGGTCGGAACCATGCGTTGTATACGTTTGATGATTGCAACACTCAAACGTTGGCTGACTTTTCATTTCGCCGACCTTCTATCCGGCATCTTCATATATACGCACATTATACATGTACATATACATATATTAGGGGCATGAGTCTCTCTCTATATATTTTAATTTTAAGAGAATGAGTGTCAATAAAAAAGTTATATTGATGTTTTAAAAGATACAAAAGAAAATCTTATTATACTTATTTCAAAAAACAAGAAGAATGCATGATTATACTTATTTCAAAAAACAAGAAGAATACATCATACCTATTTTTGATGTTCACTCATGATCATCTATTACTTTTATGTTGCATAATTATAATAATAATATTCTTCATACCTTTTTAAAACTTTTTAAATAATTTTAAATTATACTCATATTATACAAAAGTAATGAGTAAACATGTGAGAGATGATCGAGAACCACTTTTCCTATATATACTCATCTATACTAAAAAACACTAAAAAGATCTCTGTCGTGATCAATACTAAAGATTTGAATTTAAAAAATTAAATTATTGTTATACTTTTTATACATAATATTTATATTAAATAAGAATTTAAATTCAAACTCTATCATTGATGATAATGATAACAGTGAAATTTTTAAAATAAATTTAAGCATTATTAGTGTGTGCATGAACTATTCTCTCTCTCCTATATATACGTGTCAGAAAAACAGTGTGTTTATGTACGAGTGTTACAATGGAGGCGAAAGTTAGTTACACTTGCCTTGGGAATTGAGCCCACACCCTACGTTTGGTAGAGGCAAGAACACTACCAGGTGTACGCCAAGCGCCTGTCTGTTTATTTTTCTACAACTTGATATTTTCTCGGTTTCCATGAGAGAGGTCAGAGTCAAATGCACGCCTTGGGAGTTCACCTCCTAACCGGGTGAGCGTTGTGCATATAACTCGGCATTTTATTTCCTAACAATGAGCTATACAAATAAACGATACAACATGACTTTCTTTCGGCTCGTAATTTCCTGTCACCACCACCGTCATCTTCACAATCACCTGACACCTTTAATGCCGCCGTCATGCAACCCTCTATCGAACTCATCATCGTCACTGACACCACTATCAACCATTTGTCATCATCACCATCACCATCACCATCACCATCAGCCAAAGTCCATTGCCGTTCATGCAAAACGTTAACTCAACTGACAAGGCTTTGCAACCCCCCGTTCAATTTCTGGTTGTGCATGTATGGGTGTGTATGCTTCGGCTTTTGGTTGTAACGAAAAAAAGAATCCGCTGCTATTGACATTATTTTGACTGTTATCATTTATCACCACTACCATCATAATCTATTACCATCACAGGTGAAGAATAATAGAAAAATTGTATTTATTTATTGTTATCACAAGGAAAAATTGTATACATAATTATATAAAGTAGCATCAATAAAGGATAAAATGAGAGAAAATTGTTTAAGATGATTTAAACACGTAAAAAAACGACCCAAAGATGCTTCTGTAAAAATATATGAAAAATTAAATTATAAAAATAAAAAAAACAGAACGATAACAAAAATATTGAAAATAAATAATAAAAAATGATTTAGCTTATATTGAGTTAATTGTTAATATGATACTTGATAAGGCTATTTGGTCGACCTCCAACTAGTATGAGAAAAGGCTTAGTTGTTATACCGTATGTGGGTCAAATTAATGAAAACAAAAATAGGGCAACTGTTTTATTCCTTGCCCGTAGTAACTCAAGGGCACGTTTTTTTAAAAAAAAAGTGCTTATCTTTTAGGAACTTGAATTTTCACCAATGTTTAGGTGTATTTCCAACAATATTGTAATCAACTTTTGGGTGTGTCGTTGAAGTCTTCAAAAGAAGGTTATAAGCACAACGAGCACTAGCTTACTTGGTTAGGGGGCTCGACTCACAAGTTGAACGTGGTGGGTTTGATTACCAGGGGAATGCCTCTAACTTCATCCTCTAAATTGTAACCCCCTCCCCAAAAAAAAGAGTTGCGTGCTTGGCAAGCGTAAAGTGGACCCATATCCAGAGACCTTGGTTCGTCTTCAAGCCTGCTCATAAGATCAAGATCCAATGAACTCAAAACCATAGAGATAGTTAATTATCATGTAGATAGCTGTTTACAAAGCTAATCATTAACCACAAATGTCATGCTTTGGACTTGATAAGCATCAGTGAATCTCCATACCCTGATCCAACTTTAAGAGTCCCTCCCCGTGATTTCAGGCCCAAAGATTCCAGTCTTAGGCACCCTCCGTCAGGTCTGGGTTGGCGACCATCAACCTGACAAAAGTTGAATGGTGTAATATATATGCACTTGGTTCAATTTCACCTGAACGCGATCAGGTTGAGTCTGGGTTCCGAAAACGAATGAAAGTGAGCCAGGTTCGGCGTGCTGTGAATTGTGGCCTGACCCAAATCAGACATGCCAACTCAATTCGCCCTTGTTTCATACTCAGATGGAGAAGTTGAAGCTACATGCACGCCCTTGGTTTCCAACTCATGACATTCAACTCGTGAGTCGATCCCCCTATCCAGGTGAGCTGTAGGGTACACCGGACCCACTTCTTTTTTCAATCCATAGTCCAATTGAAAAGAACAAACAATGAATAGGCCTAAAAGTTCCCAATTTCGGGTGCCTATGAATATGAAAAATGATCATTGGCACGTGAAGTCTTGCAAACGGGACAAAAGAGGTCCAGAAAGCCAGAACTTTATGCGAAAGATCTGCATGCAGTCCTAAACTAAAAAGTAAAAGAATGATACCCTAATCCGATGTGGGTCCAGGTTTCGTATTGCAGTAAAGATCCATCTTTTGGACCCAAATCGACTCCACGAGTGCTAAAAACAATGTCTTGGTGAAACCAATCAACAGTATATGCAGACGTGATTTGAATTATGTGGAGACTTATACGAGAAAATTGAGAAAAAGAAAAAAAATGCATCCCCATAGTAGCAGCGAGCCAAATGGAAGCAGTCTAAACCATATATATGGGGTTGTGCCAGACCAATACAAACAAGCATCATGTGACTGGTGGAAGCTGTAGAATACTCGTTTGGGTCGGACACATTTGTGAAGATAAACTGAACCTAGCTATTGGAAGGACCCTGGCCGACACAGATATGAACTGCATTTATTATTTTTTGCTTTGGATCCGCTCACCATAACAAGGGTGTATGAAATGGACATGCTCACATGCAAGTAAGGAATAAACCTATGACATGAATTTAGGATTTAGGGTTTCACAAGGAGCCTACTTCCTTAATTTGCAACACAACTCTCTCTCTCTCTCTCTCTCTCACACACACACACACACATACACACACACAAAGAAAAACATGGCCAGCTTGAATCCAACCGGAACTGAACCAAGCAAGGAACCGGCTGGAACCAATCCTGGAGCTAGGAACAACCCAGTTTAGATCCACTTCCACCTTTCATGGAACCGCATTGAAACCAGAACCAACTGTTCCGTAATTTTTTATTTTTTTCTTTAAAATTTTAATCATTTAATGTTTTCTTATGTTTCGGGTGGTTTTGCTGGTTTGTTTGTTGCAGTGGAGCGTCGCCGTTGGAATTTAATCGCTTGGCACAATGTCGTCGAAGAAGTTTTGTAGATGATGGAAAAACAAAGAGCTGAAAGAGATCAGATAAGCTGTTCATAGTATATATTTCTGTTTTCTTATATCTTTATATATGTATTCATTTCCGTTGCTTTATTTACCTTTTTCGTTGGGCTTTGAATCACTTGGCACGGCGTCGTCGAAGAGGTTTCACAGGGGATAGAAAAACAGAGAGCTGAGAGAGGAGATTGGATAAACTGTTCATAGTATATATTTTTGTTTCTCTGTATATGTATTTATTTCAGTTTTCATCCTTACTTTATTTATCTTCTTTGGACGTTTGTTTCAACCAAGAGAAACGGCTCCTTGGTTCATGTTATGTTTTGTAAAAGGAAATTGTTTAAATCTGATTGTTTAGCAAAATAGAAAACGGTCTATACAATAAAGAAGGGTGGTCTTCTTCCTTATTATGTATCCGTTATACATGAGACCTTATGCCCACCAGTTATACAGGAGTTATAAGTTTAAGACTCAAACCGGAACCAGAATGGTCCTGGTTCTAGGAAAACCAGAACATGCCTTATCCACACACACACGATTAATTGAATCAAGGGGTTGCATTTACCTGGAGAATACCACCAAGGCTTAGGAGCTTAACCCCAGAGCCCATACCGGGCTTTTGTAGTGCTGGTATACGAGCTAAACCTGAACACGAGTTGTTCTGAAACTGAAGATCTTGTTACTTTCAGATCATCAGATCGGTTGGGCCAAACCAAATAGGTGAGTTAGAAAAGCTGAGCACATGCTGCTCGTTCAAGTTATAAAGGTAACCATTGACATGTTTTTCTTGTGGAAAAGATGATTTCTTGACTAAAAATTAAAATCCATAATTTTAAATTTCATATAGTTCTCTTATAAATGTGAATACGTTAGGTTCACACGATACATTGAGCTAACATGCTTTTCTAGCATATATCTTCATAAAAGTATTATATAACTAACTAAAATAAGCTAATACGAGCGAAGCCAAGCCAAGCCAAACATTCATTGCGCGTATTTCGCTTGGTAGCTTAACTAGTCAGCTCATGTTCTTCAGTTCATTTAGTTCACAAACGAGCATATCCCAAGTTGAACTGAGCTGAACCCCATTAGCGGCTCGAACCAAATAATTTTTGCTTTCTCATGAAGTTGCTAAAATCTCTCACAGTAAATATGGTTTCATCAGAGCCTAGAGTAGAAATCACATAAATGAATAAGTCGGGTATATAAACAAATGTTTATATACAGAATATATATAAAAAAAAACATACATAGATATCTTCCCTACTGAAAAACCCTCTGCGGGTAACAATACAAACTCTGTAGGCAGTTCGGCTGCCAGAGGTACATCACATCTCCCCAGGCAAACACTTGATCTTAGTGAAGGCCGAGAAAGGAATGTCTCCCACGCAAACATTTCTTAGGTACCTTTTTTTTTCGCTTAAAATAGGAGGCCGAAACCTAACACACAACGACACATGTACGGTTCGGGAGTCGAACTCTCTACCACCAGCAATGGCACTAGGGTGCTGTCATTGAGCTAACATTTTGGGTGGACTTAGGTTCCTTTTGATTCACGTAAGAAAATAGAAGCCTTTAAGAGTGTGTCATGTTTATTTCATTCTTGCTTTGATTAGAATGCAGTTTAAATAGAATAAAGTCACACACGCAGAGTCGTGAGCGGTTTTAATATTTTACTGCTAACGGTCACGTCCATGGGTAAGTTCAACGTTCCTATAACAAACACAGCACATGCTTCACTCACATTTCTATTTTCGTTTACGTCGCTTGTAGTGGAGCCACATTGATACGATGAACACAAAATGAACGGTCTGTCACGCAATTCATGTGTGTGAATGTAGGTGCAATGGCGGCTCTACATTCATCCGAGGTATTCAAAATTTAAAAATCAACTCAAAGTCTATACCTATGGTGGGATCCATGGGTTATAATTATAAGTTGTTGTTAGCCACTTTCAGTTCCAATAACAACCTGAAATGAAATGTGGAAAGAAGGACCCTCTTCTGAGATTTCATGAGTTACCTTTTTATTAAAGAAAGATTTACAAGAAAAATAATTTTGTTTTTTTAAAAAGAAGTTACAAACATATCCCAGAAAAATAGCTTTAAAAGAAAGCCAAAGAGAAAAACAAGAGGAGAAAGCCAAATATTTATACAATGGAAAAACAAATAAAGATATATAACAAAACTCTCTTCTTGGAAAAATTCTCTTTGAGTAACCATGTGCCTCCCTCGACATCTTCCTTCACTCTTTTTCTTCTTCCTTTGTCTCTTGAAGGGGTTTTACTTCGGTATAGCTCACAGGTGTGTTGTAACTTGGCTTTACTGATTGCACCAACATTAGTATGAGAGTCAAATTCTCCTTTGCGACTGCTTAAGAATGCTGTGAGACAAAATTATTGTTTTGTCCTTCACTGTTTATTAAAATTATGGAATAACAAGGAACTATAGTTTTATTGTTATGTCCCTTAGTTTTACTTTAATTTACCAAAACAAACAGAAAGTTAAAATTATAGGTCTACCCACTACTTGCAAAAAAATTAAAGTAAACTAAATGATTGTTTTATTGTTCTGTTCGCATTTTGAGATATTTTATGATATCAAATTATTGTTAAGTGCATGAAAATATTTACAATTTAGTACCTATTGCAATTTATTGCATGCTATTTTTTATTGTTGATTTTTTAGAAAATATCTTATGAATAATTATTTGTTTCTTGTTTTATGTTTCCCATTTAAAATATTTAGACCCTCTATTTGTTTTCTCAATAAATTATTAAAAATAACTTCTAGAATATATGTTTCTAAATTGGAAAAGATAGAAAAGTTAAATGGCTTAAATTTTCAAACATGAAAAAGAAGAATCATGTTGACAATAAATTTAGAGGTGTTGATTATATATTTAGGAAAATAGTTTTCCCCATACTCCAGTTGCAATAGACGAAGAGAAAAAAAATGTAAGACATTTCTAAAAAATGATACTATAACCAAAACTATAATATTAACTTATATGAAAGATGACATGATTAGGGTCTTCGAAGAATTCTATACCGCTAAAGAGTTATTTGACTCTTTGACGACTAAATATAATAATACAGCTAAGTTGTATGTCTAACCACTTCTTCAAAAATACAATTCTTATAAAATGAAAGAAGGTGATAATATAATCATATTTGAATCGATGCAGATATCTACAATTCTAAACATTCTCCTCATTCTTAGAATATGGTAACTACAATCCTTAGACTTAACCAAATTTTAACCTTTCTAAACTCCCCCTCAAACTAGCAATGGAATAAGGAAAACAACAAACAACAACAACTAAGCCTTTTCCTATACTAGACGGGGTCGACTATATAGATTCTTTGTTTCCACAGAGCTCTATCATGTGTCATGTCAGCAATTAACTCACAATAAGCTAGATCATTCTTTATTGTTTCTTTCCAACACTTTTGTGGTCGTCTTCTACCTCTTTTAATACATTCAAAATTTAGTTTTTCATACCTTCTTATAGGTTCTTCTTTTGATATTTTTTCTATATGTCCAAACCATTTTAAACGATATTCTCTCATTTTATCCTGTATTGATGCTACTCCTAATTTGTTTATAATAACCTTATTATGTATGCGGTCCTTTCTTGTATGACCACTCATCCATCTCAACATCATCATTTCTGTCACAGACATCTTTTGTATATGTTGATGGTTAACTGTCCAACACTCAGAACTATAAAACATGGCAGGTCTAATTATTGCTCTATAATATTTACCTTTTAACTTTAATGGTATCTTCTTATCATAAAGAATACTTGATGCTCCTCTCCATTTTAACCAACTAGCAGTAATTCTATGTGTAACGTCTCCATCAATTATTCCATCACTCTGAAAAATTGACCCTAGTTATTTAAAACTTTCCTTTTGGGATGCAATATGTGCCAATTTTAATTTCTATGTCCTACGAAGTAAAAAAATAATCAAACCTACATTCCATATATTCTGTCTTTATTCTACTAAGTTGAAAGCCTTTACTTTCTAATGTTTCTCTCCAAAGTTTCAATTTTCTATTAACTTTTTCTTTAGACTTCTCCACTAACACAATGTCATCTGCAAATAACATATATAAAGGTACTTCATCTTGAATATGTTTTGTTAACTCATCAATCACTATTATAAATAAGTATAGACTTAAAGTTGATCCTTGATATAACCCAATATTAACTTCAAAGAAGTCTGTCATTCCTTCATGAGTCCTCACACATGTTTTTGCACCATCGTACATGTCTCTTATAAGGTTAATGTATGTCAATGGGATACCTCTTTTTTCCAAGGTTCTCCAAAGAACCTCCCTCAGTACTCTATCGTAAGCTTTTTCTAGATCAATAAATATCATGTGAAGGTCTTTCTTTTTTGCTCTAAAATATTCCATAAGACGTCTCAAAAGATGAATCGCTTCAACAGTAGATCTGCCTCGCATGAATCTAAATTGGTTATCTGTTATACTTGATACTTGTCTTAACCTACGTTCGATAATTCTTTCCCACAATTTCATAGTATGACTCATTAACTTGATACCTTGATAGTTCGCACAATTCTGAATGTCTCCCTTGTTCTTATATATGGGTATAAGTGTACTTACTCTCTATTCCTTAGACATCTTTTGGTTTCTCCATATTTCATTAAATAGTCTTATGAGCCAAGCGATTCCTATTTCTCTTCAAAATTTTAGCTTTTGCTTCACTGACAACCATTTTCGCTTCTTTCTTTTTTTTCTTATAAGCCTCTAAAGTTTCACTAGTTTTCTTAGCATAATGTAATTTGTAACATGCCCTCTTTGCCTTGATTTCATTTTGCACTACTTCACTCCACCACCAAGCTTCTTTCTCAGTCGTTACACCTCCCTTAGATTCACCTAACACATCTTTCACCACTTTCCTAATATGTATAGCCATATTATTCCACATATCACAAGGTATACCAACATAATTCCATGCATCTCCTTAAAGGACTTTCTGTTTAAATATATCTTCTTTCTCGCTTTTGAGATTCCACTATTTAGTCCTAATAACTTGATGCACACTTTTCTTCTTTGTTCATTTTTTTATTTGTAAATCCATAACTAAAAGTCGATGTGGGTGGTTAAACTTTCTCTTGGAATTACCTTGCAATCTTTTCAACACGCTCTATTTTTTTTACAAATAAAGTAATCAATTTGTGTTTGTGATAAGCTACTCTTATAAGTAATTAAATGTTCATCTCATCTTTTGAAGATTGTATTGACTATAAAGAGATCAAATGACATAGCAAAATTTAAAATCTCTCTACCTTCCTCATTTATATCCCCAAAACCCAAGTTTCCATGAATACCTTGATTTCCTAATGCCTCTTTGCGGACATGTCCATTTAAGTCTCCTCCTAAATAAATTATCTCTCTTTGTGGAATCCTTTGAATCACTTATCTAACTCTTCCCAAAAAGTTGTCTTTAGACTATCTTCTAGGCCTACTTGGGGTGCGTAAGCACAAACTATATTCAAAATCTCTCCTCCTAACACTAATTTCAACATAATGATTTGATCACTATATCGTTGTATGTCTACTACACTATTCTTTAAATCTTTATTTACGATAATACCAACTCCGTTTCGAGCCTTTTCCTTACTTGAGTACCATAATTTAAAACCTGTATCCTCTATCTTCTTTACTCTTTCTCCAACCTACTTTGTCTTTTGTAAATATAGAATATGAATCTTTCTCCGAATCATAGTATCTAATACCACCATTAGCTTACCGGATAATGTTCCGATATTCCAAGAACTAATATGAATCTTATTATCTAGGACTAGTTTCCTTACCCCCACATCCGTCCATATTGAAAATACAGAGACCCTCTCTGTAAATTATTTATTACATTCGAATGACAATGTAGCGGGACTAACTTCTTTACCCACACCCATCCATGATGTAGGAACCCTCTCTACAATTGATTAACTATATTCGAGCGAAAATGTAGTAGCCCTTCCTTACTTATCATTGCATTCGGGCCCTGCAACGCGTTGATAGGCGAGAACACCCCAAAGCAATGCTCATAATTTGTATAATCCATGGTATAAAAATCTAATAAAGTTTTATGCTGGCTATCGAAAGCCTAACACAACCCTCCTCCTTTATCTAGGTACCGATAATGCAAAGGTGATCCCTTACATGGGTGGAGTTTAGCAATGGAATAAGAACAGATAAAAAAAAATAAAAGAGAAAAATTGTTAGTTGCTGAAGATGATTTATGATCACGCTATAAAAACAACCATAATAAAAAGAATCCAAATAAAAGATTTTGTAAGAATAACAAAAGGAATGCAGTCAATTTTTTAAGAAATCGCAGGAATCTACTTGTATAAAATACTTCAACTGTGGTAAAATGGAGTACTACAAAGGGACTGCGGCAAAAAGAGTAATAGTGGGAACAACCAATGACATGACCTAATAGAGAATAAAGATATAATCTGCATAATTTCTGAGTGCCTTTACATGGGTCATCCTATGTTTGATTGATGAATCTATTGTGAAGCAACCAATCATATGTCAAAAAGCAAAGAGGTAGTAATAGAACTAAGAAATTCAATCTTGGGGAGCATCGAGTTTACGTGACAGATAATACTTTTTCTAATATTCTTGGGGTTGAGTCTTTTAAGATTTTTATACAAGTTATACTAATTTTACTTTCTGATGTATTAATTATGCCCTCTATTAAGCTTAATCTTGTATCATTCCCTGCCATTATAAAGAAAAGTTTTGAGATAAGGTTTGTTCCCAGCAAAGTTAATATGGGAAAACATGACATGATCGTTTTTAAGGTTTATTTGATATTGAGCATAGTTTGTTTAAACTGAATGTAAATGAAAATTAAAGTTCTTCTTCTGCTTATATTGATTGTGCTTGCATAATCTTGTATTGGTTCTTCCCTTGGTAAAGAATGAGTTTGAGGTCAGGTTTGTCCTTATCAAAGTTAATATGAAAAAACATAGCAGGATGTTGAGTATGGTTTGTTTAAACTAAATGTAAGTGAAAATGAAAGTTCTTCTTCTACGTATATTGATTGTACCTATGTAATTTATGTGAATGTATGACATAAACGCTTAAGACATATAAGTTTGAATAAGTTGAGAAAATTAACCAACTTTAACTCATTGCCTTGCTTTTATAAAAACACTTTTAATAAGTGTGAGATTTGTATACAAGGAAAAGTGATCAAAAAAATCATTTCTCAAAGAAATAATTAGGGTAACAACCTTATTAGAAATTATTCCACTAATTTATGTGGACCCTTTAGAGTGAGTCGTGGGAAGGTATATTTTATAACCTTTATCGATGATTATTCGATATATATATGATGTAACAACCTTTCTCAATAAAATGGTATAGTAGAGATATGTTAGGACCTTGTTTAATATGACCAAGTTCATGTTAATTGATGCTTCTCTTCCTTGGTTGTTTTGGGAAGAAGCACAAACTACAACCATATATATTAAATAGAGTACCATATAAGATTGTATTTTATATGCAATATGAGATGTGGTTTGGTAGAAACCATACTTGGGTCATCTAAAGAGGTGGGAATCTATCCCATATGTGAAGATCCTTGATTAGTATAGGGATAAGCTAGACAATGGGTCTTTAAGATGTATTTTTATTGGACATTCCAAAGGTTTTAAGAGATATCAATTTTATCATAAAGACCATGGTTTAATAGAAAGTATGGATGTTGAATTCTTAGAGAAAACTAAGAATGACATTCTTGAAAATGATGATAAATGCATTGATGATCTAGTGGATCTAGATAAGTTATCATTTGAACCATGAATTTCGGAGCAAATGACCTTCTTAAGAGCACTAAAACTTTAAGTGGACATAAAAGACCTAGGGTTACATCATTCTACTTAAAGGATTATTACACTTACCATACAAAGAAAGTATGCAATTTGGTAGATTTAGATGAATTGACTGATAACATGACATATCAACAGGCTATCGACTCATTTGAATCAATAGACTAGGAAAAAGTCATGATGAAAAAATTGAATCTATTGAAAAACCAAGTCTATGAACTGATTGATTTATCGAAAGGAAGGAAAGTCATAGGTTGTAAATGAGTTTTGAAAAAGTAATATAGAGTTGATGGAACAATAAAAAAATTTAAAGTGAGGTTGCTTGCAAAAAGATTTACATAAAAGGAGGAAATATATTATGTTGAGATATATTCTTCGGTTACAAAATTTACAACAATTAGAATTATTCTGGTTATTTCAACATATTATGATTTAGACTAACCTTAGTTAGATGTAAACTCCGTCTTTCTAAATGGTGATTTAGATGAAATAATCAATATGCAATAGCCAGGAGAGTATGTTGTTAAAGGCTATAAAGATAAAGTATATATGTTGAAAAAATCGTTATATGTCCTTAAAGAGTTACCTTATCAATGGTATTTGACTTTTCAAAATACCATTATAGAACTTTGGTTTGTGGTTAATGAACTTGAATACTGTGTATATGTTTGGAATAGTGGGAGCCACTTTGTCATTCTATCATTATATATAGATGACATATTCTTGACTGGGAATGATAACAAAATGATTGTCAAAACCAAGTTATGGTTTAACTCAAAGTTTGAAATGAAGGATATGGGAGAGACATCCTATATTATGGGTATAAAGATTTCTTATAATAGAGAATCTAATCTTTTTTGTTTGAGTGAAGAGAGATATATTAACTATATCCTCAAAAAATTTAAAATGGATATGAGTGTAAACCTGCAACTACGCTCGTTGCTAAAGGGGTCAAATTGAATAAGGTTGATTATCCCAGTGAGAGAGAACAAAACCTAACGTTCCTTACGCACAAGCTGTGGGTAGCTTCATATATTCGAAAAGACTTAATTTTAGCTTTGCTGTTGGTCTTATGAGTAGATATCAAAGTGATCATGGTTGACAGGATTGAATAATTGTAAAAATGATTATAAGATATCTTAAAGGAATAAAAGACTTGAAACTATGTTTTCGAGTAGATGAACTGAAAGTGGTTGGATACTGAGATGCTAACTTTGTTGAGAGAAGAGATGACAACAAGTAAACCTCCAATCAAATATTCTTATTTGAATGTGGTATTGTTTTTTGGGCTTATAAGAAATAGGGTTGTGTAGAGTTGTATATACAATAAACCGAATATGTTGCTTGTAGTATGGTTGCAATAAGTATCGGATAAGCCACTTCATATGTGATCTAAAGTTAGACATAGTCAACGAGCATGTTGTCATTTATTATGACAACAATGCAACAATTACTCTTATTAAGAGTAAAATTGATAGTTCGAGAAGCAAACATATAATGGTTAAATATCACTATGTTCATGATATGCTTAAAAGAAATGATATATCTATATCTTATATGCCAACTGATGATATATTGGCTGACTCCTTGACTAAAGGTATCTCAAAAGAACTTTTTACTAAACATGTTATGCACATGGGTTATGAGTGTAGAAATACACTTTGTTAATTGTTATGCAGGTAAAACATATTGACTATGGAGAACTACTTAACAGGTAAAAGTTGTAATTTACTTACAACTAAAAAATGGTATAGCTTGATAAAACCCCAAAATAGTGAGAGACAAAACCAATGTATCATAAATTGGCTCGTGTGGCAAAGGGGAGATGTAAGTTGTAGATCCGATGATTGGGGTAAATCCCTTTTGTTGTGGATAATTATATTGTTTAATCTGTAAAAGAGTAACACTGGTATAGTTGAAATCTTTAATTCATTCTCTTTCGTTGTTGATAATATTCATTTTCTTTCAGTTCTATTGGAATGTCCTAATTTGTGTGTGTGTGTGAGAGAGACAGAGCAATTTTGTTATATTTCCATGAGGAATTTAATGGGAGCATGGAGAATTTCATTTCTCAACGTGTATGGCAATTATCTATTTGGTTTTACATTTACAACACTAATGCATCAAAGCCCACCAGGAAAGTCAAGTGTGTGGGCGAGAGAGTCCTGGAACAACTTTTTTCCCCTAAGAAAGAGATACTTCATTGATAAATGAAATAGAGAATACAGTTTGGTCTATCGAAAACAAGTGGTTGTCTAACCAATACAACAACCGAATACATAATTAAAGAGAAGAAACATTCAGTTTAGAAGCAAAATTGGCAAATCAATAATTTTGAACTCATTTGCATTTTGATTGAGAGAGTGTTGATGTCTTTGCAGGCTCGATGACTGCCTTTCAAAAAGAAGTTATTGTTGGATTTAATGTGCATTTAACGCATGTTGGTATCCCTATATATGTAAAAGTCGTAAAGTGTAAAAAGTAACATATGAGGGACTTTTGCAAAAGATGATGAAGAGGAGTCAAAGTTTAGTCACATATTGATGGATGTGACAAACTCGCATGTCTTTTTATATATTTGGTAGCTCATGAACCTTATTTTAAAAAACTTGGGGAGAACATGATATACCACACATGCACATGCAGGGTTGGACTTGGGCTTGAGTCTTGATCTATCTTTTTGCACGAAAAGCTTTTGATCTAACGATCAAAAGTTTTTATAGTTACAAATAGGGATCAGATGAGATTGTTCTGGATAAGGTGAGGCAGTTTCAAATAAGATGGGATGGTTGAGGATAAAGTGGTATATCATTTGGATCAGATCCACGATCCGTGATCCACACGCACACCTATGAATAAGTGATTAGGGGTCATTCCTAAACACACAGTTCCTCTCTCTCACTCTCTCTCTTTCCATCTCCTGTTCTCTCTCTGCCCATGGTGCTCTTCCAGTCTCTATGTTGTGGATAATCTCTCTTTCTACTCCAGCCATAAGTGACTGAGGTGTGTTTAAGGTCAACTCGAAGCTAGGTACGTGCTCTTCGAATTATTTATGTTTTATCCTAGAAAAAGATGCAAATACCCATACGTACTCATAGCGGGGTGTTGATTTCTCTAAGATAAGGAAGACGTAAATACGGAATGATAAGTTTTTTATTTTGCTTCTACTTTTATTTTCAGTACGACTTGATTATAGCTTATTTGGAATCTACAACTATTATTTATGATTGGGACATGTTTACATTTATTGCATATTATGTTATTATACATGTATGTCTACGATTTTTTCAACAATCTTAGAGAAATCAATTTTTATCATAGTAAACATGTTTACGACTACTACCCAACAACTTATGGTCGACTTGATCTTGATACCGATGAAAATTTAGTTAACCATGTTAGGGTTGCATTTATACATCGAGTCGGATTGTCTCCTACCCGATGATGCTAACCCTAGAAACTAAGATAGAATCACCAGAAGGACACTCTGTATCATTGTTGTATTTTATCAACACTATAAAATATTTTATTTGCAGTATATAGTTCTTTTCCTTCCACGATAGCGAAAGATCTGTGGGTTTCCTTAGATAGAAAATACAATACTGAAGGCCTCAGTTTTAAAAAATATTTCATGACTAAGTTCCTTAAATATCAAATGGTAGAGGAGAAATCTATGATCAAACAGGCCCACAAGTTTCAGTTTTTATGCCATGGTCTGAAGGAAGCCGAAATGGAGTTTCTTGACAAGTTTATTGTTATGTCTATTATAGAGAAATTTTTTAAGTCTTGAGAGGGTTTGGACCTAGATCTCAAGCATAAGAAGGATAAGATGACTCTTAATGATCTAATAGTAAACATAGCAATAGAGAAAGAGCATAGAAGTAAGAAACCCGTTATGCCTGTAGACAACACTTCTAGGGTTAACTTCACGGTCGAAAGGAAACAACCTAGTGATCCTAAGAGAAAATATGCAAAGAATAAACCAAAAGTCAAGATCTAAAAGAAACCTAAAAACAAACCGTGCTGACTTTTTGGTCTGGTTGTACATTGGGTGAGAAATTGTTTCTCAAGAAAAGCTAAGAAACTTGCGGTCGCTGAATGAGCTATGATTAATATGGTGGTGATCACTACACCTGCTAGTGACGGGTATCTATCCCGTAAACCCCATCTCTTTTTATATTTATGAGCCAGAGTATTGGATAGTAGGGCTAATGTGCACGTATGTGCTGACCAATCTTTATTTGTGTCTTACAAGACCGTCTGTAGGTGAATAGTATCATTAGGGGATCATTTGACTATTTAAGTTAAGGGCGAAGGGCGTGTGGACTTATGTTTCCTTCAAAACTTGTTCTAACTCTAAAGGGAGTTAGACACATTCCAACGATTTATCAGAATATCCTCAGTGATCCTACTTTAGTTAGGGAGGGATTAAGGTTATATTGTAAATATAATAAAGTCATTATTACATAGCTTAGTACTACGTGTTTCTTTGGAAAGGACTATTTGTGTGATGTAGAAGATCTATTTAAAATTTATGTAGAACAAATTGTTGATTCTTGTATGAATTTTAATAATAATAAAGCTTCTACTTCTACTTCATCTTCTTCTTTAGTGTACAACGTTGAATCATCTGATGTGTAGCATGCCATGTTGGGTCATGTAATCCTTGATTACATGAAAAAAATGATGAATTTAAATTTTATCTCTAAAACTATCATATATAGAAAACACAAATGTGATATATGTGTACAAGCGAAGCAACCTAAGAAACCTTTTCATATGATTGAAAGAAAATTTGAGATTTTGGATTTGATGCACACTAATATTGGTGAATTCAATGGGATGACCACATGAGATAATAAAAGATATTTTATCACATTTATTGATGATTGCAATGATACTGTTATATTTACTTACTTAAAAGTAAATATAAAACTTTAGAAAAGTTTTAAATATTTAGAAATGAAGTACAAACTCAAATAAGCAAGATACTTAAACGATTAAGGTCTCATAGGGGAGGAGAGTATACTTCAAATCTAATGTTTCTGGCATAGACATTAATACAATTGTTAAGCTCTGTAATGCTACATTCTTTGAAAATACATTTCTCATGGAAACCTGAAGTTTCTCAAAGTGAGATTCTGATACTACTATTGGTTTTCATTCTCGATCATGTGAAAATAATGACAAATATGGGGATAACCCTTATTATGTTTTTTCCAAATCAGATGACTGAGGAAATAACTAAACCAAGGAGAAGTAAACGATGTAGGATAGGAAAGGACTTTGAAAGTGACTTTGTTACTTTCAATGTCGAGGATGGTTCTATCACCTTTCAACAAGCTATGACCTCACTCGAGGTTAAACTTTGAAAGAAAGTCGTTAACGATGAAAGGGTCGAAAGACTAATCTCAAATATCTTAAAGTGTGGGAGTGTCTTGCAAAAGTATTCATCCCTAAACACAAGAGAAAGAAATTGAGACCTAAAACAGTAAATGTTATATTTCTACGTTACGTGGAGATAAGCTATGCGTATAGATTCTTGATTATTAGATCTTATGTTTTTGGTATAGATGTTAATACAATTGTTGAGATTCATGATTGTACATTTTTTGAGAATGTGTTTTTCTTGAATACTGAAGTTTCTCAAAGTGTATCTTTTAGAGATTCTGATCGTATTATTGGTTTCATTCCTGATCATGTAGAAATGATGACAAATGTGAGGGGTGGTCCTGATTGTATTGTTTTCAAATAAGATGACTTTGAGAAAATAATTGAACCATGGAGAAGTAAATGGCCTATAATATCAAAGGATTTTATAAATAACTTTGTTACTTTCAATGCCGAGGATGGTGTTATCACCTTTCACTAGGCTATGACCTCACCTGTTATTAAGTTTTGGAAGGAAGTCGTTAATGATAAAATCCAATCAATTTTTTTCAATGGTACTTGAGAATTGGTGGATTTACTTACTGGTTGTTCTACTATAGGTTGCAAGTAGATCTTTAAGAAAAAACTGAATGCAGATGGAACAATCAACAAGTACAAGGGCGGATTAGTTACTAAGTGATACACACAAAAGAAATGAATAGATTACTTTGATACCTATTGTCCAATTTCTCGAATAACCACCATCCGAGTACTTATAGCACTAGCCTCCATATATGACCTCACAATTCATGTAAACATCTTTCGGTTTTTTAAGGATTTAGTGATGCTAGTTAGATAACAAAGAATTCTAGGAGTAATAGGGTCACTAGATATGTGTGGGTGGTGGTATTGTCACCTGAAAATCCAAGAAACCGACTATTCTAGTTCATTCTACCTTTAAAGCACAACTATGTGCTTTGGATGAGACTCAATTGTAAGGTGAATGACTTAAGGGACTTATGTCTAGTTTACCTATAGTAAAGAAGTTGCTTCCTGATAGCATTATAATTACTAATATCAATAGTTCTAAGTACAACCAAAAGCAATAGAGACACATCCAAGTCAAACTAAGTTTGTTAGGGCTCTTCTGTCTGATTCGATCCAAAAATAATACAATTGATCCTTTGACTAAGGGTCTATTAGTAGTCTTAGTTGAGAAATCGAGGTCGGAGTAGGACTAAAACCCATGATTTATTCACAAGCAGTGGTAACCCATATGTGTGTCTATCCCTTGTAAATCTAAAGTGTCATGACTGTAAGTTTAACAAGTAATTATTCTATGAATATGATCGAGTCTTTGGATAGGTCAGTACATCCTTAGAGATGCCCAACTAAGTGCTATTCTCTGAATGCTAGCAGTTTGACATTGTGTGGCCATAATAGGAGAATTGGGTTGTTCCTTGAAGTCAATCATGATACACGATATAGATGCACGATTATTAATGCATCACCCTTATAGATCACGTCATAACCTTTTATTATGTTGTTACCAATAGACACTATTATACCCAAGGTTCAGGTTCAAGACATATGTTCGCCTAGTTCTTCTAAGGATAATATTGGATAACTTAGATAACAGTTCAAACTAGAAGGTATTATTACTGAAAACATAATATGATGGTTGTATTAGAAGGGTACTTTTACACTGAAGGACTTTGTGGGGGATTTTTGGATTTAACGTGCATTTAATGCATGTTGGTATCACTATATATTTAATTAATATATGTAAAAGTCCTAAAGTGTAAAAAGTAACATATTAGGGACTTTTGCAAAAGATGATTAAGAGGATACAAAGTTTAGTCCTATATTGATGGATGTGACAAACCTGCATGTCCTTTTATATATTTGGTAGATCATAAACATTAGTTTAAAGAGCTTGGAGAGGACATGCTATATGAAACATGCGTGCATCGGGCCAGGCTTAGGCTTGTGGCTTGTGACTTGGTATTGATCTGTCTTTTTATATGAAAAACTTTTGATCTAACGGTTATTTGGATCGGATTCAAGATTTGTATCCACACACATACCTATAAATAGGTGATTAGGGGTCCTCCCTAAACACACAGTTCCTCTCTCTCTCCCTTCCCGTCTCCTGGTTCTCTCTCTGTCCATAGTGCTCTTCAGGTCCTTGTGCCTGTGGATAGTCTCTCTTTCTACTCCAGTGATAAGCGACTGAGGTGTGTTCAAGGTTGACTCAATACCAAGTAAGTTCTCTTCAAGTTGTGTGTGCATTTTATCATAGGAGAAAGGCGTAGGTACCCATACGTACTTATAGCGGGGTGCTAATTTCTCTAATGAAAGTTCGCAAGGGAGACTCGCATAGATAATTTTTTGATTTTGCTTTTGCTTTTATTTTTTGTATGGCTTATTTTGGATTTGTGATTGTTGTTTATGATTGGGGCATGTTTACATTTGTTGCATATTATATAATTATGCATGTATATATATGTTTTTTTCAAACAGTCATTTCTAGCAAACCATAATTTTCATAAAGTGAATATCTTGCGGTTGTCCCCACATAAGGTATACAACAACCTCCATAGTACCTTGATCTGAGAGTTGGCATCCAATTAAAAGGAAAACAAATCATGATAAACTACAAAATGAGAACACTAAACATATAAACACAATGCAAATTTGAGGCATATAGTATTGTTCGTTATGAATTTAGAAAGCAAAATGATGAGAAAAGTTTTAGCACAGGCCATCGGAGTAACATACTATCATGGTTAATATACATAACTGTTACATGGACACGAAGCCAATTTATAATATAATCACAATACTATATTAAACTTCAAACAAAAATTGATGAGATATAGACCGTTTCAATTCTAATGAATTTGATGTGTTTACTGCAAATCTGTCATTTATGCTTTTATCATTATGTGTTTATACGTAGATGATATCTTATTGTTTGGTTCTTATATAATAGTTGTTAATAAGAAAAAAGCATTCTTGTGTAGTAATTTGATATGAAAGATATGAATATTGCTGATATGATTTTTTAAAATCACAATGCCTATTGATGGTATAGTAATTTTTCAGTCTCATTATATTGAATTTTTTTTAAAAAGATTTGAATATACAAAATGTAGATATCTTAAGACTCTATATGATTCCTCAAGGCTATATATAAGAATGAGAATGGTATTCCAGTGTCTCAATTAAGGTACTCTCAAATTATCAGAAGTTTGATGTATCTAACTGTATATGAGTAAATATTGCTTTTGTTATGTCTAAATTGAGTAGATATATCAATTGTCCTAGTAGAACCCATTAAAAAGCTCTAGAAAGTGTACTTTAGTATTTAAAGGAAACCATTTCTCTTGGGCTGCATTAAAAGAAACATCATTCTGTTCTTAAAGGATATAGTGATATAAGTTAGATTGTTAAAACCTTTGGGAATAATGAGGTCTCAAGATATAGGTTTCTCTTGGGTGGTGTCATTGTCACCTAAAAATCAAAAAACAAACTATATTGTCATATTCTACCTTTCAGGAAAAACTTTGTGCTTTGGATGAACCTCAAATAGAAGTATAATGGCTTAAGGGACTCATGTCCAGTTTACCTATGGTAAAAAGGTCATTTCTAGCGATTCAATATATTGTAATATGACTACCATTGATAAAATCAAAAGTTCAAAGTATAATCAAAAGTGAAGGAGACATATCCAACTCAAACATAAGTCTATAGATTAATTAAGCTCATATGATATTAATTGTATTTAGTTAATATTAAGTATCCTCAAATACTTACTTGATATATCTATGATTAAGGTGAAAGTGCAAAAATGTGAAAGTTACTAGTGAGTAAGAGACTTGTATATTTGAATACTATTGGGCATTCTTTAATACCATATTAATTGTTGGAAGAATCCTACATATCTTTTTATATAGATGGTAACTCATGAACCTTAATTGAGGGAGCTTGGATAGGATATGACTGACCACATGTGAGCTACTGGGTTCGGGTTTGATATTCTTTTACACAAAAAAGCTTTGATCTAATTGATGCGAGATGGACCCAAAAAGATGTTACTGTTGGAGCGGATCCGAGATCCGTTGGCTTTAGTATAAAACCTAATTGTGCCTCCTGATAAGAACGATTATTGAAACCTCGTGCATGCACTCTCCCTCCTATGCTCCTCTTCTACGTTCTGTTTTGACTGTGTTTTCTCGTGCTCTTTGACCAACTAGGTGATTGAGGCATGGTTGAAGGCAACTTGGGTTTAGGTATAGCTCTCACCCACGGTGATCATTTTATTCTATAAGAATGTTGTTGGTACTTGTGCATACTTGATAGTGGGCACTGATTTATCTAAAGCAAGTCATGAGGGTGATTTGATCAGATAAGTTTATTACTAGTTTTTGTTTTGTTTTGCTTGTTCTATATACTATTTGCTTATGGATTTCTATAGATCTATGGCTTTTATTGATGTCAGCATATTTTTGTTTGTAGCATATTATTTTTTTATGCATGTAGTCTTACAGTTTCATCCACTACAACCAACGTGGTTTGCATAGTTGTTGGTGTTCTCTCTTGCGGTGTGTGCAGAGCAAAGGGAATACACGGTATAGAGAGAGCTTTGAGGAGTTTAAAATTTATACTACACCCCGCCTACATCTACATAATGTGATTTGTCATGCAACATTTCTCTCTTCTTGCCACTATAGTGGCAATGCTATAAAAAGAGCAAATCAACGTGAGAGTTCTTTCCCTCTTATCTTTTTAACAATGAGGTTGCAGAGAACTATGTCGGGTGGGCTAATGCTCTGAGTGGTAAGGTGTTTATGGTTTGGTTTGGTTCAGTTTTAGCCTTAATATTGAACCAAATTGCTATCCTCAATTCACTGTTATTAGAGAACCGAACCGAATCATAGCTTGCTTAGAAACGAACCAAACCGAATCAATCATATCATTGGTTCTGGTTTGGTTTTATTCTAAACCACGATTCTAAGTGTATAATTTGAAATTCATGAAAAATAATGGAATCAAACACTTAATAAATGAAAGAGAAAACTGCACTCTTATTATTTGTATAATTTCAAATTACTTTTTGTTTAAAAGCCAAAAGGGTTCAAGGATGAATGAATTCCAAACACAATTTTGAGAAGGTTTCTAGTGTTCACCTGGTGCCAATAATGTGGCACCCAACACAAACTATATGTGTAGTTGGGGACAAATGGTTTTCTTTTTGCTTTAACCATCACCAATGAAACAAGCCTACATGCTCGGAGCAACTAGTGGAGGCACACAAGCATGTGTGCCAAACAACTTGTCAACCAAACATCAAAAAACCCCTACCACTGACAAAATAGAATCACAAATACAAAGAATCTATTGTCTATACAAAATAAATCAACTTTGCAAGTTTCTCTTGAGAAAACAAATTTATAATAGAAGGCTTCAATCTTGGGTTGTTATTCCAAGAAACATGTAAAAAAAATTTAGAGTCAATTCCAAATGGATCAACATTGTAAGAAACATGTAAAACAAATTTAGAGACTTCAATATATGGCATTCTTATTTCATTTATGAGTTGTAGAGTGACATGAATGAGTGGAAGCCATTGCATAACCACCATCGTTACTGCAAGCACCTATTTTAATAGTTTCTACTTCTTAGTTGTTGTCTTAGGATCAATAGTATTAGAGGAAGCAATAGTGTTATAAAATATACTTGAATTGGCTTTCAAAAAATACCAACATTAGTACGAAAGCAAGATTTACAAAAGAAATCACGAATATGACCGACAAATTACTACACGGTGATGCTTGTAGTAGAGAAATCATAATTATGAACAACATAAACAATTATGACCAATATAAGCAAGAAAGTAAACGTATTTACGATTATAACAGAAGCAATCAAGATTTACTACTGTTCTTCCACATATATAGAATAGCATAACACACACAATAAATAAGAATAACAAGAATCAGGGAGTGTTTTATAACACAGAAACAACAAATATACAATAACAATAATATGCTTAATGCCATTCATGCGCTTCCTCTCATACCTACATATTACCAAACTAATTTCATGAAAAATTGCTTTTAGAGGATAATATGACACATAAAAATGAAGCAATGCATATCGTGAAGATATCAAATAAGGAAGAGATGCCTTCTTGTATGCATGCTCACAAGCTAGCAAATCTCTTTTTTTGAATAAATTACATGGTCTCCTTTGACGGCGAATGTGGCTCTTGTAGGGTGTTTTACTCAATGCTTGACTACTCATCTAACATCTTAATCAATTTGTTCTGATTTAGATGTTGCCTTAACTTATGAATAACAATCTATATCATAGATGTTATTGTATCATCTCTTGTATGATCAGTGGTGTAAGGCATTTTCACATTCATATTCAGTTTCCTCTAGAATTGATCAACTACTCACGGATGTATCAATTCATTCATATTCAGTTTCATAAACATGTCTAGCTTCTTCTATATTTGATCAATTGCTGACACTTGTATCGATTCACTAGATTTGGCATATGACAACCCATGAAAACATCAGAATTTACACTATGTAGTTGGGTTTGAACCTACTATCAACACATAATTGTACTCCCTTATAATCAAGTGAAGAGGGTGTCATGATACTCTTTTTTGTATGTTTGTTATACAATCTTATGTCATATTAATGTAATGCCTAGTGATGGTTTAAGATTTCCCAAATCATTTCTTCAATTTTATAGTCTACAACTTGATCAACAAATATATTTATTTTTAAATTATATCGAATCTCGAAGTTGAGCTACCAAATAACCCTTTCAACTTTGCATATGCACTCTTCACCCTAGACATGTTTAGTTATGGTTCTCCAAAAACTTTGAACCAATTGAACTGGCCCAAGGTTGGTTCTAGTTACGAGACGGTTTTGGTTTTAATATGAAACACTCAAACTAATAAATAAATTTCAAAATATATATATATATATATATATATATATATAAAATAGTCAATCTCATGAATGGAGGTTGTCATGTCATTTGAGGGAGGGGCCCATGGAGGGGGAGGGGTGGACGAGAACCCAGAAGTTCGAACTGGCAGTTCCAATTCATAATCAACCCGATTGTTTGAAGTAGAACCAAACCGTTGATTTTCATACAAGTTTCGGTTCCAAGCTGATTCATGAATATCCTGAACTATAACCAAACTCATAGGTCTCTGATTCTAGTTACTGATGGTTTGGTGCCCGATTTGATTCCAGTTTGAATCGTTGGCTAATTCCGAACTAGCCATATCTACTCCACCCTATCTATCATTGCTACAATCATTACAAGATTCAAAAAATATAAACAATATATATATATATATATGCATTAACAATTAATTTTACATGCATAATATTAGTTGTATGAGTATCATAATGAATTATTTTATCTGTCCATGCTATTATTTTCTTCTTATATGGGTCCAAACACTATTCATCAATGTAAGAGAGCATGATAGAGAATATTTTTTGCTTCAATTCCAGTACCTTCACTGTCTCCTTATAGTTGCTCTCATCTAATGAATGGACGACCTTTCTCCAACTAGCACTCATCATATCTTTATTCCCTATCAATTTCATAATAAATACTTCAATCATTTTTCTAATGTATCATTTACACAAAAAGTATGCCACATCCATAAATATAAATTGAATAGCATTCACCAATAACATATCATAGTCATTGGAAATTACGTGTAGAAAGTTGCTTAAAGTGCATAACTACCTGATCCTCACATTAAGGCGAGGTGGTTCACCTCAAACCAAATTTTGGAAAATAAAAAAAGAAGAATAGCCCACAGCTCTGAGGGTAATCAATGGATTTAAACCTGCTCTAATCTGTTTCATACTCAGATGGAGAAGTTGAAGCTAGACGCACGCCCTTGGTGTCCAACTCATGACATTCAACTCGTGAGTCGACCCCCCTATCCAGGTGAGCTGTTGGGTACACCGGACACACTTCCATTTTCAATCCATAGTCCAAGTGAAAAGAACAAACAATGAATAGGCCTGAAAAGTCCTCCATTTCGGGTGCCTATGAATATGAAAAATGATCATTGGCACGTGAAGTCTTGAAAACGGGACAAAAGAGGTCCAGAAAGCCAGAACTTTATGCGAAAGATCTGCATGCAGTCCTAAACTAAAAAGTAAAAGAATGATACCCTAATCAGATGTGGGTCCAGGTTTCGTATTGCAGTAAAGATCCATCTTTTGGACCCAAATCGACTCCACGAGTGCTAAAAACAATGTGTTGGTGAAACCAATCAACAGTATATGCAGACGTGATTTGAATTATGTGGAGACTTATACGAGAAAATTGAGAAAAAGAAAAAAAATGCATCCCCATAGTAGCAGCGAGCCAAATGGAAGCAGTCTAAACCATATATACGGGGTTGTGCCAGACCAATACAAACAAGCATCATGTGACTGGTGGAAGCTGTAGAATACTCGTTTGGGTCGGACACATTTGTGAAGATAAACTGAACCTAGCTATTGGAAGGACCCTGGCCGACACAGATATGAACTGCATTTATTATTTTTTGCTTTGGATCCGCTCACCATAACAAGGGTGTATGAAATGGACATGCTCACATGCAAGTAAGGAATAAACCTATGACATGAATTTAGGATTTAGGGTTTGACAAGGAGCCTACTTCCTTGATTTCCAACACAACTCTCTCTCTCTCTCTCTCTCTCTCACACACACACACACACAAAAAAAAAAAAGAAGCATGGCCAGCTTGAATCCCACCGGAACTGAACCACGCAAGGAACCGGCTGGAACCAAGCCTGAGCTAGGAACCACCCAGTGTAGATCCACTTCCACCTTTCCTGGAACCAGATTGAAACCAGAACCAACTGTTCCATAATTTTTTTTTTTCTTTAAAATTTTAATCTTTTAATGTTTCTTATGTTTCGGGTGGTTTTGCTGGTTTGTTTGTTGCAGTGGAGCGTCGCTGTTGGAATTTAATCGCTTGGCACAACGTCGTCGAAGAAGTTTTGTAGATGATGGAAAAACAAAGAGCTGAAAGAGGAGATCAGATAAACTGTTCATAGTATATATTTCTGTTTTTTTATATCTTTATATATGTATTCATTTCCGGCTCGGACCAAATTGAACTGAGCTGAACCCCATTAGCGGCTCGGACCAAATAATTTTTGCTTTCTCATGAAGTTGCTAAAATCTCTCACAGTAAATATGATTTCAACAGAAAGCCTAGAGTAGAAATCACATAAATGAATAAGTCGGGTATATAAACAATAATATATACAAAAAAAAACATATAGAGATATCTTCCCTACTGAAAAACCCTCTGCGGGTAACCATACAACCTCTATGCGAGTAACCATAAACACTCTCTTCCTCTCTTATTCTTCTTCTTCCTAGTGCTTGGTTATTCCCTTCTGTAGGCAGTTCGGCTGCCAGAGGTACATCACATCTCTTCATATAGCAGCTAGATGTGTTTAGTATCTATTTGCTAGCTCTCCATGCAAACACTTGATCTTAGTCAAAAGGCCGAAAAAGGAATATCTCCCAGGCAAACATTTCTTAGGTAGGTACCTTTTGTTTTTGTTTTTGCTTAAAATAGGAGGCCGAAACCTAACACACACCCAAACATGTATGGTTTCGGAGTCGAACTCTCTACCACCAGCAATGGCACTAGGGTGCTGTCATTGAGCTAACATTCTAGGTGGACTTAGGTACGTTTTGATTCACGTAAGAAAATAGAAGCCTTTAAGAGTGCGTGCGCACGCGCTTGTCATGTTTATTTCATTCTTGCTTTGATTAGAATGCAGTTTAAATAGAATAAAGTCACACACGCAGAGTCTTCAGCGGTTTTAATATTACTGCTAACTGTCACATGTCCATGGATAAGTTCAACGTTCCTATAACAAACACAGCACATGCTTCACTCACATTTCTATTTTCGTTTACGTCTCTTGTGGTGGAGCCACATTGACACCATGAACACGATGTGCACGGTCTGTCACGCAATTTATGTGTGTGAATGTAGGTGCAATGGCGGTTCTACATTCATCCAAGGTATTCAAAATTTCAAAATCAACTCGGTGGGATCCATGGGTTATAATTTAAGTTGTTGGTAGTCACTTTCAGCTTCAATAAAAACAATTTTGAAATGAGGAAATAAGGGTCCTCTTCTCGGATTTCATGAATTACCTTTTTATTAAAGAAAGATTTATAGAAAAAACAACTTTGTTTTAAAAAAAAAAGTCATATCTCTAAAAAATAACTTTAACAATAATGACTATTTATTCAAATTATGGAATAATCAGGAATTGTGGTTTTACTGTTATGTCCCTCATTTTTTGTTTAATTTACAAAACATACAGAAAGTTAAAATTATAGGTCTACCCACTACTTGCAAAGAAATTAAAGAAGTAATCTAAATGACTATTCTACTATTCTGTCCTAAGACTTATTTTCAAATCATAAAAATTGTCTAAATTTTTAGATATTTTCAATATAATACCCGTTTGTTATATGAAATTATTGTTAAGTGCAAGGAAATATTTACAACTTAGTACCTGAATATTGTGGATACTGTAATTTAGTGCATGCTATTTTTTATTGTTGATTTTTTAGAAAATATCTTATGAATAATTATTTGTTTCTTGTTTTATGTTTTCCATTTAAAATATTTAGACCCTCTATTTGTTTTCTCAATAAATTATTAAAAATAACTTCTAGAATATATGTTTCTAAATTGGAAAAGACAGAAAAGTTAAATGGCTTAAATTTTCAAATGTGAAAAAGAAGAATGACGTTGACAATAACTTTACACGTGTTGAGTATATATTTAGGAAAATAGTTTTCCCCATACTCTAGTTGCAATAGACGAAGAGAAAGAAAAATGTAAAACATTTCTAAAGAATGATACTATAACTAGGACTATAAAGTTAACTTACATGAAAGATGACTTGATTAGGGTTTTATAAGAATTCTATACCGCCAAAGAGTTATTTAACTCTTTGAAGACTAAATATAATACTACAACCAAGTTGCATGCCCAAACACTTCTTCAAAAATATAATTCTTATAAAATGAAAGAAGGTGATAATATAATTATTTTTGAATCAATGCAGATATCCACAATTCTAAACATTCTTCTCATTCCTAGAATATTTTAACTAAAACCCTTAGACTTGACCAAATTTTAACCTTTCTAAACTCCCATTGAAACTAGCAACAGAATAAGAATGCATGAACAAAAATAAAAGGAAAAAATTGTTAGTTGCTCAAGATGATTTAAGATCATTCTATAAAAACAACTATAATAAAAAGAGTCCAAATAAAAGATTTTGTAAGAATAACAAAAGGAATGCGGTCAGTTTTTTAAGAAATCGTAGGAATCCGCTTCTCTTATAAAATACTTCAATTGTGGTAAAATAAAACACTACAAAGGGACTGTTGCAAAAAGAGCAATAGTGGGAACAACCAATGACGCAACCTAACAGAGAATAAAGACATAATCTGTATCATTTCTGAGTGCCTTTACATGGATCATCCTATGACTGATTGATGAATCTATTCTGAAGCGACCAATCATATGTCAAAGAGCAAAGAGGTAATAATAGAACTAAGGAATTCAATCTTGGGGAGCATCTAGTTTACATGACAAATAATACTTTTTCTAATATTCTTGAGGTTGAGTCTTTTAAGATTTTTATATAAGTTATACTAATTTTACTTGTTGATGTATTAATTATGCCCTCTATTAAACGCAATCTTGTATCATTCCTTGCCATTATAAAGAAAAATTTTGAGGTTAGGTTTGTTACTAGCAAAGTTAATATAGAAAAACATGATAGGATCATTTTTAAAGTTTATTTGATACTGAACATGGTTTGTTTAAACTGAATGTAAATGAAAATTAAAGTTCTTCTTCTCCTTATATTAATTATGCCTGCACAATCTTGTATCGGTTCTTGCCTTGGTAAAGAATGAGTTTAAGGTCATGTTTATCCCTAGCAAAGTTAATATGAAAAAACATAGCATGATGTTGAGTATGATTTGTTTAAACTAAATGTAAGTAAAAATGAAAGTTGTTTTTCTACTTATATTGATTGTACCTATGTAATTTATGTGAATGTATGACATAAACGCTTAAGACATATAAGTTTGAATAAGTTGAGAAAATTAACTAACTTTAACTTATTGCCTTACTTTTATTAAAACACTTTTAATAAGTGTTGAGTATGATCCATGGATTCTTTGTTTCCACAGATCCCTATCGTGTGCCATGTTAGCAGTTAACTCTCAATAAGCTAGATCATTCTTTATTGTTTCTTTCCAACACTTTTGTAGTCGTCCTCTACCTCTTTTAATACTTTCCAAATTTAGTTTTTCTAACATTCTTATAGGTTCTTCTTTTGATTTTCTTTCTATATGTCCAAACCATCTTAAACGATGTTCTCTCATTTTATCCTCTATTGGTACCACTCCTAATTTGTTTCTAATAACCTCATTATGTATATGGTCTTTTCTTGTATGATTCTTTTTATCCTCTATTGGTGTCACCCCTATTTTGCAAAAGTTTTTTATAATTCTTTTTCTCCTTTTTATACTTTGTGTTGGGATTTTATTCGTTTTTATTTAGTAAGACGTTGGGTTTTTGTTCATATTCAACTTTTCTTGTGGTTAGAGAAAAAAGACGACAGAGAACCTAATTCCTTGGCTTCGTACAAGGTCGCGGCACTCCCGAGGTTCGTCGTCCTCTTCATGCCAACTTGCAGGCTTCTAAACTAACATCCTCAGTGGACCATTAACCCAGTCCAAACAGTTAGTATAAATTCTTTTTAATTAGGTCAAATTATTAACTTTCAGGAACGAACGAACACGATCACGAAAAACATATGCTCTCGTCTAACTCAAAGTGGCACGAGAAGAACCTGATATGTATGGTTTAACCTAATTTTAACATGAACACAAAATAACATGCAACAACATTACCTAAAACACAGAATCACTACCGATACGGATGCAATCAAATCACGAAATTTATGGCAATACAACACCTGACACTCCCTATATACTTTGTCTTTGGGAATGACTCAATTCAAATGACACGAAAAAGTTCAGTTGTACAAATTGGTGAAGTGTGGGTATACTAGACAACATTGATCTCCATTCTTAGAAGGTTCGAGCCAGGTTCAAGCAATTGTGAGCCCTGGGAATCTGATGAGTGTGTCCCAACCAACTGGCATCGAGACTAGCAAGGTAGTCAGTATCGGTCTCGATGAGTGCAGACCCTACTCGGGATACCATAACCACAATAGAATACTATTACAAGGAAACAATAGGCTGAAAAGGAAAGTTCGTCGGGTCATTGGATTTTGGGGGACCCCGAATTGTTTCGATTCAATTTGATTCAGTTCAATAATTCGGTTTTATCCGAATACCCCGAGTAAACGAGTAAAAAGCGGTGTTGTATGACTTTGCTTTTTAGCGACGGCACTGAGGATGATGTTTGACTAGGAGATCAAACTATGACTTCTCTGGTAGGACTCACGAGATAAGTCGAGGTGAGCCACCAATAGATGCAATTAATGAAACAACTCATGCTCAAGTGTTTCCCGTTGCAAGTGCTTTTGTGTACATCTTAGACGATGAAGGCAGACTCAAACAAAGGAACCATGGATGTCAATGTTCAGCTATTTCTGTTACCTTATTAAACCAACTAAACTTGATTTAGAAGGTTTTCTTCTTTTTTTTGTGAAGGAAGAGGCAAAGTCCAATTATGTAGGAGTCGTAGAGGCTAAGCTGGCAATCTGCACATTTGTATAAAGCATCTCGTATCTGTATTTATACACATCTATTTGTATCCGAGCATTTGAACCAACTTTATCAGCAGCCCATTGTTTGATTTACTTATTAGATTGGTGGATTTGTTTGTATGTCTGCTGTTGAAGGAAGAATAAGATGTGTGTGGCTGGCAAGAGTGTTGGACTCATTCACAAGGCGGACTTGCGCGTATTTGACTGCAGCCAGGTGACAGCTCCCAACACGCTTCGTCTTAACTTCACATGATACCTAACCATGTGAACACACAACCCTCTTCCTCTCTCTCTCTCTCTTCTCTCTCTCTCTCCATGATACCAAAACACATATACACACAACGAGATCTCTCTCTCTCTCTCACATACACAGCCCTCTCGTTCCCCCTGCCAAAGTACGACACTCTCTCTCTGTGAGGCCATTCCTTTCCTTGTTTTCTCTTTCAAGGGTGCTGTCTTTCTCTCTCTCTGGGACGAAGCAAGCTAAGCGCGTGCGCACACAGAGAGACAGGGAGAGAGATGATGGTCCATTACCACAGGAACCATGCGCAGCGCAAAGGAGAAGAGTCGCTCGCTGAGACCCAAGCCTTTGTTGAATGTGGGAACGTGTACAGAAGAAGCAGGGCGAGGTTGATTCGTCTCTTTCCACTCTTCGCTCTAATGTCCTGCAGCCTGCTTTGGGCCCCTCGATTTCTTGCTGGTTCTGGTTTTCCGTTCTTATGTAAGTTCATTTTATCTTTTCTTTTTCCCTTGCTGTGAGATTACTTCCTCTGTTTTTGCTCTGTGGAAACGAGTTAAAGCTCACCCTTTTGGTGGTTTCTCTTTATATATGCGATGCAGATGCAGGTGATGCCTTCGCAGATGCAAGGAAGCATGCTTCCTCTGCTTGTTCTTCTACACTAAGCAATGGTACTCTATCTTTTGTTTTTAGGGGACATCCCTCTCTCTCTAACAATGGTATTTTCCTTTTGTTTATGATGATCATTTTCTTGTAGCTAAAACTAGTTGAGCCTGTGTATATTTGTGTTTTGAACGTTTCTTCCTTACTGAGCAATGGTACTTTCGCTTTATTTTCTCGACCATCTTATTTGTAGCTAACACTGGCTGAACCTTCTGCGTATGTGTGTGTGTTGGATTGACAATGTGAAACTGGTCATTATGCAGGAGCTATTTGCTGCGACAGAAGCGGTTTTCGGTCAGATATTTGCTATATGAAGGGGGATATTAGGACTGAATCTTCCACAAAATCTGTGTTTTTGTACTCCGGATCCAACAACACCTTCCAACAAGAAGAGACTATCAGGATTAGGCCATATACGAGAAAGTGGGAAACGAGTGTGATGAACACCATCGATGAGCTCACACTCATAAAGACATCAATCTCTCCTCAGAGCCATCATTGTGATGTTTATCATTCAGTGCCAGCTATCTTTTTCTCCACAGGAGGCTATACGGGAAATGTTTACCATGAGTTCAATGATGGTATTTTGCCCTTATACATTACCTCTCAGAGCTACAACAAAGAGGTACTTTTTGTGATTTTGGAGTATCACAATTGGTGGATAACCAAGTACGGTGATATACTTTCCCACCTCACAAACTACCCACCAATAGATTTTACAGAGAGTGAGCAGATCCATTGCTTCTCAGAAGCCATTGCAGGCCTCAACATCCATGATGATCTCACTGTAAACTCATCATTGATGCAAAGAAACCCAAAAACTATTTTCGATTTTCGCAACTTGTTAGATGATGCATACAGACCTAGAATCAAAGCAATGCTGAAAGAAGAAGGAAAGGAAGCAGAAGAGGATGAAAGAGCACAAAAGCTGATTTCCAATCCCAAGCTTGCGATAATCTCGAGGAACAATTCAAGAGCAATTCTGAACCAGGAAAACTTGGTGAAGCTTGCTGAGGAGATCGGATTCGAGGTTCAGGTGTTATCACCGACAAAGACAACCGAGCTCGCCAAGATCTACAGAGCTCTGAATTCTACTGATGTAATGATTGGTGTCCATGGTGCAGCCATGACCCATTTCTTGTTCATGAGGCCTGGGAGTGTGTTCATTCAGGTGGTGCCTTTAGGCACGGATTGGGCCGCACAGACTTACTATGGTGATCCTGCTATCAAGCTTGGTTTGAAGTATATGAGATACAAGATCTTGCCAAGAGAGAGCTCTCTGTATTCACAGTATGACAAGGATGATCCTGTGCTGACCAATCCAAGATCCTTAACAAAGAAAGGGTGGGAGGTGACAAAGCGTGTGTATTTAGATGGTCAGAATGTGACATTGAATCTGAAGAGGTTTAGAAAGAGATTGCTGACAGCCTACGTCTACATCGTGGCTAGAAGAAGGGAGATGAGTAGTTTTTCATCCTTGTAGCCATTTCAAAGGGTCTTCAGTTTGGTGATTGTGGATCGACTGATGGGTAATGTAGATCAGATGATTGGGGTAAATCCCTTTTGTTGTAAATAATTATATTGTTTAATCTGTAAAAGAGTAACACTGGTATAGTTGAAATCTTTAATTCATTCTCTTTCGTCGTTGATAATATTCATTTTCTTTCAGTTCTGTTGGAATGTTTGCAAGGTCCTAATTTGTGTGTGTGTGTGTGAGAGAGAGAGAGAGCAGTTTTGTTATATTCCCGTGAGGAATTTGATGGGAGCATGGAGAATTTCATTTCTCAATGTGTATGGCAGTTATCTATTTGGTTTTACATTTGCAGCACTAATGCATCTGATCCCACCAGGAAAGTCAAGTGTGTGAGCGACAGAGTCCTGGAACAACTTTTTTCCCCCAACAAAGAGATACTTCATTGAGAAAGGAAATAGAGAATACAGTTTGGTCCATCGAAAACAAGTGGTTGTCTAACCAATACAACAACCGAATACATAATTAAAGAGAAGATACATTCAGTTTAGAAGCGAAATTGGCAAATCAGTAATTCTGAACTCATTTTCCATTTTGATTGCGAGATTGTTGACGTCTCTTCAGGCTTGACGACGACTGCCTTTCAAAATGAAGTCATTTCTAGCAACCCATAATTTTCATAAAATGAATGCCTTGCGGCTGTCCCCACATAGAGCGCATAGCAGCCTCCATAGTACCTTGATTTGAGAGTTGGCATCCAATTAAACTGTTGGAACGTGATCCCTTCTTGTTTGTCATCAGTTCCGGAAGAGGTGGTTTATGTAGCAGCGAGACCAAGTTCGCCGGAGGTAGTAGTTTCCGGCACAGTAACCGTTTCAATGGACCGGGATATCTGTACCAGCCAGTAACTCACCTCCCGTAGAGAACATGAGAGAGAGAAAGAACAGTACAGGAACAACAGCTTACCTCTTGAGAAATCCCATCACATACTCTACCATAGGAAAAGCTTGGTTAAGACATGTATTTGGACGCATTGCTTGACATTCAAAATTATATAACAGTCAAATCAACCATGATCCAATCAAATATTGGGCTTAACATGCTCATTTCCCATGGCTCGTTTATCATACCTAATGATAATCATGTATAAATCATAGTTTATGAACAAATCTTTTTCTTTTAGTGGACTACAATGGGGTGGCCGAAGCCAGATGTGTGCCCCTGGGTATTGAACTCATGACATTTAACTGATCAGTCGACCCCCTAGCCAAGTGAGCTATCTCTCATTGTACTAGTTTATGAACCAATCTTAAAAGCAAATGATTGCACAGAAAGAGAAGACTAACTTTCTAGTATTATCATGATACTAACACAGCATAGTCTACAAAGATTTACATGAAAATGAACTGATATTCGATATTCATTAATTTAGATGCGTAATCTGCAAAGAGGAAAATCTTATGCTGCAAACTACAGGAACCGTTATGGTTTCAAAAGAAAATGACATAAGAATATGCACAAAAGATGATTTCATCTTCATAACACAAGCAAAATCTGTTACCCACTTGACTAATATCATGAGATGTCCTGCTACTGTAAACTTCAGCTACGAAAATATACTTTATCGATATTGATATGATCTTTTTACGGCTTTGGGTATAGAAATACGTGAAATACTAACATTTCTTGTAACGTTTGGTATAGAAGTACCGTTTTCCAGCAACTTAAGCCTGAAAGTGTCCCGAATTTCACTTGTCCCACGTGTCTTGCGTGAGCACCACTTTCAGGACCTTTACTTTCATGATACACAATATCGAGATGCCATGAAATTCGCAGATTGCATAACTTGTAAGTAATTAAATGAGGATCAAAAGAGATCCAAAATAGTAAGATTGGCAGCCCTAGGAGAAAAAAGGAATACCTTTTTAATCAAAGAAGTCGCTCCAGCTGAAGAGCCTTTCATTATTATATACAACGTGCCTGTCAAGAGAAAAGCTGGTAAGCATGATAAGCTACAAAATGAGAACACTAAACATATAAACACAATGCAAATTTAAGGCATATAGTATTGTTCGCCATGAATTTAGAAAGCAAAATGATGAGAAAAGTTGTAGTACAGGCCATCGCAGTAACATAGTATCATGGTTAATATACAACTGTTACATGGACACGAAGCCAATTTATAATATAATCACAATACTATATTAAACTTCAAACGAAAATGATGAGATATATACTATTTCAATTCTAATGAATTTGATAAGTGTGTTTAGTACAAATGTGTCAATAATGCTTTCATCATTAAGTGTTTATATGTAGATGATATCTTATTGTTTGGTTCTAATACGAGAGTTATTAATAAGACAAAAGCATTCTTGTGTAGTAAATTTGATATGAAAGATATGAGTCTTGCTGATATGATTTTAGGACTTAAAATCATAATGTGTACTAATACAACAACAAATAACAACAACTAAGCCTTTTCCCATACTAGACGGGGTCGGCTACATAGATTCTTTGTTTCCACAGATCCCTATCGTGTGCCATGTTGGCTCTTAACTCCCAATAAGCTAGATCATTCTTTATTGTTTCTTTCCAACACTTTTGTGGTCGTCCTCTACCTCTTTTAATACTTTCCAAATTTAGTTTTTCTAACCTTCTTACAGGTTCTTCTTTTGATCTTCTTTCTATATGTCCAAACCATCTTAAACGATGTTATCTCATTTTATCCTCTATTGGTGTCACTCCTAATTTATTTCTAATAACCTCATTATGTATACGGTCTTTTCTTGTATGACCACTCATCTATTTCAACATCTTTATTTTTGTCACAGACATCTTTTGTACATGTTGATGATTAACTGCCCAACACTCAGAACTATAAAACATGGCAGGCCTAATTGCTACTCTATAATATTTACCTTTTAACTTTAATGGTATCTTCTTATCACAAAGAATACCTGATGCTCCTCTCCATTTTAACCAACCAACATTAATTCTATGTGTAACATCTCTATCAATTCTTCCATCACTCTCAAAAATTGACCCTAGGTATTTAAAACTTTCCTTTTAGAGAATGCAATGTATGTCAATTTTAATTTTCATGTCCTCTGAAGTAACCAAATGATCAAACTTACATTCCATATATTCTGTCTTTGTTCTACTAAGTCGGAGGCCTTTGCTTTCTAATGTTTCTCTCCATAGTTCCAATTTTCTATTAACTTTTTCCTTAGACTCCTCCACTAATACAATGTCATATGCAAATAACATACACCAAGGTACTTCATCTTGAATATGTTTTGTTAACTCATCCATCACCATTATAAATAAGTATGAACTTAAAGTTGATCCTTGATGTAACCCAATATTAACTTCAAAGAAGTCTGTCGTTCCTTCATGAGTCCTTACACATGTTTTTACACCATCATACATGTCTCTTATAAGGTTAATATATGTCAATGGGATACCTCTTTTTTCTAAAGTTCTCCAAAGAACCTCCCTCGGTACCCTATCATAAGCTTTTTCTAGATCAATAAATATCATGTGAAGGTCTTTTTTTTTTTGCTCTAAAAAGTTCCATAAGACGTCTCAAAAGGTGAATCGCTTCAATAATAGATCTACCTGGCATGAATCCAAATTGGTTCTCTGTTGTACTTGATACTTGTCTTAACCTACATTCGATAATTCTTTCCCATAATTTCATAGTATGACTCATTAACTTGATACCTTGATAATTCGCACAATTTTGAATGTCTCCCTTGTTCTTATATATGGGTATAAGTGTACTTGCTCTCCATTCCTTGGACATCTTTTTGTTTTTTTATATTTCATTAAATAGTCTTGTGAGCCAAGTGATTCCTATTTCTCCTAGTATTTTCCAAACTTCTATAGGAATATTATCTGGTCCTACCGATTTACCACCCTTCATAAGTTTAAGAGCCTCTTTGACTTCATACTTTTGAATACATCGGTAGAAATTGTGGTTTATATACTTTTCTGACTTGGCTAAATCTCCTAAACTAATACTAACATCTTTATTTTCATTAAAAAGATTATAAAAATAATTTTTCCATCTATTTCTTATATCATCATTTGCCACTAGAATTTTTTCATCCTCGTCTTTTATGCATCTAACATAATTAAGATCTTTAGTTTTCTTATCTCTAGCCCTAGCTATCCTAAAAATATCTCTTTCACCCTCTTTTGAGTTGAGTTTTTTTATATAAGTCCTCTCAAATATTAGCTTTTACTTCACTAACGGCCTTTTTCGCTTATTTCTTTGCTTTCTTATAAGCTTCTAAAGTTTCACTAGTTTTTTTGGCATAATGTAATTTGTAACATGCCCTCTTTGCCTTGATTTTATTTTGTACTACTTCACTCCACCACCAAGCTTCTTTTTGTGCTAGTACACCTCCCTTAGATACCCCTAACACATCTTTCGCCACTTTCTTAATATGTATAGCCATATTGTTTCACATATCACAGGGTGTGCCAACATAATTCCAAACATCTCCTTGAAGGACTTTCTGTTTAAATATATCTTCTTTCTCGCTTTTGAGGTTCCACCATTTAGTCTGAATAGCTCGATGCCCTCTTTTCTTCTTTGTCCATTTTTTTATTTGTAAATCCATAACTAAAAGTCAATGTTGGGTGGTTAAGCTTTCCCTTGAAATTACCTTACAATCTTTACAACACGCTCTATCTTTTTTTCTACAAATAATGTAATCAATTTGTGTTTGTGATAAGCCACTCTTATAAGTAATTAAATGTTCATATCATTTTTTGAAGATTGTATTGACTATAAAGAGATCAAATGCCATAGTAAAATTTAAATCTCCCTACCTTCCTCATTTATATCCCCAAAACCAAAGTTTTTTTGAATCCCTTGATATCCTAATGCCTCTTTACGGACATGTCCATTTAAATCTCCTCCTAAACAAATCATCTCCCTTTGTAGAATCTTTTGAAACACCTTATCTAACTCTTCCCAAAAGACTGTCTTTATATTATCTTCTAGTCCTACTTGGGGTGTGTAAGCACAAACTATATTGAAAACCTCTGCTCTTAACACTAATTTCAATGTCATGATTGGGTCACCATATCGTTATATGTCTACTACACTCTCCTTTAAATCTTTATTTATGATAATACCAACTCCGTTTCGAGCCTTTTCTTTACCTGAGTACCATAATTTAAAACTTGTATCCTCTATCTCCTTTGCTTTTTCTCCAACCCATTTTGTCTCTTGTAAACATAGAATATAAATCTTTCTCCGAATCATAGTATTTACTACCTCCATTAGCTTACCAGATAATGTTCCGATATTCCAAGAACCAATTCGAATCTTATTATCTAGGACTAGCTTCCTTACCCCCCGCATCCGTCCATAATCAAAATGCGGAGACCCTCTCTGAAAATTTTTCACTACATTCGGGCGGCAATGTAGCAGGACTAACTTCTTTACCCACACCCATCCATGATATGGGAACCCTCTCTGCAATTGATTCACTAAATTCGGGCGAAAATGTAGTGGCCCTTGCTTACTTCTTACTGCATTCGGGCTCTGCAGCACGTCGCTAGGCGGGGACGCCCCAAAGCAATGCTCATAATTTTTGTAATCCATGTTATAAAAATCCGACGAAGTTTTACGCTGGATGTCGGAAGCCTAACACAACCCTCCTCCTTTATTCGGGCTTGGGACCAACAATGCAAGGGTGATCCCTTACATGTACTAATGGTATAATATTTTTTCTGTCTCATTATGTTGAAAAATTTTCAAAGAGATTTAAATATACAAAATGTACATATCTTAATATCATATACGATTTCTCAAAGGCATTATATATGAATGAGAGTGGTATTCCAATGTCTCAATTAAGGTACTCTCAAATTATTAGAAGTTTGATGTATCTAACTAACTGTGCATGACTAAATATTGCTTTTGTTATGTGAGTTTAGTAGATATATCAATTGTCCTAATAGAGCCCATTAAAAGCTATAAAAAGAGTACTTTAATATTTAAAGCAAACCATTTATCTTGGGCTGCATTACAGGAAACATCCTTATATTTTTAAAGGATATAGTGATATCAGTTGGATTGTCAAGAACTCTGAAATAATGAGGTCTCGAGATATGAATTTCTATTTGGTGGTAGCGTTATCACCTAAAAATCCAAGAAACATACTATATTGTCATATTCTACCTTTTAAGAAAAACTTTTTGCTTTGAATGAACCTTAAATAGAAGCATAATGGCTTAAGAGACATGTCCATTTTACCCATGGTAAAAAGGTCATTTCTTGAAATTTCAGTATATTGTGATAGCATGACTACCATTGTTAAAATCAGAAGTTCAAAGTATAATCAAAAGCAAAGGAGACACATGAAACTCAAATTTAAGTCTATAAGAGCACTTGTGTCTTATGGGTTATGATTATAGATTTTGTTGGAAACAAAGATAATATAGTTGATATTTTGTCTAAGGGTCTAGCATTAGCTGTAGTTGAGAAATTTAGGTTGGGGACATGAGTTATTAGTAAGTATTGACAACGCAACTTAACTGAGTGAAGTTCCTATAAAATAGGTTAAATGTGGTAATAACAAGTTATTAGATGAATAAGATAATACTTAATAATAAACAAAGTAATACTTTAAGTATCCATTGTCTGCCTCCCATAAACTTAAAGGGTCACTACAAGTCAGTAAGAGATTTTTTTCTGAATGAGATAAAGTCTTAGTACATAATGCTAGTAGTATATCATCTGAGATGCCCAACTAAGTGATTGATATTTTGAGGTTGCAATAAGAAGGTTGTTTTGTGAAATCTATCATGATACATGATATAAATGCATGACTATTAACGCATCAATACTATGATTTCCATAAATTTTATCATGTTATTACCAAAGACACCTTTACACCCAAGGTTCATATTCAAAACATATATGTTTATCTAGTTGTTATAAAGGTAATATTGAATAACTTAGATAATGGTTCAAACCTAAGGTACCATTATTGAATACATAATATGATTGTTGATTGAGTAGAATACTTCATACTTTAGACTTTATGGGGATTGTTGAACTTAATGACTAATTAATGACAGATTAATTAAGCTCATATGATATTAATTACATTTAGTTCATGTTAAGTATCCTCAAATACTTGATATATCTATGATTAAGGTGAAAGTCCAAAAGTGTGAAAGTTACATGTGAGTAAGGGGCTTATATATTTGAATACTATTGGGCATTCTTTAATATCATATTGATTGTTGGTCCCACATTTCCTTTTACATAGATGGTAACTCATGAACCTTAGTTGAAAGAGCTTGAGGAGGACATGGATGACCACATGTGAGTATGCATGCTATCGGGCTTGGGTTCGATATTCTTTTACACAAAAAAGTTTTGATCTAGCTGATGTGAGATGGACTCAAGAGATGTTACTGTTGGAGTATATCTGAGATCCATTGACTTTACTATAAAACATAATTAGGGACCCTAACAAAAACAATTAATGAAACTTCGTAGATGCACTCTCCCTCCCCTACTCCTCTTCTACATTATGTTGTGATTGTGATTCCTCGCGCTCTTCAACCGACTAGGTGATTGAGGCATGGTTGAAGCAACTTGAGTTTAGGTATATGCTACCACTCAAAGTGACCATTTTATTATAAGTTTATTATGAGAGTGGATTTCTCTAAGTTTATTACTAATTTTCATTTTGTTTTGCTTGTTCTATATACTATTTGCTTATGGATTTCCATAGATCTATGGTTTTTATTGATGTCAGTATATTTTTGTTTATTGCATATTACTTTTTTATGCATCTAGTACTATGGTTTCATCCAATATAACCAACATGATTTTCATAGTTGTTGGCATTCTCTCTTAACATGCATGCATAGCAAAGGGAATACACGGTATAGAGAGAGAGCTTGGAGGAGTTTAAAATTTATATTGCACCCCGCCTATGTTTACATAATGTGATTTGTCATGCAACATTTCTCTCTTCTTGCCAGTATGGTGGTGATGTTATAAAAAGAGCAAATCAATGTGAGAGTTCTTTCCCTCTTCTCTTTTTAATAATGAGGTTGCAGAGAACTCTGTCGAGTGGGCTAATGCTCTGAGTGGTAGGGTGTTTATGGTTTGGTTTGGTTCAGTTTTGGCCTTAATCTTGAACCAAATTGCTATCCTCAATTCACTATTATTAGAGAACCAAACAAAATCATAGCTTGCTTAGAAATAAACCAAACTGAATCAATGATATCATTGGTTCTGTTTTGGTTTGATTCCAAATCATGATTCTAAGTGTGTAATTTGAACTTCATGCAAAATAATGGAATCAAACGCTTAATAAATGAAAGAGCAAACTGCACTCTTATTATTTGTATAATTTCAAATTACTTTTTGTTTAAAAGCCAAAAGGGTTCATAGATGAATAAATTCCAAACACAATTTTGAGAAGAATGCTAGTGTTCACCAAGTATCAATAATGTAGCACCTAACACAAACTATATGTGTAGTTGGGGACAAATGTTTTTTTTTGCTTTAACCATCACCAATGAAACAAGCCTACATGCTCGGAGCAACTAGTGGAGGCACAAGCATGTGTGCCAAACAACTTATCAACCAAACATCAAATAACCCCTTGCTAATGCAAAGAATCTATTGTCAATACAAAATGAAACAACATTGCAAGTTTTTCTTGAGTAGTAGAGAGACTTGTAAAACAAATTTATAATAGAAGGCTTCAATCTATGGGGTTATTATTCCAAGAAGCATGTAAAACAAATTTAGAGTCAATATAAAATTGATCAACATTGTAAGAAACATGTAAAATAAATTTAGAGACTTCAATATATGGCATTCTTATTTCATTTATGAGTTGTAGAGTGACATGAATGAGTGGAAGCCATAGCATAACCACCATCTTTGCCGCAAACATCTATTTTAAGAGTTCCTACTTCTTAGTTGTTGCCTTAGGATCAATACTATTAGAGGAAAAATAGTGTTAGAATATACTTGAATTGGCTTTCAAAAAATGCCAACATTAGTATGAAAGCAAGATTTACAGAAGAAATCACGAATATGACCAACATATTACTACAAAGTGATTCTTGTAATAGAAGAAATCATAATTACAATCAATAAAAACAATTATGGCCAATATAAGCAAGAAAGTAAAAGTAAGCACGATTATAACAGAAGCAATCCAAATTTATTGCAGTTATTCCATATATATAGAATAACATAACACACAATAAATAAGAATAACAAGAATGAGGAAGTGTTTATGACACATAAACAACAAATATATAATAACAATAATAAGCTTAATGCATTCATGCGCTCCCTCTCATCCCTACATGTTAGCAAACTAATTTCATAAAAAATTGCTTTTTAGAGGATAATATGACACATAAAATGAAATAATGCATGCCATGAAGATATCAAATAAGAAAGAGACACCATCTTGTCTGCATGCTCACAAGCTAGTTAATCCTTTTTTTTATCAATTACATGGTCTCCCTTTAGGACAATGAATATGGCTCTTGTAGGGTGTTCTACTCAATGCTCAACTACTCATCTAACATCTTAATCAATTTGATACGATTTAGATGTTGCCTCAACTTATGAATAACAATCTCTATCATAGATGTTCCTGCATCATCTCTTATGTGATCAGTGGTGTGAGGCATTTTCACATTCATGCTCAGTTTCCTCTGGAATTGATCAACTACTGACAGTTGTATTGATTCACTATATTTAAAGAGAAGGTTGGTCTCGTGGGCATTTGACAACCTATACAAATATAAGAATTTACACTAACATGTGGTTGGGTTTGAACATACTATCAAAAACATAATTGTACTCTTACAGTTAAGTCAAGAGTATGTCATGATACTCTTTTCTAGCAAATCTTTTTTTTGGATCAAAAACGTTTCCTTTGAGGACGGTGAATATGTGGCTCTTCTAGGGTGTTCTACTCAATGTTCAATTACTCATCCAACATCTTAATCAATTTGTTCTGATTTGGATGTTGCCTTAACTTATGAATTACTGTCTCTATCATAGATGTTCCTGCATCATCTCTTACGTGATGAGTGGTGTGATACATTTTCACCATCATGTCTAGCTTCTTCTAGAATTGATCAATTGCTAACACTTATATTGATTCACCATATTTGGCATATGATAACCCATGCGAAACATCAAAATTTACACTAACATATAGTTGGATCTGAACCTACTATCAACACATAATTGTACCCCCTTATAATCAAGTAAAGAGCATATCACGATACTCCTTTTTTGTATATTTGCTATAATGTCTTATGTCATATTAATGTAATGCCCGGTGACAGTTTAAGATTTCTCAAATTATTTCTTCAATTTTATAGTCTATAATTCTATCAACAAATGTATTTATTTTTAAATTATATCGAATCTCGAAGTTGAGCTACCAAAGAACCCTTTCATCTTTGCATATGCACTCTTCACCCTAGACATGTTTAGCTATGGTTCTCCAAAAACTTTGAACCAATTGAACTGGCCCAAGGTTGGTTCTAGTTACGAGACAGTTTTGGTTTTAATATGAAACACTCAAACTAATAAATAAATTTCAAAATATAATATATATAAAACAATCAACCTCATGAATGGAGGTTGTCATGTCATTTGAGGGAGTGACCCATTGATTCTCACACAAGTTTCAGTTCCAAGCTGATTCTGAAATATCCTAAATTGTAATGAAACTTAGAGGTCCCTGATTCTAGTTAATGATGGTTTAGTGGCCGATTCAATTTTAGTTTGAATCATCATGCCAATTCTGCATGTCTACTCCATCTTGTCTATCATTGCAACAATCATTACAAGATTCAAAACATATAAACAATATATATACATTAACAACTAATTTTACATACATAATATTAGTTGCATGAGTATCATAATGAATTATTTTATCTATCCATACCGAGATCATTTTCTTCTTATATGGGTTCAACCACTATTCATTAACGTAAGAGAGCATGATAGAGAATTTTTTTCACTTCAATTTCATTACCTTTACTACCTCCTTATAGTTACTCTCATCTAATGAATGAACAACCTTTCTCCAATTTGCACTCAACATATCTTTATTCCCTATCAATTTCATAATAAATACTTCAATCATTTTTGTCATGTACCATTTACACAAGAAGTATAACACATGCGAAAATATAAATTTAATAACATTCACCAATGTCATATCATAGTCTCTGGAAATTACATGTAGAAAGTTGCTTAAAGTACATAACTGTCTCACATACCTCAATACTAAACATAATTTTCTTCCTTCTTCGCACTCAAAAAACGACATTTCAGAATTTTTGTTAGTTAACTTGAACCCAACATCCTCAAAAAAATGCATTTTATAGCTTCAAATTACAGTATATATAACTGTTAATATAGGAAACAACATTAAAAACATGAAATAACTCTTACATGTGTGTCTTATATGTGTTATCAAATTCCAATACTCATAAAAATATATGTAATAATTACCTTGATTGAGGATGTGCAAACACAATGTCATTAGCAATATCTATATCGGTATCTTACGATATCATGTGATATTATTGAGAGTCTACTTCATATGCACAATACTTTGGTAACCCATATATTCCTTCCTAATTTTTATCCTTACATTACAAATATGCCCTGATGTAATAGTATTTGATTCATCAACTTACTTCAAATGCATCAAAATATGCTTGGATTTGCAATAAATTTTTATAAAATCATTTGTCGCAAATACAAGTGAATAATCAAGTTCATCATCCTAGGAGTTAACAAATGTGTCTTCTACTTTATCAGCCAATCAGTCAAAACATATATCATCCAGTACACCACAATAACTTCAATCTCCTTATCTGTGATATAACAAATATTTTCAGCGATCGTCATCTCTTTAGAATCTAGTCTGTCGTAAGTGCTTTTACTCGAGTTCTTTGTCATTCTATAAGAGAGATATGAGGTGTGAAACATATATATATATATATATATATATATATATATATATATATATATATATATATATATATATATATATATATATATATACATGAAAGATTCGGTACAACAACAGTTCAACAATGAGAGAGATGTAGAGGAACAAGGACTGCATCTGCCAATAATAGGAGATCCAACTCAGTTGCATCCATCAAATTAATGTAAACGTGGTTGGCTACATCGATTAGTACTAAAGTCATGTCTCTTTCGAAGGAAAAAAATACCAAAATCTAAAATAAACCTACAAAAGCTTTATAAGAACCAACCTCCTCCTACTTGTTGTTCTTTATTCTTTTTCTACTTTTTTTTGACAAGTTTTTAAGAGGATATCGTGTGTTGTCCAGCTCCAAACAAGACAACTATGACCAAAAATGAATAAAATACCAGTCGTTGAAGTAAAGAGAAAGGAATGCTCGATTTTGACGAGGAGAGAAAAGAAGAGAGAAAGTGTTGGGAGCAATTTCGTATTTTAAAAAAGGGATGCTTGGATTGATAGTAAAAAGAGTGCAGATAGTAATTCCCTTTAATAAAACAACTTTTCAACTTTCTCTCTCATATCTATATATATAGATAGAGAGAGAATATGAATGTATAAGATCGTCGTACTCACATGAGCTCTCTTTTCGGGTGGCAATTTATACCCTCCACGCACTGATATATATATATGTGTGTGTGTATGTGTGTGTGTGTGTGTGTGTGTGAGTGCATATGTATGTATACAAGTTATAGTCCATTGCTTGGGAAATGTATAATACCATACAAAATACTGGATTACTTTTCTTATATATATATATATGTGTGTGTGTGTGTGTGTGTGTGTGTGTGTGTGTGTGTGTGTGTGTGTGCATATGTATGTATATAAATTATAGTAAATTGCTTGGGAAATGTATAATACTATACAAAATACTGAATTACTTTTCTTATATATATATATGTGTGTGTGTGTGTGCCTATGTACTACTATATAAATTATAGTACAATGCTTGGGAAATGTATAATACTATACAAAATACTGAATTACTTTGCTTACATGAATTAAATTTATACAAAAGTATATTTTTAAAACTTATGCCCGTTCTACTAGGTTTGGTATGGGGCGGTGCGCACAGGAAACTCCAAGACCTGCGGGACTGAACAGGGCGGCCGCAAAAGAGTGTTTTGATATGAAGGGCAGGGCCCGGTGGGATGAAGTACACAACCGTTATCCGGAAGGCCAAAAGACCCGACTAATTGGGCGCAAGCCAGGTCGTCCTAATATGGGGATAAGGCTCTCCCATTACAGGTTTGCTCCATTCACAAGAGCTTGGGCTCGGGGATTGCTAGTAATCGTTGGTCAGGAGCCTGTTTTTGAAATCGTCCACCATGAAGGGTAAATACCCTACAAATGACACTTGGTTTATGACGGAGGATCGGTTAGTAAGCAGGTTACCAATGATCCATTATCCAACTGCCATTGCAGGTATCCTTACTTTGCGTAGATGGACATTCACACTTAGTCGATGGAGTAGACATGACCGGGCTCGAATCGGGTCATTGGTTCCAATCGAAACTGAACAGAGCCAGAAACCTGTCAAATCAAACCCATAACTAGAGACCACCTGGTTTAGTTCCAGTTCCAGTCTCAGCTTCCATTGAATCAAAATCAGATCAGAACTGGAACTACTAATTTCATTTTTTAATTTTTTTATTTCAAAATTTAATACTTTTTTGTAGCTCCACGCGGGGTTTAAGACTCAAACTGGACATAAAACTGATGGTTCGGAAATGGATTTGAAACCTGCCCAATCATTGTTCAGTTCCAGTTCCTGATTCTAGGAAAACTGCAACTAGCAGTTTGAAATTTCTGGTTCCGCCCAAAACCGGCCATTCTACGATGGAGCCATGTATCGTAAAGTATCTACTGCATTTCGCCTCCCACAAAATGGAGAATCTATTGCCTCCCGAATGCCTAAAATTGCATGGAGGTTCGTGGTTCCTTCATCCCTATCTATTAGGTCGTTGGAGTTTTCTCCAAATCAAGAGGGAAAAGTCAAAATTTACAAAGGGTATTTTCTTGTGCAGGGATGAGGATGAATGCAAGGAATATTATCAAGAATGAAATCCACGCCAGTTAAAATGGAACCTCGGGTCCTGCATCGACCTTGTCATCAGGTCCAGTGTTTCCCTTTTTCGGTACAATTCCTCTCGGCGTTGCTGGAGAGCAACATGTATATTTTATTTTCTCCTGTTGTTTTTCGAACAAGACATCTTTGGTCTTATCATCGTTCTACCCGAGCTTTGCAATTAAAGGGCTGCAAGTTGACGTCTTAGACTGTACTTCTTTTGGCTTGACAGCTTTTGGAGGATACAAAGTTAACACACAACAAGAGCAAGTTTATGGTGCTCATTTTGGCAAGGTTGATCTTATGGTTCTTGCATTTGAAATGGATCTTTTCCTGTTACTACCATCAGTGTCATTCGACGCCAATCACACAAAAACACACATTTTGGTCTGTACCTGGAAGTTTAGTCTACTGTGAGCTTGTCACAACAGCATTTAGTTCCACAAGAGCGGTAACCTTTGTACTTCATTGAGGCCCTCCCCATCTCTTTTATTCAACAATCTAATTCCTTACACATTCTCATTGAAGCTACATCTTGCTGCCTTTTTAACCATCGAAGCCACGTTAAGGTGTCTCATTTTATCCTCTATTAAAACTGGATGCACCAAATTCATTCTAGAAACAGTTAAATTATGGAAGGGCCTGATCTATGTCACACGGGTGTGGGTACGGGTGCGGGATACGGCAAATTTCAAAAAATTTGGGTGCGACGACACAACTAGGGTATATAATATTATACATATTATATATTCAACTAATTCAAGTTAAAAGCCTAGAACAAGTGAGACATCAATTAACATAAGAATATGATGACAACAATAAATAGGTACACAACTTTATATTAAAGCAAAACAAGTAAAGAACTACCTATGTTATATCAATAATATTATCATAATATCATTTATCAACTATGAACAATATTAATGTTTGATAAATAAAATGAAGTAATGAACATGTACCTGATAAATTATAGATCTTCACTATCAACAATATCATCACCTGAAGGGACTATTGGATCAGTGAGTTCCATATTAAGAGTATGCAAATCTTGGCTGTCATCTAAGTGATATTCCTCTGGGTTTGCATCCCAATATTTTGATGCTACTTCACTACAATATATTCAAATAAATAACAAGAAAAGATCAACAATAATCATCATGATGCAAACAAAGAAAACAATTTTAAAAGATTAGTAATTTTTACCTGTACTCAGCATTAGATCGTGAAACCAATCTCAGATTTGAATGGACATAAACCAAGTCTTCAGCACGACTACTTGATAGATTGTTCCTTTTGATATTGTGAATTTGAGAATATGTATTCCAATTTCTTTCACAACAAGAAGAAGTAGCAGGTTGAGATAATAATTTTGATGCAAGTTTTTGAAGAAGAGGCATATCAAATCCATAACATGTCCACCAATCTAGTGGATCTTGATAATCCCTTGCTTCCAGTGCTTCTAATGAATCAAGTCTGGTACACGAAAACTTTCCATATTTAGAATTTACTTGCTTAAGTAAGTATGAGTCACGATAAATCCTTCCCAAACACATTTGTCTATTCTTTGCTATTTCAGGATCTTGATTAGGAGGACAACGCCCAATGCTCTCATGCAACCATTTCTTCCCATAATATCTTGGATTTAAAGAATGTGCTAAACAATGCAAGGGAGTATTACTTTTGTCCCATCTTAAAACTAATATAGAATGGATATGATCATAAAATGCTGATGTCTCATGAAGTTCTTTTCCCTCATGCTTCAAAATTATTGACTCAACTTTTTCAATCATGGTATCCCACATTTCATAAACTTTATGAAGCATTGGTTCATCTTTATCAACTTCTCTCAACATCTCTCACATAAGCTCTGTGAATTCAAGAAAATACGATACCTTGTCCCACCATAAATCATTAAGAATAATAGTCTTCACTGCTTGGGCCCTTGTTTGATCTTCAACCTTATTACCACGGTATGCATCCCAACTTGGATCAGTAACCATCTGAATCAATGATGTCTTTATTGTGTTGAATCTTTTTACCATCACAATCAAAGAAGCAAAACGTGTTTCTGCAACCTTCAGCAACTTTATCAACTTCTCTCAACATCTCTCATATAGGCTCTGTGAATTCAAGAAAATATGATACCTTGTCCCACCATAAATCATTAAGAATAATAGTCTTCATTGCTTGGGCCCTTGTTTGATCTTCAACCTTGTTACCACGGTATGCATCCTAACTTAGATCAGTAACCATCTGAATCAATTATGTCTTTATTGTGTTGAATCTTTTTACCATCACAATCAAAGAAGCAAAACGTGTTTCTGCAACCTTTAACAACTTTAAATGAGAATGTCTATTGAATATCGCTGAAATTAAATAGTGATTCATTACAAAATTTCTTATCTTCATACAATCTGCTGCCATATCTTCAATCCATGAACACAATTCATATGCACGAAGATTATCTTTATCTTCTGATGGCTTACATATACGAGAAAGAGCCAAATTTAAACTGTAAGCTACACAAGGTGTCCAAAATATGTGTGGATACTCACCTTCCAAACTTAACCCTACACTTTTGCAATTAGTTGCATTATCAGTGATTATTTGTACAACATTATCTGGTCCAACACTCTTAATAACTTTTACAAATAAATCTTTCAAGTATCCTGCAGTTTTAATTTCTCCAGATGCATCAACAGACTTCAAAAATATTGGCCCACTAATTGAATAAGCAATGAAATTAATGAGTGGACGCCTTTGAATATCACTCCATCCATCAGAAACAATAGAAACACCATTAATTTCCCATGAAAACTTCTTGTGTTCTAAAAGTCTTTCAATATTGGCTTTTTCTTCTTTAAGAATAATGGTTCGCAATCTTTCAGAACTTGGAGGAACATAACCATATAAATTACAATTAGCCAATGAAATGATAAGATCTTTCCAATATGGATTTCTTGCTACATTAAAAGGAAGTGAACTTGAAAAGAAAAATCTTCCAACCTTTCTATCCATCTCCTCCCTTCCAACTACATTAAATGATTTTTCAATTGCTCCTCCTCTAAAACCTTTAAATTCACTTTGGATTAACTTTCTTTTCTTTTCTGCATCTTCTTTGTATCCACCAAATAATGGAATATTTGTTCCTTTTTCACTCATTTCGTTCTTCTTTTCATACTCATCTTGCTTTTTCATTAATTGTCTTCGTAAATCCTCATCCACATTCGGACATGCTCTTATACCATGTTTTGATAATTTTAAAAGATGTGCCTTTACTCTCGTATATGATCCTGTAAATTTCATGTTGCAAAATTTACACATAAAATGTGTATTACCTCCACCACCTTCGTATAATTCTCCCTTTTGTACGTGCATCTACAATGGTGCATCATCACGAGGTATTGAAGGTTTTGAAACTTTTGTTGTTGATCCTGAACTTGAAGAAGGAACACTTCCACCAGAACTCCCAATATGGCCAATACCAATTGATACTCCTTTTCCTTTTCTATTGTTGGCCATTTTTAAGATAAACTCAATTCACAATTTCACAATCTATTTCGAAAAACAAAATATCAAAAACAACAAATAAGAGATGGAGTCAGTCATAGTTATAACTCATAAGTTATAACATTGACATTTGACAAATGACAATTGACATACCAGTAAGTTTTAAAAGGCTTACTTAAACAGTTAACAGTTAGCAGTTACCATATTAAGCAATTAGAAATTTAGAATATGAGTCAGCCAATTTGATGGGCACGTAAGAGATGCAATGCACATTTGACATGCTATGCTATATGCTGCAAATTAGACAATAGACACGAATAAGCCAAATTCGACCCGGTGAGCAAAGTTGGCAGAGGTGGATGGTGACATGATATGAGAAAGTCATGGCTTATCACCTCAATCAAAAGTTCTTGCAAATAATTAATCAATTTATTCAGAAGTGGCATTGGTACAGATTCAAATAAAACAACAAACATAGTTTTCTAAAATACAGTACCAGAGGCAATTAGAGAGGCTTGCCTATTGAGTTAAGAGTTTTGTTCCTCGTGTTATTAATTTTCAGCAATAATACCAAATGGTTACAGTTACCACAGGTAATGTCGCTTTGAGGTAATGTCGCAAAAGATCTCATGAAAATAATCACAAGAAAAGTAGAAACACGCGCGATACAAAAGAGTTCTGTTCCTCCCAAAATAATCGCAAGAAAACAATAGTTCTGTTCCTCCCAAAATAATCGCAAGAAAACGATAGTAATGTCGCGCGATAGTAATGCTCGGCAATTAGAGAGGCTTGCGTATTAAGAGTTCTGTTCCTCCCAAAATAATCGTAAGAAAACGAATAACAAAAGATCTCATGAAAATCAACGCGTGATACAAAGAAACTGGCAACAAACAATCAGATCTACAGGTAATGTCGCTTTGAGGTAAGACGCAACCCTCAATCTCACACACGCTTCCGAGCAGAAACGCGCATAGGATCAGCTCTCCTAATATCCAAATAATAAACTTTTCCTAGGTTAATTGGAGAAAAGTAGAACCACAAGATCTTTCAGCAAACGGTAGTAAAAACACGAACCTTGCAGCAAACTCAAGAAGATCAACGAAAAGTTAACCCTCCACGCCAAGACTCAACCCTAACAAGGATTTCAAAAACTCCTGCACATGGCGCGCATACACACATAGAGAGAGACCTTGGATCAAAATGCTGTAGTGGCGGATCTGGTGGGTGAATCTGGAAAAAGGAAGCACCAGACTTTCTCCTCGTTCGCTGAGCAGTGAGGGACCTGAGCAGAGCGCGGGAGGTGAGGAACCTGAGCAGAGGGCAGGCGTGAAGAACCTGAGCAGAGCGCGAGCGATGGGGGAGCCAGAGGACGCGGACGTTTTTATACACCTGTCCTAAAATATTGGACGAAAACAACCTCTGACACGTTGACCGCACTGAAATTTCGACCTCGACATGTTGACCATGTCGGATTACCATGACACCGTGTCGGTGTCGCACCGACACGGTGTTGGTATGGGTGTCGGTGTCGTACCCGTGTTGACATAGACACCCCACTTCCTAGAGGTGTCCGTGTGACATAGGGCCTGATACATTGTTTGTACCAAAAAAAAAATCATCTCACCGCTTATAAGAAACTAATAAATAAAATGCTACCAATTTTTTATCAACTAGTGCAAGGATGTAAGGATACAACATAAAAACCATGCACAGATTGAGATGATCATAAAGCAGTGATATATCCATGAATGGAGAGAGAAGATGTCCATACATGCCTAAAGACAATGTATGTTCTCCCCCTTTACTCTCTGGTAAAAACCACCACTTTCTCCACGGGAAAAGAGACTTGTTCTCCCCTTTCCCTTTTCAGTTGGCTCTCTGGTCCATCAGTTAGACAGATAATTTACAGAAACAAAAAGACCTGGTATCCAATGAGAACAGGAAAGGGGTTTCAGTTGCTTGGGGGTCTGTACTCGATCATGCCCTTCAAGTTTAGCCGAATGGATGGTCCCATAGATGAGCATACATGGGCTCTTTTCCAATATACTCCCTTTACGCCGGATGGCTTGTTCATTTCTATTGATTTCTGATGATGAAAAACAGTAGCAGTATACAAAATCGGTCCACAAACAATCAAGCAGATTGTGGAAGATAACATACTATCACTGCAACCAAGTTTGCAATCAGATCCTCTTCGCTGAAGTTTGCTTTCCCAAAAGGTAGGTGAACAATTCCAGTCTTATCAGCTCGATATTCGACCTTTCCCTTCTTAAATTCTGCTATAGCCTGAACAAGAGAGGTGTCAAAGTCCAAACCTCCATCACAAGTTCATAATGACCACTGAATCCATAACAAGTCATCCCAAGACAAATGGAAAGCTTAAAACATCACATGAACATGAAACCTGCATGAGAACAGAGTCCTACATAATTGTTGGAGACACCTAGTGGTTAGTGTTTACACTGTACAGAAAGATAATGGTCATTGTTGTTTTTTTTGTCAAGGTGGGGTAGGCAGACACTACCAGATGTACTCAGTGTGTTGAGCACCTAACCTTTGGTAGTGGAGCCCAACGGACGGACACTTCCACCATAATAGCAAAACAATAAACACAAAGAAACAGACATACCTGTGTTATATCAGTAGTTACCGTACCGGCTTTTGGATTTGGCAAAGTCCCCTAGGCCCAAGAATTTTTCCCAGACTTGCTACCTGAAATGGGCTCATGATGTTTAAGAAAAACAAGTGGTGATCTAGTACACTAAGTTTGTGAAATGGCTCATTATAGAAGCATTTGATGGCACATGTTGGAAAAAAAATTCACCTCCCAAAGATGACCAGCACAACTGGACAGATCAAAATTGCAAAGCACATCCAACATACAACTAAACCTTTTCCCATACTAGATGGGGTCTGTTACATGGATTCTTTGTTTCCACATAACCCTATCATGTGTCATGTTAGCAGTTAACTCACAATAAGCTAGATCATTCTTTATTGTTTCTTTCCAACACTTTTGTGGTCGTCCTCTACCTCTTTTAATACTTTCCAAATTTAGTTTTTCTAACCTTCTTACAGGTTCTTCTTTTGATCTTCTTTCTATATGTCCAAACCATCTTAAACGATGTTCTCTCATTTTATCCTCTATTGGTGTCACTCCTAATTTGTTTCTAATAACCTCATTATGTATACGGTCTTTTCTTGTATGACCACTCATCTATCTCAAAATCTTTATTTTTGTCACATACATCTTTTGTACATGTTGATGATTAACTACCCAACACTCAGAACCATAAAACATGGCAGGTCTAATCGCTGCTCTATAATATTTACCTTTTAACTTTAATGGTATCTTCTTATCACGAAGAATACTCGATGCTCCTCTCCATTTTAACAAACCAACATTAATTCTATGCATAACATCTCCATCAATTCTTCCATCATTCTGAAAAATTGATCTTAAGGTATTTAAAACTTTCCTTTTGGGGGATGCAATATGTGTTAATTTTGATTTCTATGTCCTCTGAAGTATGATCAAACTTACATTCCATATATTTTGTCTTTGTTCTACTAAGTTGAAAGTTTTTACTTTCTAATATTTCTCTCTATAGTTCCAATTTTCTATTAACTTTTTACTTAGAATAACATACACCAAGGTACTTCATCTTGAATATGTTTTGTTAACTCATCAATCACCATTATAAATAAGTATGGACTTAAAGTTGATCCTTGATGTAACCCAATATTTACTTCAAAGAAGTCTATCATTCCTTCATGAGTCCTCACACATGTTTTTGTACCATCGTACATGTCTCTTATAAGGTTTATGTATGTCAATGGGATATCTCTTTTTTCTAAAGTTCTCCAAAGAACCTCTCTCGGTACCATATCGTAATCTTTTTCTAGATCAATAAATATCATGTGAAGGTCTTTCTTTTTTGCTCTAAAATGTTCCATAAGACGTCTCAAAAGGTGAATCGCTTCAACAGTAGATCTGCCTAGCATGAATCCAAATTGATTCTCTGTTGTACTCTATGTTATCAATAGCGATTAGCGGGTTGTTAACAGTCGACCTTAATATAGCGGTAGCAGGGATATAACGGGGATATAGCGGATTTAGTGATACACTTTTATTTACGATTAAAAAGATATATATATATATATATATAATTTTTAAGAAATATCAAGAAACACAACTTCTTAACTAATTTCAGCCAAATAGTAGGAGCAAATCATAGGCATTTCAAGGTAGCCTACATTTCACTCCTCTCTCTAAAGCCTATTTACTTTGTCTCTTATTGTTTCAACATCCACCAAACAAGAAACATAGAACATGCACATAGAACATGTGGTGCACATACCTACTCCGGTGTGATTATTTGCTTCATGTTGAAGAGCAAATGCCATTGATAATGATGAATAAAGAGAAACGCCAAAGACCCTAATGCAAATAAAGAAAATAACCTAAGAGAAAGTAGATTTACCTATTTACTTTGGCTCTTCGACTGGTGGGCCTTAAGTGGGGTACCGATCCTGACTGATCAGACTGCCCTCCTTCACCGACTTTGCGAGCGATCTTCCTCCTTTCTCTTCGCCTCCCACACCACGGTCCCTATCGAGGGCATTCAGCAAACCCCACCATTAATTGCAAGGCTTAGTTGTTTACGTTGGTCCACTCCATACTGCTGAATGAATCATGTGTTTGTGATATCTATTTTGGTAGAGTGCATCCTTTATAGAACAATTATTGAATAAGGTCCACCTCTTTATTTGATAAACTCAAAGGATAAAATTTGACAACCATAAGATACATGAAAATCAAGCCATGCCTCATCGAGGATATCTGTTCATGGTACTTGGAAAGAGAATACACCTTATCTGCCACGGAACTATATCCACAAATGTGGTGTTGAATCTCACTCAGCAACGCTCTCCAGTTTGTCAGTGTGAAGAAAAAACCAGCACGATTTGGAGTTGAGAGACTTAGTTCATGAAACAAGCCCATAAAACCTTCACTACTAAGATTCATCTTATTCATGAAAAGAAAGTCATACAGGATTTCTAGCGGAATGAAACAATGATTAGCGAAGGGGCTCCCCGCATAAATAAGCCCCAAAGAGTCAATCCTCTACAGAGGTACCCTACAATGAGAACAAAATAGTATAGAAGTTCCGCACCAATTGAGCACCACTGTCAATCCTCTACATGACATAAGTTGGCTAAATTTCAAAGACAGTATCTCAGATCTTGTTATTTCCACACAATAATTGAATTGTACTTTACAAATGTACCTCAATATAAAGTATGAAAGAAAAGATGTAAAAGCAAGATTTTCTTGACAGAACACTTCTCCAACATACGTATTTCTGGGAAAAATATTTATTTCTTGCATTTAAGTTCCTAATTTTAATAAGATACGAATTTAAGAACCAGACTAGCATCTGTTAAGTACTAGTTAACTGTTCAGTGAACAAATATGAAAAGGGAACAAAAATTCAACAGAACAAAACCTGATGTTGTTGTAATGTGATGCCTCGCACAAATTTCTTTTGCATTGTGGTCAATTGGTCAATTAATCCAAGGATGACTAATTTTGAAACAACAGCTGCTATTGACAGGTTCTTTGATGCACAACATAGAATATCAAGATTGACATTCATTATAACTTGCTTGACAGGCTCATCAGCTAAACAGAGGAAACAAATCAATCCATAAGATGCTGCATGGCAAAGATAAAGAAGAAAAAGAGAACTACACATACCTTGAAAAAGATCAACAACAGGTGCAGTACCGTTAGTAGTAGCGAGAGGGAGGGAGATGGTGGCGGGACAGGGAGGGGCCGGACAGGGGGAGGAGGTGGTGGCGAGAGAGAGAGAGGCAGGACAGGGGAGGTGGCTGAGGCGAGAGAGAGGGAGATGGTGGCGGGAGAGGGGGAGGCAGTGGCAAGAGAGGGAGAGGCGGCAGAGAGAAGGAGAGGCAGGAGAGAGGGAGAGGCAGGACAGGGGAGGTGGCTGAGGCGGGAGAGAGGGAGGCGGTGGCGAGAGAGGGAGAGGAGGTAGAGAGAAGGAGAGGCGGGACAGGGGGAGGTGGCTGAGGCGGGAGAGAGGGAGATGGTGGCGGGGGAGGGAGAGGCGTACCTGAAGATGGTGGTGGCGAGAGGCGGGAGAGGTCCAGAGGAGAGGATGGAGCGGGAGCGGCCCAAAGGAGAGGATGGAGCGGGAGCGGCCCAGAGGAGAGGAGGGAGAATCGAGAGACGTAGGGATGAACGAGAAACCCTCATTCGTCCCTTTATATAATTTGGGTCAGGTCGATCCAGCATTATAGCGGATCCGAACGACCGTCTGCTTACAACATTATAGCGGACCGCTATAGCGCTGTTTGTGGCGCTAATTTTGCATTGACGGGTCGCCCGATAAGGGCTACCCGCTATAGCGGTTTTAGGTATGCTCGCTATAGCGGATGCTATAGCGCGCTATTGATAACATAGGTTGTACTCGATACTTGTCTTAACTTACGTTCGATAATTCTTTCCCACAATTTCATAATATGGCTCATTAACTTGATACTCCGATAATTCGCACAATTCTGAATGTCTCTCTTGTTTTTATATATGGGTATAACCCTATAAGTGTACTCGCTCTCCATTCCTTGGACATCTTTCGGCTTCTCCATATTTCATTAAATAGTCTTGTGAGCCAAGTGATTCTTGTTTCTCCTAAGATTTTCCAAACTTCTATAGGAATATTATTTGGGTCCTACCAATTTACCACTCTTCGAATGTTTAAGATCCTCTTTGACTTCATTCTTTTAAATATGTCGGTATAAATTGTGGTTTATATTCTTTTCTGATTTGGCTAACTCTCCTAAGCTAATACTAACATCTTTATTTTCATTAAAAAGCTTATAAAAATAGTTTTTCCATCTATTTTTTATATCATCATTTGTCACTAGAATTTTTCCATCCTCGTCTTTGATGCATCTAACAAAATTAAGATCTTTAGTTTTCTTATCTCTAGCTCTAGCTATCCTAAAAATATCTCTTTCACCCTCTTTCGAGTTGAGTTTTTTATATAAATCCTCCCAAATTTTAGCTTTTGCTTCATCGATGGCCTTTTTTGCTTCCTTCTTTGCTTTCTTATAAACGTCTAAAGTTTCACTAGTTTTTTTAGCATAATGTAATTTGTAACATGCCCTCTCCGCCTTGATTTTATTTTGCACTACTTCACTCTACCACCAAACTTCTTTTTGTGTTGGTACACCTCCCTTAGATTCACCTAACACATCTTTCACCACTTTCCTAATATGTATAGCCATATATATTTCATGGTACAAGTTTAATCTTTAAGCTCATTTTTGTTCAAGAAAAGCGAGCTCATGAATTAACTGCTGAAATAATCACCCAAAAAAGGGCTCAGAATGTAGGAAAAAAGTTAAATGTTAATACATTAACTTTCTTCACTGCCAACAAACAGTTTTATTTTTATTCAATCTATCAAGATCATCATGGAAGCATCCGATGGCACATGTTGAAAATGAAAAATGGATTTCCATCAATTGCCACTACGACTTATGAAAGATTTCATGAATTGCAGTAGAAATCCAACAAATTGCATCTTAACACATGATATATGCCACATGGTTCGAGTTTAATGGTTAATGTCTTTTCTAAGGTTGAAAAACATGATGATGAAGTCATGAACTAAAAAACATGAAAAGTCCTGCAGCACCTATGCACAAAGAATGGAGATGCATATTGCTGATTCCAGAGTGCCAGATGTCAAGGTTCTTGAATGTATTCCATCTTCTTCAATAAACCATCATGGTCCTTCAACTATTTTTTCTTCTTTCTTGCTTGTTTCACAAGGGAGAACTTCTACATAGACACAAAGTTTGTAGAAGCATGGCATTGTAAATCTTTGCTTAAGTTATGTTATTTTTAAAACAAGCCAAGCTTATCACTAACCGTAACCACAAAACCCTTCTTGAAACCATGTTGACAAAGGAACCTAGTGACAAAATGAAATTTTGGTTTTTCTCTAGTGAATATCTAGAAAAGCATGTAGAAGAAGAATGGAAATTTTTGGAAGCAGCACAGCATAAAATCTGATGGTGACATTGGTGGGCATCTTCTGACGAGTAAAACACAGCAACTGACAAGCAGTCTAAAGTGTGGGGAATGAAATTAAAGATAAAAAACTCAAAATAAAGGAGCAATACAACATAAAATGAAAAAAGAACTCCACCTTGGGCATCATATCTGCAGATGCAATTAGCTTGTCAAATTCCATAAAACCCCTTTGATTTGTTCTACTAAGTCTTCACCACCTACCAAGTCAGCTCCAACATTCTTTGCCTCGTCTATTCTTTCACCAGCGAAATCCCAGGAGCCAATCCAACGGAGAGACATCGCCAAATTAGGGAGTTCCACAAAGTGTTCAGGTAATAGATTGCCTGGTGCTCCAAAGAAATCATTCCTAAACAGCCAACAAGAATAGGTACTAGGTTAAAGCTCAAATCCTAAAACAACAGCTTCTACAAAATAAATAGACTAGTGGACAATTTTCATGTCAAATTTGATCAATTCTCTGCATAACCAGCAGGCACAAACAAGCAGACATGTAAACAAGTATCCTTGTAAATCAATTTCTTTCTGTGCCACTGCACATGCTACCAAAATGTGTCCTTATTCCTTGGAATGTTTCTATCATGTAACTGACATAAGTATATAAGCAATACAGAATGATTCATTTATGAAGAATTTACACGAGGAAAATGATGCACGTATGAACTTCTGCATTAACAAATGTTGATGCAGCTTCAATCAACTCAAAATTGCACCAAATCTTGAAAGATTGTCAGGTAAATTCCATCCAGTTGCTTATCAATTTACATTTGCATAAACACAAGCATAAATGTGAACTTATGGCTCATAAGTTCAATTACTTTAACCAATTAACCATGTATACAAGAAAAATGAATTTCACTTGAAAGATTTCCATCATTAACACTGCTATTTTACCTTTCATCTGTATAAATGAAAATACTTGCAGAAAGCACTCCCCTCTAGATATCCTCAAAACACATCACCTAAAAAATGGCTGAAACTGATATTCGTGAGAATGTCCTACGTGCCTAGGAATTTGCATAGATTATTAACTCGTCTCAATAAACAAACACCTTCATTTCACATTTTGAACACAGACCAGAGTTCCTATACCTCCAAGATGGGCCAAAATACTAATTTTAAGATCTACCTTCTATTTGCTTTGAACCTCAGACAAGTTCAGATTGCGAGTATAATAAACTACAATTTCCTTGCTCTGCACTAGTGCAACTAAAATCATTCCAAAACCTTTTTATTCCCTTAACATGTACTGTTTCTTGAATAAGCTGCAAACTTTCCCAATCTAGTTTCTTTCCACTTAAAATATTTCTTATCATGATAAATACAAAGTTGAATACCGCGACCCTCCACATTCCAAGCTGCGTTACTTATACATAATATCAGCATACAAAATGCATCTCTTTGACATTCTATGCAAAACAGATGTCACAACAACGTGCCATTGAAAATAGACCAGCCACCAATTTCAACACTTATCTTCTAAGTCATTAAACCTCAGGAAAGATTGAGTAAAAATGACCACTCAGCAAACAGAGTGAGGCAGATGGAGAACATCAATAACTTTTCAAGGGAAGCAAGCTCTTCTGGAAATTGACCAAAATAACTTCTACTTATGACTTCTATAATATCAAAGGCTAAAGAGGAGGGACTCACCTAGGTAAGGGCCTATGAAGAAAGGCACTTGGCTCAATTGATAGAAGCTCACTTAGCCAAGGAGTAATAAAGGATCACCAACTCAAGTTATGGTTCGACCGATGGAAGCTCATTTACCCAAGGAACAAGAAAGAATCACCAATTTAGCCGGGCCATATCCAAGTGCATCCAAGTGACTACACCATGTCATGTCCGACCGAACCTACCTTGGCTTTACTTGACCATACCACCGTGGCTTTGCTTGACCATGCCACCTTGGCCTTGTTTGATCAAGCTACCTTGGCAAAACCTTAACCAAAACCCCTTAACTAACTTTGATTGAACCCATCTTGACCTTATTTGATCAAGTCACCTTGGCAAGCCTTGACCCAATCGACTTGGCCAGACATGTCTTGACCAAACCCACCTTGGCCTTGCCTAATCAAATCACCTGGACCAAACCCACCTAGGCTGGCCTAGCATGGACCAAAGTGGAACACCAAGGGGACCACGTGAAGACTATCAAACATTCAGGAAAACCATCATAACTCAGTCCATAGGTATCTAAATACCTCAAGAATACTTTTGACGAAAATGTAACATCTATAGCTTTTGAAATTGATATTTTTGATAGAAATTGGAAGCCTATGTACGAAAATACAAGTGTTTTACTAAGACTTTGTATCTCAATCACAAATACTATTAAATTTTTCACAATACAGTAAACACCCTAAAAAAAAATTTTTTTTAAACACTCTCAATTTCAAAAACTGGCTTATTTTAAAACCTCTACATTAAAATGAGAATTTTAAATCGTTAAAATAGAGATTTTAAAGATAAAGAGGTTCAAATTAAAGCTAAAAGGATAAAGCCTAGAAGATTTGAGTAAATCATGCGAAGATAAAGGCGACAGTTGGAGCCCGCTTCAAGCCTGGATCGAGTTCGCGAAGGTCAAGCCGTGGAGCAAGGGAGTAGATCATGTCGAATCAAGGCACGTCTTCATCCAACATCAAGTCAAGTGGATAGCCTCACCAATCCTAACCTAGCTAAACTTGACTAAGTCCTAGATTTGGTTCACTTGAGCTAAACATGAAATATGACCTAGTCTCAACCAAATGCCTTAATTCGACCAATATCAGAATTTTCTAGCCTTGTTCATCCTACATCCTTGAGTTAAATACCAAATCACATGCCTACCTAGCCTTGATTAAATGGAAGAATCAACAAGGGAAGCCACGACCACTTGAAGAAGTAAGGACCGACCAAAGTGGACTTGGAGGCCTTAAGCACCTAGCCGGTCATGGCTAGGTGTACTCAATCAAGACCACAACCAGCCCACATGGGGCTGGTTCATGGCTGACCAAAAAGGGACCACTCCTCTCACTCATCCACGTGAACTTATTGAAGAAATGGATTGGATATTGGCCTTGAGCCACTTGCCCCAAAGAATGGCATAGAAAGGCCCCCATTGGCCTATAAATAGAGGCCGGGGGGGTGTGTTCTCCCATCTTGGAGTAGTTTGGAAGAGTGCTATACCTTGGGCTGCTTGAGAGAGATTGTGGGTTGCTAGGGAGGAGTTTAGAGAGGGAAGAGAGTGTAGGATTTAGGCCAAGTGCTAGTGAGGGTTTAAGTGAGAAATCAAGAGTGAAAAGAGGGAAAGTGAGAGCCGAGCATCATCTTAGGAGGCCGATTTTCTTGGGAATTCGGGTAAGTGCTGCTCTAACTTGATTAATCCCCATCTCTTCTTCATATTCAATTTAAAAGAGGTTGTATTAATGGGGATTTGTCTTCTCCCATGATGTAATAGAAGTAGATGTGCTGAAATTTCCCTTTTCTTTGCTAATGCACTCTATGTGTTTGAGTTCTTGATTCTACCTCTCTATATGCTATAAATACTCTATATCTTCTAATCTCCTCTATACTTAAGCTATTAGATATATTTCAATTCATTTCCGCTCAGCAATTTAATTCGGGATGTTGTGTTGTTGCACTTTAATTCGTATGAGTTTTGTATCACGTATGTTCTAAAAACCTGAAATCTGATTTTCAATATCACTGCATATATTGATTGTTTGATTTTTCATTGCTAAATCTATACTCCAATCCCTCTAAAATTTTGCACACTATATCTACACATATAGGACCACTCATAATAAAATTTTCAAGAATTTTAGGACCGTGCAACCATGTAATTAAAACTGTGCAAGATTAGGGAAATTTTTGAAAACTATCTGTCAACTCTTTTTTTCTACAAGAGAGTCTAGGTATTCATCCCATAACTCTGCCTTTAGGAGTCCAAAATTAGTGATTCTTGGTTCATTGGAAAGATGATATCCAAAGCTTTCCAACAAGATCAAGTACACTAAATTTGGAACTCTAAAAAACTAAATTTAGTTTAGACATATAGAATATCGTTTAAGATGGTTTGGACTAAGTGCACTAACTTTGGAAAGCTGACATCCACTTCTTCAGGAGTGGTACCAATAAAGAATAAAATGAGAGAACATCATTTAAGATGGTTTGGACATATAAAAAGAAGATCAAAAGAAAAACCTGTAAGAAGGTTAGAAAAACTAAATTTGGAAAGTATTAAAAGAGCTAGAGGACGACCACAAAAGTGTTGGAAAGAAACAATAAAGAATGATCTAGCTTATTGTGAGTTAACTGCTAACATGGCACAAGATAGGGATCTGTGGAAACAAAGGATCCATGTAGTCGACCCCGTCTAGTATGGGAAAAGGCTTAGTTGTTGTTGTTGTTGTTATATCTTCTAAAGTAACCAAATGTTCAAACTTACATTCCATATATTTGTCTTTGTTCTACTAAGTCGGAAGCCTTTACTTTCTAATGTTTCTCTCCATATTTCCAATTTTCTATTAACTTTTTCCTTAGACTCCTCCACTAACACAATGTCATCTGCAAATAACATACACCAAGATACTTCATCTTTAAAATATTTTGTTAACTCATCAATCACCATTACAAAGGAGGAGGGTTGTGTTACCCTTGCATTGCCGGTCCCAAGCCCGGATAAAGGAGGAGGGTTGTGTTAGGCTTCCGACAGCCAGCGTAAAACTTCGTCGGATTTCTATAACATGGATTACAAAAATTATGAGCATTGCTTTGGGGCGTCCCTGCCTAGCGACGTGCTACACAGCCCGAATGCAGTAAGAAGTAAGCAAAAGCCACTACATTTTTGCCCGAATGTAGTGAATCAATTGCAGAGAGGGTTCCCACATCATGGACGGGTGTGGGTAAAGCAGTTAGTCCCGCTACATTGCCACCCGAATGTAGTGAAAAATTTTCAGAGAGGGTCTCCGTATTTTGATTATGGACAGATGCGGGGAGTAAGGAAGCTAGTCCTAGATAATAAGATTCGTATTGGTTCTTGGAATATCATAACATTATCGGGTAAGCTAATGGAGGTGGTAGATACTATGATTCAGAGAAAGATTCATATTCTATGTTTACAAGAGACAAAATGGGTTGGAGAAAAAGCAAAGGAGATAGAGGATACAGGTTTTAAATTATGGTACTCAGGTAAAGAAAAGGCCCGAAACGGAGTTGGTATTATCATAAATAAAGATTTAAAAGAGAGTGTAGTAGACATACAACGATATGGTGACCGAATCATGACATTGAAATTAGTATTAGGAGCAGAGGTTTTGAATATAGTTTGTGCTTACGCACCCCAAGTAGGACTAGAAGATAGTATAAAGACAGTTTTTTGGGAAGAGTTAGATAAGGTGTTTCAAAAGATTCTACAAAGGGAGATGATTTGTTTAGGAGGAGAATTTAATGGACATGTCGGTAAAGAGGCATTAGGATATCAAGGGATTCATAAAACTTTGGTTATGGGGATATAAACAAGGAAGGTAGGGAGATTTTAAATTTTGCTATGTCATTTGATCTCTTTATAGTTAATACAATCTTCAAAAAACAAGATAAACATTTAATTACTTATAAGAGTGGCTTATCACAAACACAAATTAATTACTTTATTTGTAGAAAAAAAGATAGAGCGTGTTGTAAAAATTGTAAGGTAATTCCAGGAGAAAGCTTAACCACCCAACATCGACTTTTAGTTATGGATTTACAAATAAAAAAATGGACAAAGAAGAAAAGAGTGCATCGAGCTATTCGGACTAAATGGCGGAACCTCAAAAGCGAGAAAGAAGATATATTTAAACAGAAAGTCCTTCAAGGAGATGTTTGGAATTATGTTGGCACACCCTCTGATATGTGGAACAATATGGCTATACATATTAGGAAAGTGGCGAAAGATGTGTTAGGAGTATCTAAGGGAGGTGTACCGGCACAAAAAGAAGCTTGGTGGTGGAGTGAAGTAGTACAAAATAAAATCAAGGCAAAGAGGGCATGTTACAAATTGCATTATGCTAAGAAAACTAGTGAAACTTTAGAAGCTTATAAGAAAGCAAAGAAGGAAGCAAAAAAGGCCGTTAGTGAAGCAAAAGCTAAGATTTGGGAGGACTTATATAAAAAACTCAACTCAAAAGAGGGTGAAAGAGATATTTTTAGGATAGCTAGGGCTAGAGATAAGAAAACTAAAGATCTTAATTACGTTAGATGCATAAAAGACGAGGATGAAAAAATTCTAGTGGCAAATGATGATATAAGAAATAGATGGAAAAACTATTTTTATAATCTTTTTAATGAAAATAAAGATGTTAGTATTAGTTTAGGAGATTTAGCCAAGTCAGAAAAGTATATAAGCCACAATTTCTACCGACATATTCAAAAGAATGAAGTCAAAGAGGCTCTTAAACATATGAAGAGTGGTAAATCAGTAGGACCAGATAATATTCCAATAGAAGTTTGGAAAATATTAAGAGAAATAGGAATCACTTGGCTCACAAGACTATTTAATGAAATATGGAAAAACCAAAAGATGCCCGAAGAATGGAAAGCAAGTACACTTATACCCATATATAAGAACAAGGGAGACATTCAAAATTGTGCGAATTATCGAGGTATCAAGTCAATGAGTCATACTATGAAATTATGGGAAAGAATTATCAAACATAGGTTAAGACAAGTATCAAGTACAACAGAGAACCAATTTGGATTTATGCCAGGTAGATCTACTATTGAAGCAATTCACCTTTTGAGGGAGGACATCTTATGGAATATTTTAGAGCAAAAAAGAAAGACCTTCACATGATATTTATTGATCTAGAAAAAGCTTATGATAGAGTATCGAGGGAGGTTCTTTGGAGAACTTTGGAAAAAAGAGGTATCCCATTGACATATATATAAGAGACATGTATGATGGTGCAAAAACATGTGTGAGGACTCATGAAGGAACAACAAACTTCTTTGAAGTTAATATTGGGTTACATCAAGGATCAACTTTAAGTCCATACTTATTTATAATAGTGATGGATGAGTTAACAAAACATATTCAAGATGAAGTACCTTGGTGTATGTTATTTGCAGATGACATTGTATTAGTGGAGGAGTCTAAGGAAAAAGTTAATAGAAAATTGAAACTATGGAGAGAAACATTAGAAAACAAAGGCCTCCGACTTAGTAGAACAAAGACAGAATATATGGAATGTAAGTTTGATCATTTGGCTACTTCAGAGGACATAGAAATTAAAATTGGCACACATTGCATTCCCCAAAAGGAAAGTTTTAAATACCTAGGGTCAATTTTTCAAAGTGATGGAAGAATTGATGGAGATGTTACACATAGAATTAATGCTGGTTGGTTAAAATGGAGAGGAGCATCAGGTATTCTTTGTGATAAGAAGATATCATTAAAATTAAAAGATAAATATTATAGAGTAGCAATTAGGCCTGCCATGTTTTATGGTTCTGAGTGTTGGGCAGTTAATCATCAACATGTATAAAAGATGTCTATGACAAAAATGAAGATGTTGAGATGGATGAGTGGTCATACAAGGAAAGACCGTATACATAATAAGGTTATTAGAAACAAATTAGGAGTGACACAAATAGAGGATAAAATGAGAGAACATCGTTTAAGATGATTTGGACATATAGAAAGAAGATCAAAAGAAGAACCAGTAAGAAGGTTAGAAAAACTAAATTTGGAAAGTATTAAAAGAGGTAGAGGACGACCACAAAAGTGTTGGAAAGAAACAATAAAGAATGATCTAGCTTATTGGGAGTTAACTGCTAACATGGCACACGATAGGGATCTGTGGAAACAAAGAATCCATGTAGTCGACCCCGTCTAGTATGGGAAAAGGCTTAGTTGTTGTTGTTGTTGTTGTATCAATCACCATTATAAATAAGTGTGGACTTAAAGTTGATCATTGATATAACCCAATATTAACTTTAAAGAAGTCTATCATTCTTTCATGAGTCCTCACACATGTTTTTGCACCATCATACATGTCTCTTATAAGGTTTATGTATATAAATGGAATACCTCTTTTTTCAAGATTCTATAAAGAACTTCCCTTGGTACCCTATTATAAGCTTTTTCTAGATCAATAAATATCATATGAAGGTCTTTTTTTTTGCTCTAAAATATTCCATATGACGTCTCAAAAGGTGAATCGCTTCAATAGTAGATCTACCTGGCATGAAACCAAATTGGTTCTCTATTGTACTTGATACTTACCTTGACCTATGTTCGATAATTCTTTCTATAGGATACTTTCCATATAACCAAATTGGTTCTCTATTGTACTTGATACTTTTTATATAACCTATGTTCAATAATATGGCTCACTAACTTGATACCCCGATAATTCGCCCAATTTTGAATGTCTCCCTTGTTCTTATATATGGGTATAAGTGTACTCGCGCTCCATTCCTCGAGCATCTTTTGGTTTCTCTATATTTCATTAAATCGTCTTGTAAGCCAAGTGATTCCTATTTCTCCTAGGATTTTCCAAACTTTTATAGGAATATTGTCTGATCCTACCGATTTACCACACCTCATATGTTTAAGAGCCTCTTTGACTTCATTCTTTTGAATACGTCGGTATAAATTATGGTTTATATACTTTTATGATTTGGCTAACTCTCTTAAGCTAATATTAACATCTTTATTTTCATTAAAAAGCTTATAAAAATAGTTTTTTTATCTATTTCTTATATCATCATTTGCCACTAGATTTTTTTATCCTCGTCCTTGATGCATCTAACATAATTAAGATCTTTAGTTTTCTTATATCTAACCCTAGCTATCCTAAAAATATCTCTTTCACCATCTTTTGAGTTGAGTTTTTTTATATAAATCCTTTCAAATTTTAGTTTTTGCTTCACTAACGGCTTTTTTCGCTTTCTTCTTTACTTTCTTATAAGCCTCTAAAGTTTCACTAGTTTTCTTAACATAATGTAATTTGTAACATGTCCTCTTTGCCTTGATTTTATTTTGCACGACTTCACTCCACCACCAAGCTTTTTTTGTGCCGGTACACCACCCTTAGATTCACCTAACACATCTTTCGCCACTTTCCTAATATGTATAGCCATATTGTCTAGTCCTATCGATTTACCACCGTTCATATGTTTAGGAGCCTCTTTAACTTCATTCTTTTGAATACGTCGGTAGAAATTGTGGTTTATATACTTTTTTGATTTGGCTAACTCTCTTAAGCTAATACTAATATCTTTATTTTCAGTACAAAGCTTATAAAAATAGTTTTTACATCTATTTCTTATATCATCATTTGCCACTAAAATTTTTCATCCTCCTCTTTGATGCGTCTAACAAAATTAAGATCTTTAGTTTTCTTATCTCTAGTTCTAGTTGTCCTAAAAATATCTCTTTCTCCCACTTTTGAGTTGAATTTTTTATATAAATCCTCCCAAATTTTAGTTTTTGCTTCACTAATGGCCTTTTCGCTTCCTTCTTTGCTTTTTTATAAGCTTCTAAAGTTTCACTAGTTTTCTTAGTATAATATAATTTGTAACATACCATCTTTGCCTTGATTTTATTTTGCACTACTTCACTCCACCACCAAGCTTCCTTTTATGCTGATACACCTCCCTTAGATTCACCTAACACATCTTTCATCACTTTCCTAATATGTATAGCCATATTGTTCCACATATCATAAGGTGTACCAACATAATTCCAAGCATCTCCTTGAAGGATTTTTTGTTTAAATATATTTTCTTTCTCGCTTTTGAGATTTCACCATTCAGTCTGAATAGCTCGATCCACTCTTTTCTTCTTTATCCATTTTTTTATTTGTAAATCCATAACTAAAAGTCGACGTTGGGTGGTTAAGCATTCTCCAAGAATTACCTTGCAATCTTTACAATACACTCTATCTTTTTCCTACAAATAAAATAATTAATTTGTATTTGTGATAAGCCACTCTTATAAGTAATTAAATGTTTATCTCATTTTTTGAAGATTGTATTGACTATAAAGAGACCAAATGCCATAGTAAAATTTAAAATCTCCCTACCTTCCTCATTTATATCTTGAAAACCAAAGTTTTCATGAATACCTTGATATCCTAATGCCTCTTTACCGATATGTTCATTTAAGTCTCCTCAAAAACAAATCATCTCCCTTTGTAGAATTCTTTCAATCCCCTTATCTAACTCTTCCCAAAAAGTCGTCTTTATACTATCTTTTAGTTCTACTTAGGGTGCGTGAGCACAAACTATATTCAAAACCTCTACTCCTAACACTAATTTCAACGTTATGATTCGGTCACCATATCATTGTATGTCTATTACACTATCCTTTAAATCTTTATTTATGATAATACCAACTTTATTTCGAGCCTTTTCCTTACCCAAGTACTATAATTCAAAACCTATATCCTCAATCTCCTTTGCTTTTTCTCCAATCTACTTTGTCTCTTGTAAAGATAGAATATGAATCTTTCTATGAATCATAGTATCTACCACCTCCATTAGCTTACTGGACTATTCCAATATTCCAAGAATTAATACAAATCTTATTATCTAGGACTAGCTTCCTTACCCCCGCCATATTGAAAATGCGGATACCCTCTCTGTAATTTATTCACTACAATCAGGTGGCAATGTAGCAGGACTAACTTCTTTACCCACACTCATTCATGATATGAGAACCCTCTCTGCAATTGATTCACTATATTCGGGTGAAAATGTAGTAACATTTGCTTACTTTTCACCACATTTGGGCTTTACAATGCATCATTAGGAGGGATGCCCTAAAGTAATGCTCATAATTTGTGTAATCCATGGTATAAAAAACCGACAAAGTTTTATGTTGGTTGTCGAAAGCCTAACACTCTCCTTATGGTTGAAATCGTTTTGATATGATGTCACATAATGTTGTTAGCATATAGAGAGAGAGAGAGAGAGAAAGAGAGAGAGAGAGAGAGAGAGAGAGAGAGAGAGAGAGAGAGAGAGAAAGAGAGATTCTACAAATCATAGCTCCAGCATTGTACACTTATGCACAAAGAGTGTGTGAGTACCTACCTCTAACATTACATACTAATATATCTTTTACTTTTTAATGGTATGAATGCAATAAAGCTACCCTTTATTTTTTCAATTAACCTTATGACCATCTAAATGACACTCATGTCTAGAAAAATTATACAATGCTTAAATAGGCATCGTTTGAGCATTTTCATATATATATATATATATATATATATATATATATATATATATATAGAGAGAGAGAGAGAGAGAGAGAGAGAGAGAGTGTAAACGTATTATGCCTTTCATTATATAATCTTGATCTTGAGATGAAAACAAAATGCAAACTATAAGGATACTTTAAATTCAAATCTCTACCGGTAATCATGTGAATCAAACAGTAGAGAGCAAGCATTGAAAGATATTATGCATTTATCACCCCCTCCCCCTTCTCTCTCTATATAATATATATTAATATACATAAAGGATGCCATCAACACTTTACTTTTTATCACTTAAAGAACCTACATTTTAAAACACATCACCTTAGTACCATATTATTGGTGCTATCAACATGAGTATGATGTAGTTAATGAGGAATGCTGATGTTACATTGACATGACATATATATGATGCTAATGTTGGTGTGGAATGTCAATAGTGGTGCTAACTCAATGTTACATAGTGTCGTGTTGGAATGGTGCAAAATCTTTGTTTTGCACCATATTGTATCATGAAAATCCACTTTAGTACCTCATGTTATCTTAAAAATTCATTTCACTATCAAGTTGTTAATATAAATTGATATTTACATAAAATATTAAATATTTAAAGTAAATTACTAATTAATATGTAAAATAAGTTCATTAATACATGTTATAATTAAGAAAGCTTCACTAAAATGTTTAAAACATATAATTAAAATTAATTTATAATAATATCCTTAATTCAAATATTAATTACTAAATAAATTTAATCTTATTTAAACATTTAATTATTAATTTGAGTATTAATTAATATTAACAAATTTAGTTCAAAAATATGGCCAACAATGTTAGAAAGTAAGAAAAGAATATATTAATTTATATTAATATACTTAAAATTAACTTGTTCTATTAAAATTTAATTTTCATGCTGTCAAATGTTAATTATCAAATATTTATTTTTGTAAACTTAATCTTCATGTCATTAATATCAACTTAACTTTGACGTTTGTCAAATTAATAATTTTAAAGTCACTATTGCAAATTTAATAACTATAATGTTAAATTAAATGTTTTAATATAGATTAATAATTGATATCTAAAGTAATGTTATTATCATAAATTAATCTTAAATATATCTTTTAAATATTTAGTGAAGTTTTCTTAATTATAATTGAACTAATAAACTTATTTATATATTAATTATTAATTACTTTTAAATATTTAATATTTTATTGAATATTAGTAATTTGGTATTAAATGGATGTTCAAGATACTAAAATGGATTTTTGCGAAACTAGAAACAGAATATGTCATAAGCGTCAAGTTAATGCCATGTCAGTATTGATATGAGCATCATGTCATCACTAACATCAAATATATAGGTCACATCAATACCACATCAAAAATTTTTGTCAACCACCCCAGATTCCATAATAGCATGAGTAATAGAATATCATTTAGCATGAGTAATAGAATACTAAAATGATTTGCTTTTGAAATTAATAAAAGTTTTTTAAATAATAAAAAGTTAAATACAAGATATTAAAATATAACGAATGAAGTTTTTCCTTCTAAATTTAACCCTTATCACCTGGTTTCCATAGGTGGTTTGTAATGCCAGCCTAGGGTTAGTTCGTTTTGAAGATGGATTTTTTTTATCATGCCTCTATCATGTTCTCGTGTCATGTCAAACATTGCAAACCCCAAGCCGAAGTGCGAGGTGTTTTGTATTATTCTAACGCCTCTCATTTGAGCAAGAGTCAAGTTCGACGTGAGTCAGCAGTCCATGTCCTATGTTGTAAGGTTAAAATTGAAGACCACGTATCGGGTCCAGCCGTCGACTTTATAATCTCACACTATTGGATCTAGCAATATTTGTTGATGTTGTCAGAGATCAGGTGATCTAGGAGATCATGATCTAGCACCAGGTGTCATCCGGCACCAGTACATGAATTGGTGATCGATGTTGATCCCCCAGATCACTTGATCAACTGGCCTACCAAAGCTTTTGAGTTCAAGGAGGTTCAGAGTTTGATACGGCGATGCCCTGAGTGTCTTTCTGCTTCAATTTCTTCAAAAATGGCAAATTCGAATTGAATCATATAAAATGCTTCTGTTACCAAAGATCAATCAGCTCCTCCTGTTTTCAGGATTTCCTTTTTTCTTGAAATTTTCTTTTATCCTGGATTTGCTTGAAATGTTCCGATTGGGATGAATTTGGTTCAATTCAGCAGTCCTCGGGAACATTTCGAAGGAAAATCCAATAGCTTGTATGCCTAGCAAGAGTTTTTCTTTTCTTTTCTTTTCTTTGCCAAGTACAAAATAAATAAGAAAATACTCGTAACAATTGTGGCAAAATTACAGAAGCGCATGGATATCCCGTCCGGATGCCCTAATTCGCTTTTATGTTTCTTGGGTGGCAAGTTGGGCACAACATGGAAGCCTAATACGAACACAACCTGAAAGGTTGATCCGAATCATGTCCACCTGAAGTGACAAAATATAAATGAAGGACATGGAAGGCTTCGCTTGTTTTCACAAGAACGGAAAACGACACGATGCAAAAACACAAAATTGCTCGAAGTTGCAGACACGGGATAGCAACAATATGGCCACTCAAAATGACATTAAAAGAGTCATGCCATCCATGATGACCTATTTTCCGTCATAAATATCGAATTGGTCCCAGTAGTTTCCTAGTCTCTAAACTTTCTCCGTAATGTCATCTCACACACATGACCTATTTTGAAGGGTTTATGAATTTGTATACAAGCTTTATACTTGCTAAAGTATTTTTACTCAAATCCTTGAATAACTTCCTCAACTTTTTCAAACTTATATACCTTAGACATTTATGTCATACATTCACATCAACATTAAAGGCACAATCAATATTAGCAGACACTTTCATTTATATTTAACTTGAACAAACTATGTTCAACATCAAATTGTTCGAAAAATAATACTATTCCATGCTTCTCTATTGTCACTTTGCTAGGAACAATCCTGACTTCAAGGTCCTTAACTAAGGTAACGACTGAAACCAGATTGTGCCTTATAGTTAACACAATCAATACATCAGTCAAAATAACCAGTATACCTTGTATATGAATCCTAAAGGACCCTACTCCAAGGACATCAGACAAGATGTTATTTCCCATATACACCTTATGTTCTCATGGTTTATATTCTTTTAGGTCGTATCTCCTTCCTTGATCTTGGAGATATGTCTCATTGCTACAAAGTCGATCCACCAACCAATCATTGTTTGACATATTCTACTATATTATCTCATTCTTTCATTTTATAGAAGTTATATTTTTGTAGTAACAATTGAATATGAAGCTTAGTTGTAGTGTCATAACTCAGCTTTTATTGAGTCAAAGAACTCTTTTATAGTCTCAAATTCTTCAAAAACCCTAATTAGATCATCATCTATATATGTTAACATAATAGTTTTTGCTATCGTATCATCTTTTATAAATGTTTTATACATTTTCTTTTGTTGCTATGTTACATTAGGGGATAGGGGTGATACAGTTTTCCTTAACATATAGTTTACACCTTTCAGTATAAGAGCCAACGGGATTCTCCTTTTCAATGTTTGAAAATTAAGACCATTTAATTTTTATGTTTTTACCAATTTAGATACACATATTCTGGAGTTCATTTTTATGTATTTGGCAAATAACAATCAGACAATCTAAAAGAGAAACATATAACAAGCAACATATAATACATAGTCAACCATTAAAACGTAAAATGCAGAATATCTATCTATTAAACTAAAAATAACTCAAGATACTTAAAACCAATTTTAAGTACTATCTTTGAGTTTTTCATAACATGATTTTGTTATTTTTAAAACTAGATCGGGAAAAAATTTTAAATTTCCTTATTTTTTGCCACTATTATTTCTCTAGATTCCAAGGGTAAACCAATAATTTTACCCGTCTTTCAGTTTTGTAATATTTCAAAAAGGACCTAGGGTAGAACAGTAAAATGACACCTAGTTTTTCTTTAAAATTCATAATTAATCAAAGATAGGATAATAATTTTGCTCCTTAGTTCGAATATGTAATTTTCCTTAAAGATAAGGATAGTATTGTCTTTTTATATATTGGCAAACCTATGAAATTATGCTCATCTAGGGCAAGCAGTGTAATTTTACAGGCTAATATTTTGTAATTTTCAAAACTACAAGAGGGTAAAAATGTCCTTTCTCTCGTTTGGGGTAAAACTATCTTTTAACTTAAAAATATCTGAACTTTTTTTAATTTTACTCCATGGTAGATTATAATTACCAAACCATCTAGGGGTATAGCAGACTTTTCAATCCACTGCCCGAGACAGTTTTCTGAAAATCACACACGATTTTGACAAAAACTACGAATGGTTTTCGTTCTGTCAAAACCATGAGAGAGGGAAATAAAGAGAGAGAGAGAAGTATAGAGGGAGATAAAAAGAGAGAGAAAGGGAGAAGCATAGAGGGAGATAAAAAGAGAGAGACAGAAAGGTAGAAGCATAGAGGGAGGTTGTGGCCTCCTTCCGGCCGTTCTATGGGCCTTTGGCCTCGGGCCTTTCTGTCGGCCTTTGGCCGTCTGGTTTCTGCTGGCCATTTTGGCCTTGTGTTTTTTCGTTGGCCATTTTAGCTTTGTGGTCTTTCTACTAGCCTTTACTTCGTAGGTATTTTTTTCAATTATCTCAGGCTATCTTTGGTGGTTTTCGATAGGTTGTTTTGATTGTGACAGTTTATTGGTAGACTCCAACCACTTAAGGAGTGTATTCGGCTGTCTGTGTTGATTTTTTCGGCAATCATAGGGAGTACTCTTACTTCTTTTTCTCTTTTATTTTCAATCTCTAATGGTGTACCTGTTTCTTGCATTTTTTTCAACCTTGCTCTGATACCAATGTTGGAGTCTCCACCGGTGTTCCTTCACTCTGACCATTGATATCCCATCGGTTTCTCTCTCTAATGTTCCTCGCAACATCAATGCAGCCCCTTGATAGTGGAGTTCGAACAACAATCGAAAGAGAAGAGAAGAAGAAGAAGAAGAGATAAGATGGGTATATTTTGATTTCCAATTACTCACAAATTATTTTTCTAAGGAGGTTTTTCTTTTGTGTTTTTCTCTATAGTGCTTCACTTTGTATTTATAGTGAAGCACTATCCATTTTCTGGCTCCCTCCTACCTGTATTTTCCTGTATGGCATTCCACTTGTTGTTGTTGTTATTTATGATTATCTGTAACGTATATAATGTACATGTTATCTATAATGCATCCACAAAAATGGCAAGATGGTCGATTTTCCGTTTTGGTAGATATTCTTCGCTTTATATTTATAGTGAAGCACTATCCATTTTCGTGGCTCCTTCCTTCGTGTATTTTTCAGTCTAGGCTTTTCGCTTAAAGCTCTTTATTTTGCAATGTGTATAATGTACATGTTATGTCTTGTAATGCATCCACGAAAATGGCAAGATGGCCGAACTTCTATTTTCGTGGATATGCTTGCTGAGAATGGCCACAAGTCGGCATTACAAATTGGCCCTAAAAGATGGGAAAGACATGGTTCTGATTCAGTACTGGGTGCCGCAAGTCTGCACGGCTGCCTTACCTGGCTTGGTTTTCTCACTCTTATGGCAGAAATCCATTGGAACATGGCCAGAGGCGATGGTGAAGATAACCTTGTGGAGTTGCTTTGTTATAAACTCTGTAACAGGGCTCATGCTCATATGCTTCTATGTTCCTTCATCCACAGGGCTTGAAGCTCTTCTTATGTTCTTTTGAATATGCCAAGGGATCTACGCTTGCTGGGTCACCCCTAGAATAGACTATACTGAAAGAGTTTTAAGGAAAGCCCTTGAACCCTCTTCAAAATTCCCACTTCTTCCCCATTCTTGTTACGGGCTTCTCCTTGTAACCTTCGTTTGAGCTTCTCTTTGGGGTCTAACCGTCGTCGGTGCACTGAGCTTTTATTTTCCTCCCCTCACAATCTTTGGTTTAGTTCTTAGTCTTGCTTGGACAATAGAAATATTGAGAAATGTGATACAACAGTAAGCAGAGTCCTTTCCCTGTTTTATTTAAGGGGAATGCAAGCCAGTGTTACGTTTTCAATCCATAGAGCTCTGACTGTCACTAGGAACTGCTTGCTTGGGTTCTATATTTGTTCCAAGCATAGATGCATTAAGAATGATGGGTAGAGTGCTGAACTTCTTAGAAGGCGAGGATGAGTTCATGTTCTCTTGCTTACACTGCTGCTACAGGGTCATGGAGACTGTCTTTCGTTACGGCAATAACTGGCTCTTCGTCCATGCCCGCGGCATACGAAAAGGCTTTGTGAGCTCGTCGAGAAGCTGCTATGAGTTGTTCCAGTGGAATGGGATGGAGCCTCTGCTTGACTCAGATATTACTAGCTCAATATGCTTTCTCAGTGGAGTTTCCACAGGGTCACTTTGTGCCATAACATGTGGTGCATGGACTTTCAAGATACAGAAGGATTTTACAGCAACAGTTTCCTTGATTGAATTTTTCATCGGATACCTCATGATGAGCTTATGAATACTTGGAGTAATTCAGGATATACTTCGTTTTAAGTTATGATTTCAAGAGTTTCTTATGTTTGCAGACGAGGATAAGCTTAGCTCTGCCACATTTATGTGTGAGTGCCTACCATGTGTGTTACGCAGAGAACCCACAAAGCAGATTCTTTGATCAAACAATTCTTCAAGGGATGGAGTTCATAGCCATGGAAGAGACAAATCAGCAGTTCTACTTTAGCAAATGCATGCTATTCATATACATTTGGTTTTATATATTATTTAACATTATATTTAGTTCTATATTCTTGCTTTTTTGTACAATTGGGAGCCCAAAGCGAGATAAACACCCCAGGTATCGAAGTCATGACCTGCAACTTGTCAGTGAACTCCCTAGCCAGGTGAATTATTGCTCTGTTTGCTGGTTTTATATTCTCAGTATTCATCAAGATACAATTTTTAGGGTGTCTTCCCAGATAAACCAGTGTCATAATACTTTCATCTTTTCGTTAGGATGAAAGTTCTGTGGTTAAACAGGCATTTTATATATAATGACAGAAGCAGTCAAGGGTTTAGAAAATGACAACGTTATCCTTCATGTAAGATAATCTATATATACACATATATTAATATATATATATATATATATATATACGTATATGTATATAGAGAGATAGTTCGGACCTGTACTCAATATAAGAGAGAGAGAGAGAGAGAGAGATTGTTGGGACATGAACTCGACCTATATATAACCCGTTTCTACCCAATCCCTCCTACTCATTGAAAAAAGAGGATCCTACCTATCCATTAAGGTTTGCGTGAGGCTGGGTATAAGTATCCCGATTAGCCTTATTGCCATCTCTACTATTGTCGATAACAAGAGGAAAGGATTATGTGTCCACGTCTAATAAGGTAAGTATGGGCTATCCATGATAAATGATGATGATGATGTCCAATACAGTAAATACAGCCATGTCAACCACCATAGTTGAAATTGCTGGTCACGAGAGATGGTCTGCTTATGATAATTTGGAAAATCGAGCTGCATGATTATACAAGATTTCCAGTTTGTCATTTTTATTTTTATTTTTATGATGGAAGGGTTCATGCCTTTCACTAAGATTCTGACCATCCACTGTAACAAGCAAGCGCTTTTGCCTACTCTTTTGCTCCGAGAATTACCGATCACAATTGTTTACCAACTCAAAAAAATTTACTTGATAGGCGTGATCAAAAGTGAATATTAAATTTAAAAAATAAAAATTATTGTTATACTTTTTGTTCATATACATTAAATACTTTTAAATTTAAATAATTATCGATTGATTAATTGAAGGAAATGTTTAAGTAGATTTAAGTATAAATGAATGCGTTGCATGAACTATGCTCTCTCTTCTCTCGCTATATATATTATATAAAGATAGAGATTAAATCAGTTAAAAAGGACAAGTAACACAATACATGTTTACTTTTTAGTGCTTTAATTGACCACCTATTCTCGTGACCGAATGACCAAAATTGTACGAAAGTCATTTGAGATAATGGTACCCCACACACAAATATATATATATATATAATATGTATGTGTGCATGACAGAGAGAGATTGGTTGATCTCTCCATAATATTTTCTCTTTCTAGACAGACAAAGGTTTCTTCCAGAGTTTTAAAGAAATCATTTAGGAATAGCGTATGTGACTGTGACACGCCACTTCCGCTCCCACTGCGGGCAATGATGCACCGATACGCAACGAGAAGTACGGGTTCCATTTTATTACTGGCGACAATCGTGGGTTGTTTCGTGACACTCCTTTTTATCATAACAGTCGCAAGGCAGATTACAATTATCAAGCATTATTCACATCCAGAATAGTAATAAGAAAGGAAGGCATTTCAGCAAACAGGTTGTTGCATGCATAGACCGCTCGTTGCAATTTCTGTGTACATTGAATGACCAGTTTATACCGTTAAGCTCCATTTTTTTTTGAGAAAATAAACACTTATTTTCTAGCTGTGGCTGTTTAGGAGGGTTAGTATTATGGTACAATGAGGAGGCTGAGCTGTAGCCTTGGGTGTCGAACTCATGACTATATTAGTATGCATACGGTTACAACTACTGGTAGATATGTCAGGTTTTGGGTTATCCGGAACCAAGAACCGTAACCAAATTGTCCAGCGGACGGTTCCAGTTCGAGGGTTTTTTGGTTTTAGATCTGGTTCTCGTTTCATGACGGTTCCAATTTCAGTTTTACGACAGTTACGGATCTAGTTCTGATTTTGGGGCAGTTTCGAGTAGTTCTGGATTCAGACCCAAAACCGGTGGTTCGATTTGGAATTGAACCCAGACCGGTGGTTTGATTCGGATCCAAACTGGAAGTTCAAACCGAAACCCAAACCGTTGGTTTTTACAATGGTTCTAGTTCCAGGCTGATTTTTCAAATAGACAAACTGTAATCGGACCAAGACATGTTCGGGTCCGATTATAGTTCCATAAACAACGGTTCTGGTTTGTGGGCCGGTTTTGCTCTAGGTCCAACTGTCGGGCCGGTTCCAAACTGGCCATGTCTAACTATGGTGGTTATTGTACCAAATGAGGAAAATAATATTCAATTTCATAAGCAAACGTTGCTTTTGGGTCTGTTTGCATCACAAAAAAATAGTGGAACCCAAATTTTCGGGGTTGAGTTACACTCTAATGTGAATAAACTAAATTTATGTTCCTGAAACTGTGATGTTCCACGGAATTAATTTCTCATAGAGCATGAGATTAGTATTGCAGCTGGAAATTCCACACCCATGAATTCAAACCTATATATGTGTGTATGAAAGATGGAGGATGCAAATCATTCATATTCAACTTCGTCTAAATTGACATTAACTAATCGGCTATGAGTGGTTCACACAAAAAAATTAAAAGGTTGAGAAGTATATTTACTTTTTGCAAGGTTCTTAATTGCTCTAACATCTTTTCGTTTTTCAATCTCAACAATCCATACCCCTCACAAGGTTGAGATTTGTTTCAATAGAATTTGTGGTTTGAATCCTCTATCTTTCATATATGTATATATAGCAAGAGAGTCTAGATTTAAGAAATTCACCAAAACAGAGAATCACTAGGAACCTCTTATCTCCATCATTTGATTGCACATGATTAATTGTGAAGATTTGAATTAAAGTACCATTCTATTTTTATATTTTGTGTATTAAAATTCTTTTTATTTTATCATCTCAGAGTTTATTTCAAAGATCAAACAGTTGATATAGGTTCCTTGTAGTTCTCTATTATGTAGGTTACCTAATATATATTGCAAACACCCAAAAGTATCATCTTTACAATAAAGTTTGTAATACACTATTAAGATGGCAATAATATTTCCTTAATCATAAAAGTCTTAATTAAGCTCAAAAGTATATAATCACCAAGAAAGTATTCATTTCAACCAAACAACAAAAGGAATCAATGCATACATAGTAGGCACACACACATAGATACACACATCAAGGTTCAACCAAAGGAATCAATGCATACACACATATAAACTTTGAAGCAATATGCAGCAAAAATCCTCCTACAAACAGCACCTAAGGTCTTTTGATTGAGAAAGTGGATTGATGATTTAAACCCCCCCTCCCGCCCCAGTCTTATCATGAATATGAGACCTTTGCTCCTTTTGATAAGGATTGGGATGCTTTTCTCCATGGGTTATTCCTCTTTTTAAGGTCTCAAAGCTCATTCTCAAAGTTCATCTACACTTATGGACCCTAGAGTCTATCATGATCAACACAGTCTAGCTTATGATCCTTCTTCATCTTGATTTTCCTCCTACTTGGGTCCATAATATATATTTTATAATCCCTCACCTACTCCTACTATTAACAAGATTATTGATGACCATGAATTTGACTACTATAGCCTCATACGTTCATCCTCTCAATCTCATCATGTGTCATTTTTCTTTTCTTGAAATAAGAGAAGTTTCTTGGTGACTTGATATGGACCCACCATTGAGGTACCACAAGGTAGTATCCTCTCACTCTACTTGTACCTATATATTCTTTCAAAAAAGTAAAAAAGTAAAAATTCTAGAAAATTAAAAAATATAAAAGGAATAAAATATATAAAAAGTACAAAAACAAACTTTCAATAGTTTCCTTTAGGCCTTCTTCTTCTATGCTTGAGCATGCACATATATGATTGGTCTCTTTACATTACTTCACCCACTCATATTCATACTATATCAATATCACAGTACATTCATATCACTTTATCATTTCACACATACCTTTTCGACCCTAGACATTACCTTATAGCCTTCATTTATCGTTCATAACTGTAAGGTGGGAGAGAAATTGAATGTTGATAAGATAATGCTTGAGTCAAGAGAGGACGATGATGATATCGTTGCCTTCTCCTAATTTGGTCAAGCTATAAAATGTCAAGAAAAATCATTTATCATAGTAGGAGGAAACTTTGCCAAAGTCAACCTCTAATATGAATCCAACCCCAAGATAGTCAAGATAGGTGCTTTCCTAACTGAACTTGACAATGAGGCATTCACTGAGTTCTTATAGAGAAATAAGGATGCATTTCTATGAAAGTTTTTAGACATGCCTGGGTTAGACCTAAGAGGTAATTGAACATCGTCTCATCATTAATCCTAATATCAAACCAGTTAGTCAAAAACTTTAAAAAATTCAACCTGAGGTTAAAGTCTAAGTTAAGGAGAATCTCAAATAAATGTTTAAGTTGAGTTTATCCATATGATAGCCTCCTTTGATTAGGTATCTAACATCGCAACAGTCAAGAAGTGGAACGAAAATATTAGAATATGCATTGATTTTAGGAACATAAACAAAGTCACTCCTAAAAATGACTTTTTCCTACCAAACATTGGCTTAATCATTGATAGTATAGCAGGTCATGAAATGTCTTCCTTTACTAATGATTACTATGGATATAATAAAATAAAGTTGTATCCTAAATATCACTATAAAACTGTATTCATGATTCCTTAAGGACCTTACTGTTATATGATAATAAGCTTTAGACTAAACAACACTCGAGTGGCATAGTAAAGAGCTATGGTGATGATTTTCTACAATCATATTCATAAGCTCATAGAGGTCATCTCACACCTAGAGTCATTATCACAAGTGTTTGACCGTCTACATCAATACGACCTAAAATTAAACCCCCTTAAGTATACCTTTGGCATTGATTCAGATAAACTCTTAGAGTTCATGGTGAATAAAAGGGGTATAGAGGCCACCTCTCTAAAATCTGAGCCATCATCAACATGGTGCTACCCTCCATGTCCTAACTTATGAGCCTCCAAAGTTGCTTACAAGTCATAAGAAGGTTTGTCTTTAATTTAACTACAAAATATAAATCATTCAACCGAGTACATGGAAAGAATGTTGACTTCGAGTGGGATCATGAGTATCAGATATTCTTTGATCGGCTCAAAGAGTACTTGTTCTGTCTTCTTATCCTTTGACCCCTTGTGTTAAGGTGACTATTACTCTTATAACTATTCATTCATGAGTTAGCCTTAAGAGCCTACGTTTCAAAAACCCTAGTTAGAGACAAATAGAAGTACAATTGATTAGAGAAAACATGTTTTCCATTAGTATGGACAAAGGGGTATTTGGATGATTAGCAAAGTTAGATGATTTGATCTCAACACTTGTTACATTTGTTGCCTCATATCCTTCATTGGTTTTTGGGCTCGATTTGGTTTTTCGAATATGGTTTTTTTCCCTATGGACCTAAGATGGTTTATCATGAGAATGGTGTGCCTTAGCCTCTTGGGTTAGGGCTTCAATTTCCCTTTGAAGTTGTATCTTTCTCAATTCCCTCTTTAAAGAGGCAATTCTTTCTTCTTGGGTTTGAGAAGATTTCTTTGTGGTTCTGAAAAACCGATTTAGAAAGTTTGATGAGGCCTTCCTTGACATAGGAAATTGAACTTAAAGCAAGAGATTTGAAAAAGAGAGAACTTAGAATCACAATTTGAATTTGGTTTTTGTTTTGAAAATCAAAACTAGATCAAAACAATTTCCTAAGACTCAAGTCTCACCGGGCGTGCCAAATCTATAGATGTTAATTTTTGTTTCGAAGTCTATGTAGAGACTTGAAACTAAATTCACAAATTACGAGTGCGCAAGTATGCCAGCTAGTTTGCTATAATTTTCTAACTTCTTTAGTGATTGTAGATAAGTGAGTTTTTGTCGACGTAGTTTTTCTTCAATCGATGCTCAAGGGTCAGCTTAGACGCTTGAAAAATTATCTTAAGATTCGTAAGTTTTCAAACAAATTTTCACTTGAAAAGCCTTTACAAAATCGTGCAATCTTTCCCTTGATAAAATTTCATGTTCAAATATGAAAAATAGAAACAGTTTTGTTTCCAACAATAGATGTTCCTAAGTTTTTTTATATTTTGTATATCTTCAAAAATCTTGAACAATTTACCTAATATAGGTCCAGGCATAGAGTTTATTGGATACTTTTATTTTTGTTTTTTGTTCTAAGAATGAACATAATTAAATCAGAGAATTTCTCAACCTTGGAACTCGGGACAGACCTTATGATAGAAATATAGAGGTTTAAAGAAACATATGTATCTCAGCACGTAGGTGGTGTAATTTTATAAAACTGGTCATGTTGGAAATATTTGGAAATAAGATTTCTAATAAGACCATTTTCATAGTTTTTTATCGCTACAAATAGAGTTAAGTAACTTTTATGCAGGATCTATTGTAGGATGTGCAGTGCAGATAGGTTTTATCTCGGTTCTTGTTCGGATTTCTAAATTTTATTTATGACCTTATTCACGTCTAAAATTCTTGCAAATTTTATAGAGTATTAGCTTATATATGATTGATGTATGGACTAAGTTTTAGAATTTTATGTTTACAGATTCGGGTTGAAAAAATCAATTAACAAACGGATGCAGAATATTAAAAACAAAGTTTTCTATTTTAAGAGTCTAGTGAATGCATATGATTCATCTTTAATGGTTGATATGATCATCTAAAGACATTTTTGTTTGAGAACTTTATTCTATAAGAGAAAAAGCACAATTATCATATAGCGTAAGCATAAAAGATATGAGAGAGTATAAGTTTGCAATGTATATTGATGTAAAAGTAACTACAAATCAAACAATTGATAGATGATTTTACCTTTGCTCTTGGATAAAATTTTGCAGCAACTCTTCTCAAATATTACAATAATTTGGAGACAAATGTTCCTTAGTTACAACATGAATTGAATTGAATTGAAGAAAGGAAAGAGAAGAAAAGAAAACCGACCTTGATTGAAGACCTTGCAATGGCTTGGAGACTGGTGTTTTGGGGGTAACACCTCCACTCTTGGGGAACTCCTCCTCCTTCTTCCTCTCCCCTTCTCTCTCTCTTTGCTGGGATTTTCTTCTTTAATTTTTCTTTGAGTTTTCCTTTAGGTTGATTCTTGGGTTTTCCTCACTTTGCTTCTCCTTTGATAAGTCTCTCAAGACCCCTATTTATAAATTTCAATGGGGTCTCTAGGGTCTTCTACCAATTGGGTATGAAAGTGGTTTGACCTAAATTTGATCCAATCCACAAGTAGTTGTTGGTTACTTGGCTACACATGGGGTGCATGGTGGTCCCCTCTTGATCCATGTGGAGTCTTGATGCAGTCCTAGGTGTAGTCCACCCATGCTTGATACAGATGGGTGGGTTTCCCTTGACTTGATGCAACTCGAGTCTAGGTACAACCTTGGTCTTTGTCCAATGCATGGGTGTGGGCTTTGACTTAGCCCACTAGGCTATTGTATTGGCCTTGCTTTGACCCCTTTTGACTTGATCTGGTCATTGGCCTTGATTCACTCTTTGAAGTAGCTCGCCACTCTTTACAGCGAAGCTTGGTGCGGTCCATCCTCTTTGGTGCAGCCCTTAGTTGGTTTTGTTACAATCTTTGACTCCCTTTAACTAAGCCAAATCCTTTGATGTAGCTTGCTTTCTAGTTTGGCTGGTCATAACGCTTGATTAGTCTTTGAATTGACTTGATCACGGCTTCCTTCGTGGCCTTGGTTTGTCCACTTCAGCCCAATCAAGTTTTCTTTGTCTTGGCTTGATCAAACTTAGCTTTTCTTATAGTCAAGTTCGTTCGTACTTTGACTTGGTTGGATTTTGCAAGCACCTTTGATTTGACTTGTATTTGATTTATTTGGGCTTGATCAATTTGGAATTGATTTGAATTGGTTTTTTGCATATGCCACCCAATTTGACTTGATTTGATTTCATCCATTTGTTAGAGGACCTCCATTTCTTTCGAGCTCTCTCGTCTTAGTCTTAAGGAATTCTACTTTGCTTGATACTTTTTTTAGTTAAGATTTATGGTTTCAAATATTTTCTTTTTAATTATTTTAAACCATTTCATTTGAGATATATTTCAAAACGTCAAGTTTAACAAAATCTTCAAATATTCTTTTTTTAAAAACAACTGAGTCTCGTTCCCAGTGTTTGTTTGCATGAGTGACCTGCTTTTGATCCGTGAGTTAGTCTTTACTATTTTAACTACTTTAACTCTTGTTGGGTGTAGGGTGTTGGACCACTTTAACCCTTTTCATGGGTGTGAGGTCTCGAACCACATTAACCCTTTTGATGGGTGTGGGGTCTCGAAGTAGGACTACTCTCGATCGAGCGAGTTTTTGAGGTTTGATTTTGAATTTGATTTGGTTTTAAATTTCAAAGGTTTTTGTAAATTTATAAATTTAACATTTTGCAAACATTTTATGAGTTTAGTTCTCAACATCTCATTTTCATTTGTTTCTTTGAAAAACTTGTTTGAAACCATCCTTTCTTTGAAGAAAATCATTTGAATTTGCAGAATTTTGCCAATTTGGTCTTGGGAGCAAAACAACAATTTTTTTGGCTCTTTGTCAAAATTGGATTTTTTTGTGAGGGGTGCAATGTACTCTTATTTTGAGGCTGCTACAAAATTCTGGTGCAGAAATGAGTTCGTTTAAGGTGTCTTTATTTGAAAACCCTTAAAAAATCCAAAACCATAATTTTTCTTAAAAATACAAAATATCTAGAAGATCAAATCTTTTTAGAAAATTTTTCGGTGTTTACACCTACGTTTCAAAAACCCTAATTAGATACGAATAGAAATGCAATTGATTAGAGAAAACATGTTATTCATTAGTATGGGCAACCCAAAAATTCTACAACTATATGTTGTCCTGCGTTGTTCGAGTTATCCCCATCTTAGACCCTATTATACACCTTTTTAAGAAGTATGTCATCAACATGATGGAGTATAATCTTAGATAATAGTCTTAGAAATTCATCAAAGGTCATGCCATTGCCTATCACTTATGGTGCCCCTTTAACTCAATATGCTATCTTTAGTGTTGAGTTCTTCAATGATGGTTTACATTAGATTCATGACATTAAGGTCTTCCTTAAGAGATAAAAGTTTTCTCTACATATCACTTATAAAGATTGAAAGATTATTAGAAAACTATCCACTTGATATCACTTTCTTAGGGATATTTTGTATAAGGGGTTCCCTAATGTCTTACTCCGATATTTTGACCGAGTTGAGACTGAGGTCATTATATATTAATGTTACGAGAGAGATTTTTAATTGCTCTGATATTGATACCTCATCCAAGGGTAAAGAAGTATTTATGTCTCATGATTCCCATGAGTCCAAAAAGCCTAAGTAACTAAACCCTAAGCTAATTGATGATGGTAGTCTTCAAAGAAAACACTTGTAAGTCTAAACATAGTTCCTCTAAGATCCTAATACCAAAGGCTTCTCCTAAAGACTATGACACTGAATTAGAAATTATGAGAAACCAATTGTAAGAGGTCCAATTAACCAACAAAATCATGTGATTCGAGGAGTAGAAAGAGTAAGAACATAAAAGAAATTTTGAGGATTACTCTACAACTGGCAAAAGCTCTTATAAATACGAGCACAATAAAATAAAGGAAGAAAATAAACCAAGCAAGAAGGTAATCAAACTCAAGGAAAAAAGACTAATAACAAGCAAGAATAAAAGTGGACCAAAGATTCTACAAAAGAAAAACAAAGATAAAGGAAGGTATGATATTGAAGACACTTTAATATTGAGTTGCTTAAGTTTGAAGCAAATGCCCTTTAGGCTGATTCCATCTTCTAGCAAGATTGTGTGTTCTAACTTGTGATTCTTGAACCCATTTGCCAAGGGTTCAACATTGCGCGGGCACGTTCGTGTCACAATGGCATTTCCATGTGAAATGAAATTCTTGTGATTTTTGAAAGAATTCTGAAGCTAATTTCATTGTAAAAAGAAAATTTAGATAATTTCTTTCATCATGGGGCCAATTTTCCAAATTGGAGCTTAGTACATAAAACAACATAAAGCCTTGAAAGATACTTAAATGAAGGTCACTCTCTAAGATACATATAACTAGGAATTGATCCAAATACATCCAGCACTCCTCTCTTTCAACGGCATGCCTGTGAGTCAATAGTAATGAGAAAAAGAAGACGGTAAAGATGAAATTAAGACGAAGTAGACTACGAAGAAGTTCTACTAGCTAGGTATATACGGCTACATACGGTATGCGGTCACATCCTCGAGCGCAATGCATTTCTCATCAATGACAGAGACGAAGCCGGAGACATATACGACTCCTTGGACTTCTGCTGCTGCTTCTCGCTTTGGCCGCCTGAGACATCCATTGCCTCTTTCTCGCCATCATCCACCATCTTTAAGCCATAGATCATACAAAGAGTCACCCAATTAGGGAGATCAATCAAGAATTAGAACTATGGATGCTAAGGATTTTTGAGCATTCACTCTCATCTCGCACATACCATCCATAGAACTCTAAGGCGGGCAAACTGCGAATTCGGCTCATAAATTGTTCGACTCGTGGACTACAAGAGATTAACTATGACTTGGCTCGTGTTGTTTGACAATAAGGTAACAGCGCGCATGTTTATCTGACCTCACCTCATCTTACCAAAGCTCAGATTAGCTACATATGTTAAATAAATAAACTAATCTCTCTCTCTCTCTCTCTCTCTCTATATATATATATATATATATATGCCTTGGCTCATGTTGGAAAATAAGATAACAGTTTGGCTCATGTTTATCTGAGCTCAACTCATTTTTAGCTACATATAAAATTAAATAATCTCTCTATACATGTATATATATATATGAGTAATTGGCAACCTCACGCCCTTTCCTTTTACGCAACATGCGTCTAATAAGGGTGTATTTTTATTTTTTAATCATCTTTTTTCCTTTTGAAATGATACTTATGTTTCAAAAATAATAAACACCCTTTTACTTTCTAATAGCCCTAAAACAATTACAAATAGATTTATTTAAAACAGAAGGCCTAATTTTACGTTAAAAAAATGAACTCCTCTCCCAAGTTTTCTTATTTTGGTTTCAAAAGCCTTTTTTTGTGAATGTGATCCAATCCCGTTGGATGAAAGCGTCTGAATCGAAATAACTAGAAGCTGATATATATATATATATACACGAGAGAGAGAGAGACACCTTCTGGTGTTGGTGATCAGGGGAGGAGATGTAGTCGACGATATGGGTCTTGATGCGGTGAAGGGCGTCTCTGGTTACACCCTGAGCTTCCTTCACCATCTCCTCTGCCGGCCCCCGGGCCGCTGCAATTTTCGCCATCAGCTTCTCCTTCACCCGCATCAGGCTCCACTTCACCTCCCCTGCAACCCCTGGAGTTGTCGTTGTCGTCCCCCCTTCCTGGATTTCCTCGCTGCTGGGGTTTTCTGGTGTGGTGGACGGCCGATCCATCTTGCCACCAATCCGATCCGAGATACAAGGAGAGCTTCCACAAGGTAGGGAAGAAGGAAATGATATGTATGGTCTTGGTCCTACGGCAATTCTCCAGTGCCATTTCTTCCCTATATTTTCAAACTTGGTCATTTTCATTGTATTGGATGTTTGCCACGTTGATGGTGGACGGTGGACATTGAACTGAAACAAGAGCCACAAGAAAAAAAAAAAGAACGATGCTTTTCCCTATCAGAAACAGCCACGTGGATCAGTCAATATCAGCCAGTGAGCACAAAGAGATTACGCGACACGTGGAAGAAGGAGAGGCCGTGCTTCGCGGAATTGTGGTCCCACAAAGATTGGATTGGGTTTGGTACTTTCGTGTTCACCCAGTGAGGTGTGCTTGTGTTATGTTATGAACAGGTTAAATTAAACCGGACACTGATCCTAAAATAAGTGAAAGTCGTCAATGAAATTGTGTGATTTGGTATGACAACTTTACTGAATTCTTTTCATAAGTTAGAAGGGGAATCCGAAACTCATGTTCGTGTCTAGGAAGACCCCTAAACCGAAAGGAATAGTTCTGGAATTAACACATTGGCATTTTTTGAACTTTTTGAATTGTATGTCCCTTGCTTTTTTGGGAAAAGTAGGAAAGAAATAGTTTTCGTGTCACTCTACCGAATACTAGGATAACACGAACCCAGCATGATCAATCACAAAATATTCTTATCATGGTGCGACATAAACACAATAACACGATGACATAAGATCGCTTGCACAGATAGACATCTATTTAAGGAAGATAATGCTAACACAACACGGCACAGTGAAGTTTGGGTTCTTTCTGGAATGATTTGAACACCGAAGATCTTTTTTGCGTTATTTTGTGCAGACACAAACACACCACGAAACGTGTACTCCTGATGGGACAAGAAAGCTTTTGGTTTCATCCGTGTATAGCTCGTGTCTATGGTTATATTGCCAGTGAACCGGTTGGGTCAAACCAAATCTGTCTGGTGAGTTAGAATGTACAATTGTCTGATTCAATGGCGGATCTATGCAGTGGCCCGGGCCATGTATGCATGCCCCCATAATCGAACTCCTGACCTGCATCTTGTGAGTAGAGTCCTTGCCAGGTGAGCTAACGGTCTGAGTGCGGCGGATCTGAAAACGTTTAAGGGTGATGCAGATAGCCCATTTTTAATGCAGATAGCTAATTATATATATATAGTTACAGTGGAGCTATCGTTTTTACACTATGACTATACCAAACGATTTTTGTGTAACCTAATTTCTCTCTCTCTCTCTCTCTCTCTCTCTCTCTCTCTCTCTCTCTATATATATATATATATATATATATATATATATATATATATATATATATATATATGACCCGTTTTTGTCCTATACTTGGCCCAAACCCGTACCCTCCCGTTAAGGTTTGTGCCAAGCCGGGTACAAGTATACCCACCCCAACATGATCTTCTAAGCTCACTCCGTCATTATGCTAGAAAAGATGACCTTTTGTGCTACAGACAACATATACAACTCCCATACAATATGTAAATGATAATGTATATCATTTTCATAAGTTCATTAAATCAGCGAGAACTTTTAAAAGTATAATTTGTTTTTATACTGAAACGTTAGGAAACAGTTTTCATTAACCAAAACAAAAGTTGGATTCAGCTATTGTATGCAAGTGAAGTATATGGCCAGCATCCTCTGAAGGACAATCATTGAATCACCGTTGACGGGCGATCTAGCAGCTTCAACAAAGCGTAATCTTTTCCACACATAAGAGCACTACTAGGTAGGAAGGACAGAGGTCTTGTTGGCACTTTTGGATTGCCCTATCCAATGGATAGTATCTACGAGTATATACTCCTAAAGTATGCTAGCATTCTTAATATATATACACATGATAATGATGTGGGACTTAATGGTGTAATTAATGGTTGTTGGTCTCAATTAAGCCCATGTAATATTAATTAGATTTAGTTCATGATAAATACTCCTAAAAGCTTAATTGATATATCTTTAATAAAAATGAACGTTCAAATTGTTAAAGTCATGTGTGTGTGAGGAGATTATGCATATGAATATTATTGAATATTAGGGAAAGCATCTCAATGTCCTTTCATATATGTGATAGCTCTTGAATATAAGTTCAAAGAGCTTGGATAGAGCATGGATGACTGCACATGCATGCGGGCTAAGCTAGGCTCGGGTTTGGGTTAATTGTCTTCAGTATTTTTTTGCACAAAATAGTTTTGACCTAATGGTCAAATGAACTCTCCTATGGAAAGGCATGGAATTTAGTATGGAGCGGATCCAAGGAGATGTGGTGACCCATCTACATTTTGTTACAAAACCCAAATTAGAGTTCTCTTATCCGAACTACTCAAATTTGATGAATGTGCTCTCTCTACTATGTTTTTTGCAACCTATGGTTTTTGCTTTTGTTGTGATTGATTTTGATCTCCAAAGGTTGGGTGACTGAGGCATGGTTGAAGGCTGCTTGAGTTGAGATATGTACTCTTGCCTTGTGATCATTTTATTGTGAGAGAAAGGTAATGATACCATCTATACTTGAGTAGGGTATTGATTTCTCTAAGGTAAGTTTGTGAGAACTACTCAGTCAAATAATTATTTTACTGATTTTCTTTTGTTTGCTTGGTCATTACATTGTTTGCTTATGGCTTTTTGGATCTTTACTTTGGATTGATGACATGTTAATATTTGTTATATATTATTTGTTTATATATGTAGCCCTATGATTAATTATAATATTCTTGGAGAAATCAATCATAGTTAACATGTCATCATCTGTTTTTTTTATGATCTAAGGTTGATATGACCTTGATACTAAAAAAATTTGTGGGACCTTACTTCAAACGTTGGCAACAACATATGAAGATTTGGTTCACTATGTTATAATGCATGCATTCATCGAGTCGAATTGTTTCCAATATGATATTTTACCCTAAAAGCTTGGATAAAATTATTGAGTAGAAGAAAGACACATTTTGTCATTATTGTATATTACCGACACTATTGAATATTTTATTCAACACATACAGTTCTTTTCCTTCCACATCAACAGAAGATTTATGGCAACTTTCGATCAAAAATATAATACTTAAGACTTAGGTCTTAAAAAGTACTTCATGATGAAGTTTCTGAAATATCAAATGATCAAGGAGAAATATGTGTCCAAATAAGAGCACAAGTTTATGTTTCTATACCATAATCTTCAAGAAGAAGTATGAAGCTTTCTAATAAGTTTATTATTATGTATCACATTACTGGAGTGTAGACACTAGCTCATCTATGGCAAGACTATAACTCTAAGAAATCATTCCACTATTGAGGTCAAAGATAAGGGACGTGTAGATTTAAAATTGAAAAGGTTATGACTCTTCAAAGAATTACACATATCCCTACAATTCACTGAATATTCTTAGTGGTCTAGCTTTAATTAGGGAATATTTAAGATTATATTGTAAATGTAATAAGTAATTGTTGTTTTTATATAAATGACTATTTGTGTGATATAGAAGACATGTTTAAAATTCATATTAAACATATATGTTTTTTTCTATGAATTTTAATAGAGCTTCTTTTGTTGCTTTAAATATTGGGGCATCTAAATTTTGATTTCATAAAAAGAATGATGAATTGGAATCTTATTTGTAAGATTGTCATCAATAAAAGTCATAAATTTAAAATATATGTGCAAGCAAAGCAACTTAGGAAATATTCCATTTGATTGATCAAAAATCTAAAATTTTAGATTTAATGTACACTAAGATTTGTAAATTCAATGGGATAATAACTAGGGATAATAAAAGATATTTTATTATGTTTATTGATGATTATAATAAATATTGTTATGTTTACTTGCATAAAAGTAAATATGAAACTTTTAAAAAAATTCAAATTTATAAAACTGAAGTTTAAACTGAAACTCGTAGGGTACTTAAAATATTAAGGTCTCATAGGATAGGAGAATATACTTTAAATCTTTTTCAAAAATATCATCAAAATATTGATATTATTCATGAGGTAATTACTCCTTACTCACCACAATATAATAGGATAGCAAAATGACAATCTTGTAATATTCTAATAAGTTATGACCTCACTTGAGATTAAGTTTTAAAAAGAAGCATTTAGTGATAAAATTCAATTAATTCTCTATAATGAAATTTGAGAATTGATTGATTTACCTCATTATTGTTCAATAGTTAGGTGCAAATAGATTTGCAAGAAAAAACTAAATGTAAATGAAACAATTAACAAGTACAAAGTTAGATTAGTTGTCAAAGATACACTCAAAAGAAAGGAAGGAATTATTTTAATACATATTCATCTATTTCTCACATGACCATGTGCTTATGGCATTAGCATTCATATATGATCTCACCGTTCATCAAATGGATATGAAAACTTATTTCCTGCATAGTGATTTATATGAGAAAATTTATATGGAAGAGCAAGAGAGTTTTGTTGCTTGTGGGAATAAGTCCCTTGTTAAATCCTTATATGGATTAAAACAAACCCCTAAACAATGGCATGGAAAAATCGATTTTGTTATATCTTTTGACTTCATTTCTAATAACTTTGATAAGTGTGTCTACTGCAAAATTATTAATAATGCATTCATCATTCTATGCATATATGTAGATGATATTTGGTTGTTTAGTATTGATATGAAAGTTGTAAATGAGAATAAAACAATCTTATGTAACAAATTTGAGATGAAAGATATGGGTATTAGTAATATGATTTTAGGGCTTAAAATTATAAGATTTATTGATGGTAAAATAATCTCTAAATTCTATTATATTTAGAAAATTTTAGAGAGATTTGTATATACAATAATGTTGACCAATTAAGACCTCATATGATCCATAAAAAGCCTTGTATAAGAATGAGAAATATTTTTGTTTCTCAAATTGAGATACTCTCATATTATTAGAAGTTTGATGTATCTCACTATGTACACGATTAGACATTGTTTTTATTGTATAAATTAAGTAGATACACTAATTATCCAAATAAAACTCATTAGAAGAAGTAGACAAAGTACTTCAATATTTTAAGGGAATTGTTTTTCTTGTACTGTATTATGAGAAATATCCTTTTATTCTTGAAGGATATTTAATTTACTCTAGTTTGTGAAGAAATCACACATTTTTTTCTCTCATACCATTGAAAACCCATAGGGTTTTTACCAAATCAATGACATACTCTCTTTTATCATCCCTATTCCTTTGTAACATGATTTTTCACTTGAAAAATTTGGGCCTTTCATAGATTCTGAGATTTTCCATTTTTGTAAAGCCTTTCCCTTATTGTGGTTTATTTTTGCTTTGTTTGATGGTATCAAAACAATGTGATCCATTATGGAAGTATTATACCCCGGTGTATGAAGGCAATAAGTTTGTCAATAAGCATACATTCTGTAATGAGGTGAAGCATGGAGGTATTTCTTGCATAAAATAACATCTTGTGGGAACTAAAAAGGATGTAAATGCTTATCATGAGGTGCCTTAAAGCGTGAAGTATGAAATTCAGTAAGTTCTAGAGCTAATAAAGGAAAGGAAGAGATTACGACAAAGACATAGAGCAAAAATAAGTGGTTAGGATATATCTTAGAATGGTTCTCAAGAAGAAATTCATGTTATGACTAGAGAGGAGTAGCAAGAGATAATTGAGGAGACCAGAAGAAAATAAGATAATTGAAAGAGTATAGATTTTGGTGGCAAAAATAAGCTCTATTAATACACATTGAAATTGGAAAATTTACGTTGTCAAGGTTTGTTCAAAGCATATTAAGAATAACATGTAGTTCGAGTAGATATGAGAGAAAACGGAGTTGTTTTGAATGCATTCACACAAAGAAGAGAATAGATTAGAGCATACTTGTCTTCGCAATTTGGTATATATTGAATACAATAAGGCAAAGGTAAAATATATTTTTGTTATTCCTTATATTTGTAAGTTGTAATTCATAAGTATTGATATTTTCTAACTTCTAAGTAAATTTATTCTTTCTTTTGTTTTCTTTATAAACAAATACAAAGAGATGAAAGAAAGGCAAGGACGGTGTCATATGACCCACTTAGCTACGAAAATGTTGATATTCTTGATGATTGGGTCGAAGAGGAAGAGACTCCTATTATTTTAGAGGATATAAACTAGAGAGCAATAGAAGCAAACACAAAGATTGGAGATGACGATGTACAAGGCAAAGGATTGGATGACCCACTTTTGGAGGAAGAGGAGGGAGATAATGGTGGCGATGATGATGATGATGGCAGTGACCCTGATTATAATGCTTATGATGAATTTGTTGATTATGATCCACGTTTTATGGAATAAAAAAATAAAATTAGATTGTTATATTTTATAACTTTGTATTTGTGTTATATAATAAATTGTAATCTTAACTTTGTAAACTTTTAGAAGTGTTGTTGATATATTGTTTACTTTAAGTTTAACTTTCTTACTCTTGTAGGCTTGTAGACTCATGGTATTAGTTTATTGATCATGAAAATATCATTTTAAATTGAATTCTAATTGTGTTCTCCACCACTTGGTTACCTTCTATTTTCTAGTTATAATTTTTCATATTTTTTGGATTCATGATATGTACTTCATGCATTTCTGTTAGAGCTAACATTGCATGATCTGATAAAAATACACTAAATTTTTAAAATTAATGTTTAACTCAAATTACACTTCAGATTGAGCTTTCTTTCTTTATGATGATATTTTGATTGCTAACTGGTGGCTGCTTTTCAACATGCAAAGTGTTTAGGTAGTATAGGTTTTTGTTAAATAATAATCTAATTGTTACATTGCATATATAAGAACGTAAACATTGAAATGTCAAGCATAAGGTATTTGCTGAAGAGTTGAATGAAGCAGCGACAGTGAGGAGACTCTCTCAAGTGCACATCTAAACAGAATACGAACATACAAAACTCAAACTGAAAAGTGACATCAATATATATACTCAAGAACATTCTATACCACAGACGCATCACTTTTTTTAACCACCACCACACAATTCTCATATACACAGATAAGCTATTCTGTTATTCTATTATGCTATGAGCATTATCATGATACTTGCTGATAATCCCAACTTAAATGACAGATCATTTTCATTCTCCCTTGAGAAGTGAGGGGTTTAGCATATGACAACTGAAGTCATTGTTCATATTAACTTGTTAAAGCTTCTTCATCCATGGCACTATAGGGGTGAATAACCTGTTGTTCTATACATTATTTTGATCCTCATAGACAATTCATCAAAGTATAATAGAGGGATTGATATCAGAAAAGACTTTGATTAGCGGTTTCTTGGAGTAGTCATAATTACTACGCAAAATTAATCAAATGTGGTTTTGAAAAGAGTTTCTTGGTTGATTAAATACTTTTTTAAAAAAAAATGAAATCTCTTGGAGATGGCTTAAGTGGTCAAATCCGCGAGCAACTGGAACTCTCCTACAGTCCTACTTTATGTATCTACGGTGATCATTGTTCTCGTTTTCATGACCTTGAAAGTAATTTCTGGCATTCGAATTGCGTTAACAACTAAGAAATCATTGTGATATGTGCTATAAATATGAGGACTCTCTTCAATCGGCATCTTGTTGTAGCCAAATCTTTGGAAATCATGATTACTACCACATTAAGAAATTTTTCAAATAAATTTGGTCTTGAAATGCTCTATAGACCTACTCTAATTATCTTAAACCAGATTAAGTCTTATTCTTTCAATAGTATTATATCTTTGTGGCCACTAATTACTCAAAGTTAAATTAGAGAGATAGTACTATCACATTTTCTTTGACTTAGGTTTCGTATTACTCATTAACATGTATTTGGTGTAAAGAAACTGAATGTCAATTTCATCTTCTAAAACTTGCTTTAAAAAATGTAACGTGATGTTATTAAATTCCTTTGAAAGTAGGAGGAAGTATAAAATAATATTCTTGATTGATAAATTAAGAATATGTATACAAATTTGTAGAGTCTTATTCTATACTTTATGCAATTGATAATATGCACGGCCATGGTCTGGTCGACGAAACTATATTTCTCGGGTTCTAGGTCAATTGCCGTCGGCATTGAATAATAGGGAGTTTTGTCCTTTTTATTGACTTCTTATCGAGCTTCGAGCGGCTTCTGTTGGCCAAACTCAAGCGGGTTGTACTCGGGATTTTTGTTTTCTCCTTTTCATCTTACATATATCTTTCTTCCATGTCCTTATTGACTATAAATATATTGATGACTATGTTAAAACTAGTATGTTTTATATTTTGATAATATGCATATTTTTGATGGGGAGCCTAGCTCTTAAATCACATTTATATTCATTTACATCCTTGCTTTAACACAGACAAGCGATCAAGTAATACTATCAATATGTCAACAAAGATCATCTCTATTCTCTTTTCTCTCTATCAATGAAAGTTAAGGTAAACATTCTTACCAAGTGCACTAACTCCCTAAATGCAGTCACTTCCGGATACTGATGGGCGTGAAAGGAGATGTGTGAAAATGGGCATGGACATGTGAGACCAGCTCGAGCTCGGGCTTCGATCTCCATGTTTGAGCTGGGCTCATGCTATATTTGAGTTGCTTGAGCTTTACTCATTTGGCTCGTTTATTTATCAAGTTTGAAGAACCTTATGGATCTAAGCTCGGTACAATGTAGATTTAAGTGGGGTAAAATTTCACTAAGCTCAATTGAGCTTATGAGTGAGGTCAAATTTGAGCCTGACTTGACAATAACATTTTTACACATGCACATGCACGCACACACACACACATATATCATAATAAGGCTTACAAGTAGGTCAAGCCAAGAATTGAAATTCGAGCTCAGCTTGCTCACGTGTCAAGTTCGCTCATGTCGAGTTCCGGCTTAATAAAACAAGGATAAGATTGGAGATTCTATCTCGAGTGGTTTATAAGGAGCTTGGCTAACTTGCACCCAAATCGACTACTCCAAGTTTTTATTTGTCAGTAGAGCTTTGCTGCGGGATCTGCCAATTACCATTAAGAGTTGTAATCACAGACACGACACAGAAACGGACTCGAACCTAGCCTAAAAAGTCGGTGTTTATGTCAATCAAGGCAAAATAAATTAGATCCGTTGGGCGTGACCTGTTCTTGACACGAGGTTGAAATGACACGACATGAAGTATCCGAAACACAAATCCTGATTCAACTGTGATGGAGACGTGCGGTGCAGATCGAGTGGGAATGGCTTATCAAGGAACAGGCAATCTTGGGGGAGGGAGATTTTGATTCCGGACAGACTCGGGCAAGAGGCGAGTGAGAGATACTGAGAGGATGTAGGAGCGTCCGTCGGCGTGTGGTCTTCAATCTTTCTCACTCCCTCTGAGCGGATAGATCTCTCTCTCTCTCTCTCCATGGCGTCATCTCCTTCTTCTACGCTATGGAGCACCACTAACCAATCTTTCCCTTTCTTTTGCCTGACCCATCAAAGATATCACAACCAACCTCACACTTTCTCCCCACTTCCGCTATCTTCTCTCAGACCCTTTCTGTTGACAAAGCAAGCATCATTTCGTCTTCTTCGTGCCATTCGTGCAGCCGTTCATACGGAGGAACGTCCAACCGATTCAGGCAAGGAGTTTTCTTCGGAAATTTTCTTGTCGGTATTCCATTTTCGAATTGTTTCCCCGTTGGTGCATCGTACTTTTTGTCTAAGTTGTCTCGCGACATTGCTTCTCAGTGGTTTGCTATCATGCAAGGACGGCTTCTGCGTCTAAGTTTTGATGGTCTTCTTCTGGCAATGAATAGCATATTATTTGGTTGAGTTTGATTTATCACTGATATATATGTTTATATGGAAGTTTCTTAAACTGTTCATTGTATGCGGCGGTGTCGTGGTTCGGTAATATTTATCTCGGCATGGAGGATAGAAGCCGATGGATTTGTAAAAGGGACCGCTTATTTGATTTTCTGATGCTATACCCCTAACCTTTTTAATTTTCAACGTGGCAGAGTGTTAACTGAAAATAGTAGAACTTGAAGATCATGATGTGAGGAGAATGACATTTCTTTTATTGGTTTCATGATCCTTCTGGTAACTGTTGTCTAGGGAGATCAGGAAGTTGGTTACTGCAGTTTGGTGCAGCATATATTATAGAAACTGAACCTTTTTCATGAAATTCGGAGGTTGAATGCAAACTTTTCGTTTAAGTTTGAAAGTTTTGAATTAAGTACCTTTAGCATGGCATAGGTGGTGCATGTTTGTCTTCTTGTTTTTGCGCATTAACCCTGGCTTTCATGATCACAGGTTGGTTTCTATTCATTTGGTACTGATCTTTTTCTATATTGGTCATCTTGGTTGTTCGTACGTTATACCCCTTCTTATTGCTTCAGAAGCTGCTTGTCCCTGTTTGTTTCCAAATTAGATGTGGTGAAAAATTAATGGTCTTTGTTATTTATTTGGGTTTTTTTCCATTACGTTGTCATGCTATAGAACTAACATGATTTGTTTCTCTCGACCATATGATACTGTCCTAAATATCGTGGCTCCAAGTACTTACTGTAATATATATATGATGTTATTTATTGTTCTTGCAGTTAAAACAAAAGGCGTTGAGAATTTGGTTATAATAGGGTCTGGTCCTGCTGGCTATACTGCAGCAATTTATGCAGCCCGTGCAAACTTGAAACCAGTTGTCTTTGAAGGATACCAAGTTGGCGGTGTTCCAGGAGGACAGTTGATGACTACAACAGAAGTAGAAAACTTCCCTGGATTTCCCGATGGAATTACAGGTCCTGATTTGATGGATAGGTTAGTGAATCTGCCAGACTTGATTTTTATGATTGTTTTTTGAGGGAGTTTTACTTCAATCGAGAATTTCAAATTTATTGACTATTGAGCCTTTCATTTAACATTTGGCTCTCTGTAATTGGTTAGAATGCGGAAGCAAGCGGAAAGATGGGGGGCTGACCTGTTTCAAGAAGATGTTGAGTATCTTGACGTCAGCAAAAGACCATTTACTGTCCGAAGCAGTGAGCGAGAGGTACATGCTTACACAAAAATAATCAATCCAAACATGTGATATAATGAATGTACTTCGTTCATGCTGATTCTGCATTATAATTGTTATAGGTGAAGTGTCACAGTGTGATATTTGCAACTGGAGCAACAGCAAAAAGGTTAAGATTACCTCGTGAGCACGAGTTCTGGAGCCGAGGCATAAGTGCATGTGCAATATGTGATGGTGCATCACCTTTATTCAAGGGTCAAATCCTAGCAGTGGTTGGTGGTGGCGATACTGCTACTGAAGAAGCAATATATCTTACTAAGTATGCTCGTCATGTGCATCTACTTGTTCGTAGAGATCAATTAAGAGCATCAAAAGCTATGCAAGACCGGTAGGAAAATTATGTCATTCTTTCTAGACTTCTTGCTTTATCCTAGTACGTGTTATTTCTTAGGGCTTCTACTTTTTTAAAGTCAACCTATTTCAACTTATCTTTCAGATAATTTGATGCTCTCATTTGTCTCCCTCTTATTTTATCTATTTTTCTGTTTCTGTAAGTTTTACCTTTCTGGTTGTTATGCAATTTCTTTATAGAAGTTGCTATCTCCGAGATGCCATTGGTATGAAAGCCTTCTTTTAGGAGACATTCACCTGATTCATCTTAAAAATTTGTTTTTATTTACAACCTATAAGATGGTTTTTGTTCTTGTGAGATAAACCTAAATTTCTTTCTTCAAATGATATCCTATTGAGGAGAGTAATTGGTAGTTGATTATGTGGAAAAGTTTCAACTTCTTGAAATGTTTGTTTAACAGGTTGATTATGGCGAATGTTTCACAGAATCTATAACAACCCAAATATTACAGTACACTTCAACACAGAAGTGGTGGATATCGTTAGCAACACCAAGGGGCAAATGTCTGGCATTCTCTTGAAAAGAACTGACACAGGGGAGGAGTCCGTTTTGGAGGCAAAAGGCCTTTTTTATGGTATCGGCCACTCACCAAACAGCCAATTATTGGAAGGTCAGGTTGAACTTGATCCTGCTGGATACATATTAGTCAAAGAAGGCACAGCAAAAACTAATATTGAAGGTGTCTTTGCTGCTGGTGACGTGCAGGTACTTCAAATTTTTTATCATGTCCGTGCTTTTTGCAATGATATGACATGATCTTACTATTTTGGAGTTAAATTTGAATATGACAAAAGATGAGAGCACAATGTGGATTATGGATCCATGTAGCCCACCCTACTTAGACTCGGAGAAGGCTTGGTTTTGGTTCTCAGGTCTATGCTTTCTCAACTTGTTTCTCATAGGATTTTGAACTCCTATAAACTGTGCTTTTATAAATCTTATGAATGGCTGATGTACACGAGTTTTCTGTCATGGGAAGGTCCATTTCAATCATTTTGATGGAATAAGCTATACATGTGCTGGAGGTTAAAATCCTCGAAGTTGTGGTCATTTAAATCTTTGCACATATTCATTAAACTCTTTTGCTGCAAGTAGGACCACGAATTTTCTATCATGGGAAGGTCCATTTCAACCATTTTGATGGAATAAGCTATACATGTGCTGGAGGTTAAAATCCTCGAAGTTGTGGTCATTTAAATCTTTGCACATATTCATTAAACTCTTTTGCTGCAAGTAGGACCATGAATGGAGGCAAGCCATAACAGCAGCTGGCTCAGGGTGTATAGCTGCTCTATCTGTCGAGAGATACCTTGTGAGAAATGACCTTCTTGTTGAATTTCACCAGGTATACTTCCTTAGTATATCTGCTCTTGCATTTTGTGTCCCAGTTTTAATTGCTATAGAATACTCCTGCACTCCAAATGCACAACAACTACATCATTGTTAACTCTAAACGATGATTTTATGCTTCCTAGAAGAAATATATCCACATCACCTAAAGAAGCTGCCGGGTTGTATCAGTAGAAGTGCCTCCAATCTTAGTCAGCTTTTGTTTGCTCCCTGTATGTGGGATAAGGGAAAAACTGAATCTGTCAGCGTTTATATTCAGGCTTGGTCTGTGCCTCTTTGTGCACTAACGGATCCAAGGGATGGCAGGATTGCAGAGCAAGCCACTGCTCTGTGGGCTGCTTATAGTTGACCGCTTCTTGGGGAGCTAGTCCTATGGGGCACCCTGCCCGCGCCTGCCTATAGTGTAGGTAAGCCTCCTTAAGCGTTTATATTCAGGCTTGGTCTGTGCCTCTTTGTGCACCAACGGATCCAAGGGATGGCAGGATTGCAGAGCAAACCACTGCTCTGTGGGGTGCTTATAGTCGGCCACTCCTTGGGGAGCTAGTCCTATGGGGCACCCTGCCTGCGCCTGCGTATAGTGTAGGTAAGCCTCCTTAAGGCAGCATGCACCCCGCTCCATGGGGGGGGGGGGGGGGGGGGGTACTCCTTGTGCTTCTAGAGTGGGCAACTTCACTGTGTCATATTTTTTGGGCTAAACTTTTTAGAATTAGAATCAGTTCTATGCACATGTTTGTCCCCGAAGCAGCAATTTCCCTTCGTGAGGCAAAGGTCATGCCTGCAGAAGCTTCCTATGTAATATTTGGTATTATTGATAGGTAGATAAACTAACACTATGAAGGGATATTTTAGTGTATGATTTGGAAAATTTGTGGTTTTGACTTTTTGTTTTTGCGGCATGTGCATGTTTGCCATTTTTTATTTGTTTATTGCATGCCAATTTCATTTCGTTGACAGCCCAAGACGGAAGAAGTTAAGAAGGAACCTTCAGAGACAGACGTTCAAATGGGCTTTGACATTACGCTGACAAAGCACAAGGGTCAGGTGTGGTGGTTGCCCTATTAATATTTTCTCATACCTGCATAAATTTCATTTTGGTCAGTGGCATTCGTTATGGTTTGTGCCAAACATGTCTTATATGCTTTTAACCTTGTTTCCTTTTCTGTAGTATGCTTTGCGGAAGTTGTATCATGAAAGCCCCAGGCTTATTTGCGTGCTCTACACAGCTCCTACTTGTGGCCCTTGTAGAACTTTAAAGCCCATCTTAAGCAAGGTAAAAATCAGCTGTTCTTCCACTTGCTTGTTAGAATGTATCAGTTTCATTGATCAAGGCATGTATTGAAAGTAATTGCATTGAACAACTTTCTATGGTAGATAAAATTGAGGATATCATCTTTCCATTACAAAAGCCATTGAATGTTATTTAAGCAAATTCTAATACTATTTTAATCTGTGTATGTTTTTCTTTGAGGAAGGAGTCCTATGATCCACTGGTTGCTCCTGAATGTTGAGTTTATGTACGACTATTGATGTGGTCGTGTTATTTGAAGCAGCATCAATCAACTAGAACATGATTTTAGTGATTCTACATAGCTCGGAAATATTGATGTCATTAACTGTTATTTGATTTGTACATTTCATTTTACAGGTGATCGATGAATATGATGAAACTGTTCATTATGTTGAAATTGACATCGAAGAGGATCAAGAAATCGCTGAAGCAGCAGGGATTATGGGTACACCATGTGTCCAGTTCTTCAAGAACAAAGAAATGCTAAGGTTTCTTGGCTTTTTACCTTTACAAATTGTCTTCTTAGTAATTTTGTCCTGAATAACTTCTGCTATCTCTTCCCGAGCCTGTGCCTGTGCCTGTACCTTTTTAAGTTGTAGAAAGCAAGTATTGATAAAGTTATGTTCACGTTGTTTATGGAAGGACGAAAAGTAAACCAGTATCAGATTGCCTGTTTTGACAATTAAAGTATTGTGGCAGTTATAAAATCATAGCACTTTCTGAGAGATGAGATAAGCTCCCTCGAAAAAAAATCCAGCACTGTCCTATTCAAATGCGGGCTTTGGGACAAAGAGGGTGCCCATTTTCTTATAAATGCAAAAGCAATACGATGTGCAAGTGCTAATTAATATGCGATTTGATGGCTTTGATGCAGGACTATCTCGGGTGTGAAGATGAAGAAGGAATACAGGGAAGTTATTGAAACAAACAGATAAAGTTCTTATGTGAAGGTTCCAGTACATATGAGTTGCACACTCTTTTCTGTTTCTTCTTTTTAAAACATGTAAGTTGATTTTGTTGTATTATTCGTCAAATATGCTTATCATTAGTATGATCATAGTGATGATGACAGTTTATGTAAACTTTCTAGACCAGCCGAGGCCATATCTGTGTCGTTTCCTCACAATTACATAGGCTTCTTCTGGCATTTGGTAGTCCTCTTTGTATGGCTACTCATCCTACCAAAACCAAACCAAAATTAATCCTTCTCCCATAGTAAGTGGGCCGGGCTGCACGCAGTGTTATTAGCCATTCAACTGGATTTTGTGTCATATTAGCATCTTTCTTGGATAAGCAAGATCGTGTTTATTGTCATTTCTGTAATCTTACTCATTGATTACTCGAGGGTTTTTATGTCAACTGGATTTTGTGTCGTATTAGCATCTTTCTTGGATAAGCAAGATCGTGTTTATTGTCATTTCTGTGATCTTACTCATTGATTACTCGAGGGTTTTTACGAAGCTTCATTAAGAAGGTACACGAGAACTAAGCAGTCCCTCTAGGTTCTAGAAGTATTGGAAAGAAGCTACTAAATATGATGTCTTTTTTTTATATAACTATAAATATGGCACAAGATCGCCCTCTATCACATCAATAATCCATATAGCCGATTCCGCCTGTGGGAAAATGGTTGGTTGTTGCTGTGTTATCCGCCTCTGTTAATCATTCCTGGAAAGTGCCGGGAAGTTACTGGATTTTTTTAAGATAGTACGTATGACAGTATTTACTGGTTGTGCAGCTTCGACCAACTTGGCTGAAGTTGCGATATAGAAGAAGCCAAAGTTTGAACTTTCCTGTGTTCTTTTAGCTGATAAATGAGAAAAATTCAGCAATAGAGAAACTTGTGTTCCAAACCTTCTTCTAGTTATGTTTCAATTTATGGTTTTCTCATGAAAATTTTCAATAAAATAATATACATTTCAGTAAAAGTATATGCATAAACCCAGAAATGCACTAGGAATCATGGCCCTCGGTTTAGGGTTTTGATTCAATTTAACCTTGAAGCTGAAGGTCAGGAGTTCAAATCGAGAGGCCGGCATGGTGCACCCCCTGTAAGGGTCTGTCAAACCCTCGGCTTCTTTTTTAGGTTACAATGGGAGGCCGAAGTCTAACACACACACACACACATGCATGCAAACCCTGGAATCGAACTCATCACGTGAGAGTGTGCGTCAGCAAGGCCTACCGGTGAGCCATCACTTAACCAGGAATAGATGAATTCCCCGTTCCAATCTTTGGGCATTCAGCTAAATAGGTATTCAGTGACCTTTTACACTTCTGTCATCTACCTTGTGGCCATTCGGCTGACCCGAAATGGCTTTCACCACCGTCACCACAACATCCATCTGCCGACATCCTACCGGAACCCTCGGAAAATTACGCAATTTGCAGCAAATATGGCCAACAAGTGGAAAATTAAACACTATTATTGTACCTTGTTTTATGAAGTTCTCAAATTGCTATTTAAGAGGCAAAAACCATTAACTATTATCCTCAACATTTTCCATGGCTGCCTGATCAAGTCTAGGGTTGTAAACAAGCGCAAACAAATGGAGATTTGGCTAGTGGATAGTTTACTCTTTGTTTATGGCCTATCTTTCTTACTCATTTAAAGCTAGATGAGCTGCAACAGAGGAACTATGAGCTTTCTCTCAAGAGTTGGAAAACCTACTTTTTTATATACATAATTTGTATGAAAAATGTAGCTATTTCTGAATTAAGTTGAAAGCAAAGCTCGTTGTAATCTTTATTGTAATTACAAAATTTCTTGGCTCAATGAAGGCATGCTACTTATTCACTCCTTTATTTGGTTTAGGTAGCATATTCTTCGAATCTGTATGTGTAAATACTATCCAACCACCAATCTCAAGCTAAAATGAGCCAAAACGAGACACACTAACAAGGTGAGCAGACCATTGAGCAGCTCATCTGTCTTGCAGCCCTGAGTTACTCACTTTAGGACCAAGAGTGTTTGCAAAGCATACTTCTAAAAGGTGGGGGGTTCAATGTAATATCCGAAATATGGCTCGGCTCATGAAGGTCATGAGACGAGTCGAGATTAGCTGGTAATATGAGCAGCTCATTGCAGTTAAATGTAATATCAACAACATAACAAAACGAGCTAAATGAACCCAATCCTTACTTCATTGCTCATCTCATTTCTTCTGCAAATCCACTGAGCTAACTGTTGGCCAAATCACTGTTCAAACATGCTTGTTAATGGTTTATTGTACTTTTACAAGCCAAACAAAACCCAATTGAGAGAGAGATTCCCTTGAGTAAGAATGCCCTTTATTTGAAAATTTCTTTCGAGATAAAAGGACCAAATATGACACTTCAAATTACCTTAAATACCTTAATACGATTACTTTGAGGCATGGTTCAGGTAAAAATTGGAAACTTGTCATTTGATGAGCTTTCAGGAGCTGAACATACATGCTCATGTTGAACTCGTTTAAGTTTAACAAACCGAACATGAACGAGCAAGGGACAAGCCAGATGCGAGCGGCTTCGTTCATTTACCAGCCCTGTTTAAGAACCCCACACGGTATTGATGATGCATCCTTTCAAAGGTAGGCGGTTAATATGGCATTTGAAATCTTAGGGAGATATCTTAAACACTAGGGTGGCTGTTAAGAGAGAGAATGGAGGCCGGGTAGAGCGACCCCTGAGAGAAAAGCGCAAGAAGATCGGCAGCAATGGCGTCAACAATAGAGGGCTCCAGCTCCTGGATCTAGACTCCCTCTTCAAGATCTTCTCCTTCCTCGACTACTTCGATCTCGCCCGACGCTCGGACTTGTTCCAAATTTAGAGGAAATGCAAAGATACGCGTGCCTGTGACTTGTCCCTGCATACATAGACAAGGATGATTTTTGTGTGATCTTATGGCATAGCTTGTTGCGTCTGTGGCCACTTCATCTCATGCGAGTCCATGTATTCGAACTCGCATTCAAGGCATCAAGTACAAATATTCTAGTGAAACATGACATGATGACTTGCTTTCTCTATCATATTAATTCAAACCCCCTACCCCTCAATTAGTGGGGAATCATTTAAGCACCAACTGTACAAAATGGTGTCTTAAGTACATTGAAATCAGTTTTCATGGAAATTGAAGGACTTACTTGAGTAATAGTATGCGAGTCAGTGTCCCATTGATATGGCAGCAGCCTACTTAGCACATCCTCATAGACATCATGTATTGGGCCTTGGCTCTCCGAACTATCAGGCCAAATTGTGTTTATGATTAACCTTAGGATGTTCTTAAGTAATCCTAGTCATCCTTTCTTGTTTGTTATTTCAACAAGTTTGTAAGTTATTTTCTCTAGTTTCATTATGTAGTGAAAATTAACGGAGTTGAAAAGTTTATTCGAATTTTCTGTTAGTGTCCATGCCTCCTTAGGTTATTTCTTTATCTATTCTTTTGTTAAAATGAACATGTTCAGATGAAGGTTTAGGGCAAAGTATCTTCTCCATATTGGTGCATATGTTATGATAAACATCAACTAACGGTGTATTGTAGACTGTTGCAATATGGACCCTGTATCGTACTTGTAGCATGTGTGTCCTCCCATATGAGGCTGCATTTATGTATCTTACAAACCTTGGTATCAAAGCCGAGCTTTGCCCCTTTCACTTTTGCACAAGCCTTTAGGAGTGGCTTTGTGTTAGTTCTTCCACACTCTTAGCCTTTAACTTTCTTTTGAATCTTGTGAGTGATTTTAGCACTTTTCCTTTTCGATGAACTCTTCTAATATTGGCCTACTTTTGATCTTCTGCACAGAAGTTTATCCGTGAAACAAAATTTATTATTGCCTGTCATTTTTATGGTCGAACCTTTCGTATTAAGAATCATTTGAATGGGACAAAGTTGCGTTCACCATAACACCATATGCTTTAAAGTTTGGAATATATGAGAGAAAGGGATGAAGAGAGACAAAAACAAAAGTTCGATGAATAGTGATGATAAGAGGAAGACCATCTGATTTTTTGGGTTGATGAGTATGCATTGGAAGTTTGGAACTAATGGAAAATGTTAATGTGATGTTTTTTTGTTTTTGTATGATCTTTGATCTCAAAAATATGATTAATATGACTACGAGTACAAGTAATTTGTATCATCAAGTTATGCGTGTTTTTAATGATTAGTTGTTGTGTTTTAAACTCCGCCCATGTAAGGGATCACCCTTGCATGGTCGATCCCAAGCCCAGATAAAGGAGGAGGTTGTGTTAGGCTTTCGACAGCCAGCATAAAACTTTGTTGGATTTTATATCATCGATTACACAAATTATGAGCATTGTTTTGGGGTGTCTCCGTCTAGCGATGCGCTGTAGAGCCCGAATGCAGTGAAAAGTAAGCAAGGACCACTATATTTTCTCCCGGATGTAGTGTATCAATCGCAAAGAAGGTTCTCACATCATGGATGGTGTGGGTAAAAAAGTTGGTCCCACTATATTGCCACCCAAATGTAGTGAATAAATTACAGAGAGGGTTTCTGCATTTTCAATATAGACGGATGTGAGAGATAAGGAAACTAGTCCTAGATAACAAAATTCGTATTGGTTCTTGAATATCGAAATATTGTTCGATAAGCTAACGGAGGTGGTAGATACTATGATTTCGAAAAAGTAGGTTAGAAAAAAAGTAAAGGAGATTAAGGATATTGGTTTTAAATTATAGTACTCAGGTAAGCAATGTTAGAGATTGTAACGAGTTTTCATAGTAGACTCGTTATAATCTATAAGTTTACTTTATGTTTACTTTATGTTTACTTTATGTTTATTTCCTTATAATTAAGAGTAGGGACATATTAGTCTTTCAAGTTAGAAGGGTTTTATAAGTAGTGTGATTAGGGTTAAGTGTAATCTAATAAGAAAAGTACAAAGAGTGGGTTGGCAACCAAATAGAGAGGGTCGAAAATATGCATAGGCAAATTGGAAGGGATGCCTCCAATCTGCCTGATTCTATAAGTCTTGTTATTTCAGTTTAATGTATGATATTTTTATAACATGGTATCAGAGCTTATTAGATGTTAGATCCAGTTTTTGGAAGAAACAAGATCAAATTTTGTAAGTAATTTATATAAAAGGAAGTTATTGGAACTCGTGTGGGATTCGATCTTCTTAGAAGAAGATTGGGAGGTTTTTCTGCTATATAGTAGGATTATTCAAGATTGCATGTTCAAGGCCATATAAAAGCGTCCATAAATAAAAATATAGACAATCAGCACTATGACTTTGCTGCTGAAGTAAAAACCACTGTTGTGAAGTAGAACGATAACATCCTATAAAAGTTAAAATGGTGGCCAAGTTTACTTGCATCACTACAAGAAGCAGCAACTAAACGTAGAGGAGTCAAGACCTCCCACGACTGACTCTACCGAGAGCCTTTCTCTAATTTTGTTCGCCACCAATCATTCTAAGTCCTTATAATGAAGGATAAACTATTGCACTAGATTTACTATAATTTATCTTATGAAGACTAAAGATGAAGTGAAGGAAATTATTCTTGTATACTGTCAGTTTGTATAGGCTCAATTTTAGAGTACTATTAAAATCTTTCGCAGTGATAATGGTGGAGAATTTATGTCTCAATCTCTTCACTCATATTTTTTACAACATTGAATCTTACACCAGACCTCAATCTCTTCACTCATATTTTCTACAGCATTAAATCTTACACCAAACCTCATGTTCTTACTCTCCTCAACAAAATGGTATATCTGAAAGAAAGAATCAACATATTTTAGAAGTTGCAAGGACCCTCTTAATTGGATGCAATGCACTAAAATATTATTGGGGAGAAGCAGTCTTAACATCAGTTTTTCTTATAAATCGTATGTCAAGCAGAGTTCTCAGCAGAAATACTCAATTTCATTCCCTATGTCATTCCCAAAAACAATTTCATTTATTAGCAAGAATTTTTTGCTGTACATGCTTTGTTCATATTCAAGATGGTGGAAAAACATGTGTGAGGACTCATGAAGGAACGATAAACTTCTTTGAAGTTAATATTGAGTTACATCAAGGATCAACTTTAAGTCCATACTTATTTATAATGGTGATGGATGAGTTAACAAAACATATTCAAGATGAAGTACCTTGGTGTATGTTATTTGTAGATGACATTGTGTTAGTGGAGGAGTCTAAGGAAAAAGTTAATAGAAAATTGAAACTATGGAGAGAAACATTAGAAAGCAAAGGCCTCCAACTTAGTAGAATAAAGACAGAATATATGGAATGTAAGTTTGATTATTTGGTTACTTCAGAGGACATAGAAATTAAAATTGGCACACATTGCATCCCCCAAAAGGAAATTTTTAAATACCTAGGGTCAATTTTTCAAAGTGATGGAAGAACTGATAGAGATGTTACGCATAGAATTAATGTTGATTGGTTAAAATGGAGAGAAACGTTAGGTATTCTTTGTGATAAGAAGATACCATTAAAGTTAAAAGGTAAATATTATAGTGCAATGATTAGGCCTGCCATGTTTTATGGTTATGAGTGTTGGGCAGTTAATCATCAACATGTACAAAAGATGTTTGTGACAGAAATGAAGATGTTGAGATGGATGAGTGGTCATACAAGAAAAGACCGTATACATAATGAGGTTATTAGAAACAAATTAGGAGTGACACCAATAGTGGATAAAATGAGAGAACATCGTTTAAGACAGTTTGGACATATAGAAAGAAGATTAAAAGAAGAACCTGTAAGAAGGTTAGAAAAACTAAATTTGGAAAGTATTAAAAGAGGTAGAGGACGACCACAAAAGTGTTGGAAAGAAACAATAAAGAATGATCTAGCTTATTGGGAGTTAACTGCAAACATGGCACAGGATAGGGATCTGTGGAAACAAAGAATCCATGTAGCCGACCTCGTCTAGTATGGGAAAAGGCTTAGTTGTTATTGTTGTTGTTGTTACATGCTTTGTTCATATTCATTAAGGTGCCAGAGATAAACTTGATGCAAGATCAATTAAGTGCATTTTCTTAGGATATTCTACTACTCAAAAGGGGTATAAGTGTTATGATCCTTCCAAACATAAGTTTTATGTTACAATGGATGTCACCTTTCATGAAGACATACCATTTTATAAAGTACAGGAAGAACTTTCATAAAAAATATAGTCTACTCAAGTGATCCCACTTCTTCCAACTGAAATTACATCTATTCATGAAGATACAGGGGATAACACTAGTCTTCCGGAAGAGAAGAAATGCCAAGTATACAATAGAGGAAGCCGAAGGACACTTTTTCCACATCAAACTGTCACCCGTGATCAAAATTCCCAATGTGACTCATCAAATTCACCTCTTCTTCAAGTAACCTCCCATAATTCAGATATGGAAATTGATGATTTACCTATTGCGATTAGAAAAGGAAAATGCACGGCTGCAAAATATGCATTGAAAAAAATGGTATCATTATCTAATTATTCTAGAGAATATCAATTGTTTGTGATGAATGCAGAAAATACTTTTATACCAAGAACATATGAAGAAGCTAAACTACATCCAGAATGGAAAGCAGCTATGGAAGAGAAAATTTCAGCTTTAGTACGCAATGAGACTTGGGAATTAATAGATCTACCATAAGAAAGGAAGATTGTGGGATGCAAGTGGGTATTTTCAGTAAAATATAAGGCAGATGAGAATATAGAGAGATATAAGGCAAGATTAGTTGCAAAAGGATATAGCCAATCCTACGGCATAAATTGCACAGAAACATTTGCTCCAATAGCCAAGATAAACACCATCAGAATTTTATTGAGTTTGACAATTAATAAAGGATGAGAATTATGGCAGTTGGATATGAAGAATGCATTCCTTCAGGGTGATCTCCGGAAAGACATTCCTTTACCAACTTTTGTCAAAAGCTTGGTTAAGGTTAAGGTTGTAAAAATGAAAGAGGATCTACGAAAAGGATGAGGCAGAGTTGCATTTCTGTGACAATAATCAGACATCACAAGTGGTTGATTCAGTACTTGTCAGCAATCTGATTTTTGTTGGTTGATTTTATTTAGATTAACTACACCAATTTGTGTGACTACAGACGTGAAGAATATCAAACATTTGATATAAAATAGATTGAGATCAATAAAGTTTGTTATCTTACTTGCTACATAGTTGGTAAAGGAAAGGGAATTGAAAACCCCTTTGTGATATCTAAACATTTCACGTATGAAAAAGTGGACAACTTTCAAATCACAACAACAAAGTTAGATGACATGAACTACCTAGAATAGTCTAGATCTGTGGAACTGACCATTATAGCAAGGGGAAGATGGGCTTACCTAGTGGGCCATATTTTGAGCCCAGAAACACATGATGCCCAGTATTCCAATTAGAGAAGAGAAGACGCCTTGATATCCTCATGGCTACTATAGTCTATGATCCCTTCCATTGCAAAAACCTTTATGTTTCTAAGATCAACTCATAAAATCTGGTGTGTCATCTTATAAGCATACTCCAGAAAAATGAATGTAACTAAAGAATACAAAATATTGCAAAGAATCAGGAAATACAAACAAGGAATACATTCTATTGGTGAGTATTATACATATCTTTGAGGATTATAGGATGAACTACTTTTCTATACAAATATTAAGTGTTCATCGTGTTACACTAAAAGGAACGCTGAAATTAAAAAGAAAAAAGTCTTCAAATTACTTTGGGGTGTAAATCAAGAATTTGAGTGGATCAAGATCAATATTTTAGGTCAAAAAGAATTTTTTTCACTTGGCACTGTATATTCTTTATTGATTCGAGAAGAAGATCGCAGAAATCTTGAGAAGGATAGTTCTACTATGACGGAACAACATGCACTTCAGACTAGAGGAGAAAACTCACATTATCGTGGAAGAGGTGGGCTAGAACATCGTGGATGGGAGCATGGTCGTTTCTATTCCTATGAAAATGATAAAATTGTGTGTTCTCACTATGGAAAATCTAGACACAAAAGAAAATTGTTGGGAATTACGTGGCCAACTTGACTTTCCTAGACCTCGAAACAACTCTGCCCCATGTTGATGAAAATCCACTACCTAGTAGAGATGGTATTGAAGAATTTATTAAGAGGATCAAGGGTATAGAAACAAAATTATCTGAAAATTCTCATCCTTCAACTTCTCAAGCTACTTTAGCAAAGGCTACACATATTGTGAAGGGTAACAATTCTTCTTCTTTTCATTCCAAAACTTGGAGTATTGATTCTGGTGCTACAGATCATATAGTTGGAAAAGCCATCATATTTTTCAGAGTATCGCCTTCTTAAAAAAAGGGAGCCAATAAAGTTGGTTAATGGTTCACATTCTTATATGATTAGACAGGAAAGTGTGCCAACATGTTTTACATATTTAAAATCAATCTATCATGCTCCCAGTTTTCCTATAAACCTTCTTTCAGTCAGCTCATTGACACGTATATTGAATTGTAGTGTAATCTTTAATCCAAATGGTTGTGTGTTTCATGATTTGAAAACAGGAAAAATCTTTGGTCATGGTAGTATATAATAAGACTTATATATCCTAGAAGACCAATTCCTTCCTACAGTACTCCAACTGCAGTCACTCATGATTCAGAGATCCACCTTTAACATTATCGTCTTGGTCATTTGCTTGTGTCAAAACTCTATTATATTCTACCTCATCTTAGAGTCAAGTCAAATAAATCTCATTTTGAATGTAAAGCGTGTCAACTAGAAAAAGACTAACGAACACCCTATCCCTAAAGTGAATCTAGGAGATCTTAACCTTTTGAACTTATTCATTCTAATATATGGGGTCCCAGTCCAAATACTTCTTTATTTGGTTAGAAATATTTTGTCTCCTTTATTGATGATTGTACGCTTCTTATAATTATTTTAATGAAATCAAAATCAGAAGTGTTTTCTATTTTTACGATTGTTCATAAATTTATTCTTACTCAATTTAATACTTTTGTGAAAATTCTTCGTTTTGATAATCGGGAGGAATATATCTATAGACATTTACAGGAATACCTACATACAAATGACATACTTCATCAAACTTCTTTTTCTTACACACCTTAGCAAAATGGAATAGCTGAGAGAAAAATCATCACATACTTGAGGTAGTCAGAGCACTTCTTCTTCAACATAATGTACCAAAATCTTATTGGAGAGAAGTTGTTCTTACTACTGTTTATCTAATAAATAGGATGCCTCTCAGAAAGTGACATTGATAGATACATACAGTTTTCTACGTATTGGATCATAGCATTTACAAACCTTTTTGAGAATTTGAGTAGCCAAAGAAAATACACTTTACAGCTCTAGGATCAAGTTTATCACGATAAGGTTGGTGAGCATGGACAAAATATGTCCAGCCAAAGGTACAAGGAGTTAAATGAAAGAGTTTTGATTTTTTTTCAAGGCATTTTTTGGGACTGTCACTTTTGAGTGCACTAGAGGATATAACATGTGCCAATAAAGAGAAGAATATTGAATCAAAGGAAACCTTGGGGTATAAGAGAGGACCAAGGCAAATTATTTGCTCTCAAGAGGAACCTATATAGATGCACGATATCCTATCTCTCAGTATGTTTCCTATGATAATACCTCAGATAATTATCAAACTTTTGTTATGAATGTTGAGAAACATGAGATTCCTAAAAACTTTGAAGAAGCAAACATGTGTACTTGATAGAGATACGTAATAGAAGAGGAGTTGAATACTCTTGCAAAAAATAATACCTAGACCATCACAAGACTTCCACCAAACAAAAATATAGTCAACTGCAAGTGGGTTTTCACTATCAAATATAAGGCAAATAGTACTATTGAAAGGTATAAGGCAAGACTAGTTGCCAAGGGCTATAGTTAATCATATGTAATCGACTATAATTAAACTTTCGCACTTTTTGCAAAGCTTACTTCTATAAGTATAATTCTTAGTATGACAACAAATTTTGGATGGAATCTATGACAACTGGATGTAAAAAATGTTTTTCTACAAAAAGATTTAAATAAAAAAGTATTTATGAAATTTTCACCTCAAATAATATTAAGACACATGATGATACAGTTTGCAAACTAAATAAAGTCATTTATGGGGTTAAACAATCACTAAGAGTCTGGTTCTTAAAATTGAGTAAGACAATATGCAGTTGAGATATCAAAGAAGCATAAATGACCATACTTTATTTTTTAAGAAAGGTACTAAGTTATATATTTTTGCCGTTATGTTGATGATATCATTGTAATAGGTGATGACGTTGAAGAAATATCAAAATTAAAAAGGGATCTTCACAAATTATTAGACATAAAAGACTTGGGCCGACTTCACTATTTCCTGAGAATTGAGGTGTTGTATTCCAACCAAGGTATTTTCCTAACACAGATTAAATATACTATGGATTTACTACAAGAAACAAATATATTTGATTGTAAAAGAGTGATACTCCTATGGAGGTGAACTAAAAGTTGTTCATTGGAGATAGTGAAGATTTCAGGAATACTCAAAAATACCAAAAATTGGTAAGCAAGCTTATATATTTGCCTATTACTCGTTCAGATATCACTTATGTTGTAGGCATTGTAAGCAGGTTTATGCATTCACCAACTAAAAATCACATTGTGTATAGAATTCTCACATACTTAATCAACTCCTAGAATTGGCCTTTTTATTTGAAATCTTGCAAATTAAGTATTGAACTTTATTCTCATGTAGATTGGGCTCGATCAAAAGATGATCAAAAATCAACTACAGAGTATGTGACACTACTTGTAGTAATATTATATCTTAAAAAAGTCAGAAACAAACTGTTGTTGGCAGATCTACAACAGAAGCTGAATAAAGAGCGGTAGCTTATGCTATGTGTGAAGGAAAGTGAGTATCTTCTTTGTTGTATGAGTTGAGATTTAAATTTGCTCAGCCTATCACGTTATATTGTGGTAGTAGTGCAAATATATAGATGGCTTCCAATCCAGTATATCATGAAAGAACCAAACACATAGAGATTGATTATCGATTCATCAGAGAGAAGGTTTCAAATCAGAAATTTAAACTTGAGTATGTTAAATCGAAAAAATAAAGGACTGATTTCCTAACCAAAGTCATCACTAGCAAACAACTGAAGGATACTTTGTCAAAGTTGGGTGTACTTAATATCTTTCACCCAACTTGAGGGAGAGTGTTAGAGATTGTAACGAGTTCCCATAGTAGACTCGTTATAATCTATAAGTTTACTTTATCCTTATTTCGTTATACTTAATTAAGAGTAGGGGCAGAATAGTCTTTCAAGTTAGAAGTAGTGTGATTAGGGTTAAGTATAATCTAATAAAAAAAGTGCAGAGAGTGGATCGGTAGCCAAATATAGAGAGACAAAAATTTGCATAGGCAAATTGGAAGGGATGCCTCCAATCTGCCTCATTCTGTAAGTCTTGTTATTTTAGTTTAATGTATGATATTTTAATAACAAGAAAAAGGCTCAAAACGGAGTTGGTATTATCATCAATAAAGATTTAAGGGATAGTGTAGTAGACATACAATGATATGGTGACTGAATCATGATGTTGAAATTAGTATTAGGAGCAAAGGTTTTAAATATAGTTTGTGCTTATGCACTCCAAGTAAGACTAGAAGATAGTATAAAGACTACTTTTTGGGAAGAGTTAGATAAGGTGATTCAAAGAATTCCACAAAAGGAAATGATTTGTTTAGGAGGAAACTTAAATGGACATGTCGGCAAAGAGGTATTAGGATATCAAGGTTTTCATGAAAACTTTAGCTTTAGGGACATAAATGAGGAAGTTAGGGAGATTTTAAATTTTGCTATGGCATTTGATCTCTTTATAGTCAATACAATCTTTAGAAAATGATGAACATTTAATTACTTATAAGAGTGGCTTATCACAAACACAAATTGATTACTTTATTTTTTACAAAAAAAGATAGAGCGTGTTGTAAAGATTACAAGGTAATTCTAGGAGAAAGCTTAACCACCCAACATCGACTTTTAGTTATGGATTTAAAAATAAAAAATGGACAAAGAAGAAAAGAGTGCATCGAGTTATTTGGACTAAATGGTGGAACCTCAAAAGCGAAAAAGAAGATATATTTAAATAAAAAGTCCTTCATGGAGATGCTTGAAATTATGTTGATACACCTCGTGATATGTGGAACAATATGCCTATTAATATTAGGAAAGTGGCGAAAGAGGTGTTAGGTGAATCTAAGGGGGTGTATTGGCACAAAAAGAAGCTTAGTGGTGGAGTGAAATAGTGCAAATAAAATCAACAAAGAGGGCATGTTACAAATTACATTATGTTAAGAAAACTAATGAAACTTTAGAGGCTTATAAGAATGCAAAAAAGCCGCCAGTGAAGCAAAAGATAAAATTTGGAAGGATTTATATAAAAAAACTCAACTCAAAAGAGGGTGAAAGAGATATTTTTAAGATAGCTAGGGCTAGAGATAAGAAAACTAAAGATCTTAATTCTGTTAGATGCATCAAAGACAAGGATGAAAAAAATCTAATGATAAATAATGATATAAGAAATAGATGTAAAAACTAATTTTTATAAGTTTTTTAATGAAAATAAAGATGTTAGTATTAGTTTAGGAGAGTTAGCTAAATCAGAAAAGTATATAAACCACAATTTCTACCAACCTATTCAAAAGAATGAAGTCAAAGAGGCTCTTAAACATATGAAGGGTGGAAAAGGCTTATTGATTTGGTTTAATTTAGACAACTTCTTAACAGACCCAGTTGCAACTGAAGCCGACCTGAAAGATTGTTCACTCCCATCGCTTTTCCAACCCTAAAAAGCAGATCACCTCACGTTGGTTTGAGCAGCCCTCTTTTCGTATCTTGTCAACTCATGTCCGTACCAGAAGCAGGTCAACCAGAACACAACCCGTTTGTGCTAGTTTAGGTGGACCCTAACACAGACTTGTTAGGCCCATGTTTGTGCTAACCATTATTTGCCCGCAATTTTGTGTTTTTGGTTGTGTTCAGCTTGCGTCATAACATGTTCTACATCAACCCAAATATGACCCATTTTCATGTCACACTGCACAAGCAAGAGCAGGAACGTTTTCCATCATATTCATGTCATGCTTCCATCTCGTGTCTTATATTAGGGGTAGTAGTTTCATATACAAGAAAATCAGACATGACAAATTGGCATAAGAAAAAAATCAGGTCATGATCGGGTTACTGTTAACACGAACATGATTCATAACATGAAATTGCCACCCTTATCTTATTATATTTGCCAGCCCTCGTCCTTTCCATAGTGCAACCTTACACACCGCAGGTGTTAAGTAAAATTAGTTAAACCTAACAAGAAACTTTGCACGTTTTATGTTGAACCATTCTCATACCTCAACATCTCATATAACAACAATATTTTTTAACAGAAATATTTATTCTCATGCATCTTAAGCTTAAGCACAAAAACGTTATGTAAATATGATTGCACACAAGATCAGCAAAGAACAGTTCCCTTTAAAACTCTCAAAGGAAACACGGGCTTTCCTGACTAGGGAGTTTACTCGATAAATCTTTCAAGTGGAAGGTCATGAGTTGAATACGGGGATCTTGCACTTCTAGAAGGAATTGGCCTGACCCCAAGTTTACCAATCAAAAAAATAAAAAAGAAAGAAGAGAACTTTACATCAAAACCTTTTAAGTGAATGGTATATGTAACACAGTCTCCACATGTAATGATAGAAGCATTCATCTTTGACACATTCCTTAACCTTAACCAGGTCTCTTTCTTTTAATACTGTGGGATCCGATGAACTAAAAGGTGTGACACAGACTTCACAAGAGATCTCTAATTCTACTACTGTTCTTACTACACAAACCTGCTTCGCTCTTCTATTGGAACCCAAGGTTCAACAGTTGTGCTCTGGCAATCAGCTACCTAACCCAACCCTTATCCCGGCTAGGAAGTTTCTACATAAAAGGTTGAACCTTCGCTGTAGTGGAGTTCCACATCTTATGAGATGCGACATCTAATAAACTCCTTTGATTTGAAAAACAAAAAAAGAAGTCATACCTGCTGATTCTACTTCTGCGGGATTTTCTTCTATAGCCAACTCTACAACAAAGATCCTCTTTAAGAACAACGACCAACACCTGGCTAGGAAGTTGACTCATAAGTTGAAGGTCATGAGTTCAATACTAAGGGTGTGCATTTGGCTTCAGCCGCCCCTTGTACTCGAAAAAAAGGTCCATCTTTGTGTTAGGCTATGGCCATTCTCGACAACCCAGCACGGTAATGGCTGGACCCGTGTTCACGGTTACAGGAAAGATGGTCATAACAACAACAATATCATAACAGTCGGACTGTTATTAGAGATCACGGTAACTGTTCGGATACAGAGACTCATGAAGAGGAAAGCCCAGCAAGATAAACCGGGAAAGGAGGAGCATGCACTGCTCTATAAATAAAGAGCAATGCATACATATAAAAATATATAAAAATACAGATACATATACACAGAGAACTTTCCCCAGAAAAATCCATTGTAAGGAAAGCTCGAAACCAAAACAAAATCACCTTGATCTTCAGTTGGAGGCGTACCTAGAAGAGTTCGACAACAACAAACCTAAAGCTTGGAGAAAGTTGGAATCAAGTAAGGAAATCGCCACATCTGGTATCAGGGTTTCATTCTTGACCATGCAAAATAGGTACAGGATTATTGTTGAGAAAAACAAAAAAAGCATGGAAGAAGAGAGATCTTCCTGTTTTTTTTCTCTTGGAGCTCTGCCTGAGTCGTGACAAGATAGAGGGTAAACCCTGCCTCAGTCAAGACAGGGTAGAGATCGGTCAGAACACATAAAAAAAAGGGAGAGGAGAAAGAAAGAACAACTGCGACAAACGTCGCGGGTGGCCAAAGGCAAAGGGCACCCCAGCATCAACGGCTAGGGCCGCAGGTGGCCAAAGGACACCAGTAGTAAAACAGTGGCAAGGGCCGCGAGTGGCCAAGGGTCAGGAAGCGGAATGGCCAAAAGGCCGAAAAGTGCCACATACGGCGGTAAGCCTAAACGCACCACAAAAGGCCGCAAGCCGGAAAGCGTCATAGAAGGCCGCAGACTGAAAGGCCAAAAAGTGTCATAGAAGGTTGTAGGCTGAAAAACGTCACAAAAGGTCGCAGGCCGAAAAACACTACAAAAGACCGTAGGCCGAAAAATGCCACAAAAGGTCGTCGGTCGCCATAAAGAGTCGCAGACTAGGAGGCGGAACACCGACCGCTTCTCTCTCTCTCTCTCACTCCGTCTCTCTCTCCTCCAGGGTTTTATACCCCCAAAAACTGCCTTGGGCAGTGGACTAAAAAGTTTATTTTCCCCGACCGATTTTCAGATAATACGAAACTGACATCAGACAAAATTATAAAAATATCTAGATATTTTCAGGTAAAAAGATTGTTTTGCCCTTATTAAGTGAAAAGTCAGTTTTACCCTCTCACAATTTGTGAAAATTATGAAATACCAGGCTGTTATTTTACATTATTATCCTTCCCAATTCAAGATATTATAATACTGTCATTGTGTCAAAAGATAGATTTGCCCCTATCCTTTTGAGAAAATTTCAGATTCAGACTGAGGGATAGATAGTTAAAATTATAGTTTTACCCCAGATACAACAACAACAACAACAACTAAGCCTTTTCCCATACTAAACGGGGTCGACTACATGGATTCTTTGTTTCCACAGATCCCTATCGTGTGCCATGTTAGCAGTTAACTCCCAATAAGCTAGATCATTCTTTATTGTTTCTTTCCAACACTTTTGTTGTCGTCCTCTACCTCTTTTAATACTTTCCAAATTTAGTTTTTCTAACCTTCTTACATGTTCTTCTTTTGATCTTCTTTCTATATGTCCAAACCATCTTAAACGATGTTCTCTCATTTTATCCTCTATTTGTGCCACTCCTAATTTGTTTCTAATAACCTCATTATGTATACGGTCTTTTCTTGTATGACCACTCATCCATCTCAACATCTTCATTTCTGTCACAGACATCTTTTGTACATGTTGATGATTAACTGCCCAACACTCAGAACCATAAAACATGGCAGGCCTAATTGCTGCTCTATAATATTTACCTTTTAATTTTAATGGTATCTTTTTATCACAAAGAATACCTGATGCTCCTCTCCATTTTAACCAACCAGCATTAATTCTATGCGTAACATCTCCATCAATTCTTCCATCACTTTGAAAAATTGACTCTAGGTATTTAAAACTTTCCTTTTGGGGAATACAATATGTGCCAATTTTAATTTCTATGTCCTCTGATGTAGCCAAATGATCAAACTTACATTCCATATATTCTGTCTTTGTTCTACTAAGTCAGAGGCCTTTGTTTTCTAATGTTTCTCTCCATAGTTCCAATTTTCTATTAACTTTTTTCTTAGACTCCTCCACTAATACAATGTCATCTGCAAATAACATACACCAAGGTACTTTATCTTGAATATGTTTTGTTAACTCATCCATCACCATTATAAATAAGTATGGACTTAAAGTTGATCCTTGATGTAACCCAATATTAACTTCAAAGAAGTCTGTCGTTCCTTCATGAGTCCTCACACATGTTTTTGCACCATCATACATGTCTCTTATAAGGTTAATATATGTCAATGGGATACCTCTTTTTTCTGAAGTTCTCCAAAGAACCTCCCTCGGTACCCTATCATAAGCTTTTTCTAGATCAATAAATATCATGTGAAGGCCTTTCTTTTTTGCTTTAAAATGTTCCATAAGACGTCTCAAAAGGTGAATCGCTTTAATAGTAGATCTACCTGGCATAAATCCAAATTGATTCTCTGTTGTACTTGATACTTATCTTAACCTACGTTCGATAATTCTTTCCCATAATTTCATAGTATGAAATTATTAAAAGCAGAAATTTTTTAGAAAAATTACAAATTTATCCTAGGTTGTTTATATATTAGAAATGAGTTATTTTCAACTCATTTTTCTGATATTTTGCATCGTTCTAATCAGATTCCTGCTATGTGTATTTTGTTACTCATTTATTGTTTCTTTTAGACCATCTAATTGTTATAATTGCTAAACACATAAAAATAAACTCAAGAATATGTGTGTCGAAATTGGCAAAAACTAAAAAGTTAAATGGTTTGAACTTTCAAACATGGAAGAGAAGAATCCCACTTGCTCTAACACTTAAATGTGTTGAGTACGTATTAAAGGAAACTGTGTATTCGCTACCACTATATGCAATTAAGCAACAGATAGAAATGTATAAAATATTTCTAAAAGATGACACAATAGCAAGAACTGTCATGTTCACATACGTGGAAGATGACTTGATTAGGGTCTTCAAAAAATACGAGACCGCAAAAGAGTTATTTGATTCAATAACAGGCAAATATGACACAAGTGTCAAACTGCATGTACAGTTGCTACTACAGAAATACAATTCTTTTAAAATGAAAGAATGAGATAACGTAGTAGAACATGTAAATCACATATTAGTAATAGCTAGAGACCTACTTGTGGCAAAGTCAGTCATCCCAAAACCGATGCAAATATCAATAATCCTGAATAGTCTATCCCAATCATGGAACATGGTCGCCACTATCATCAAGTTAGGATAAAAAATTAACCTTTCTGAATTATTTCTAAAACTAGCAATAGAGCAAGAACACATGAAGAAGAACAATAAAGAAAGTTGCTAGTGGTAAAAGATGAGATAGGGTCTAGCTCCAAACCCAACCAAAAGAAAAATAAACCAAACAAAAGGTTTGGCAAGAATAACAAAAAGTGTGGTCAACATTTTAGGAAAACACAGATTACCGCTTTTCGGGTCAAATGTTTCAACTGTGGAAAGATGGGACATTACAAGAGAGATTGCCACAACAGGAAAAGTATATAAAACAACCCATAGCGCGGACAATCAGAGAAGTAAGACATAATCTGCATGATATAAGAATGTATGTATATGGACAGCCCGGTGACAAGTTGGTGGATCGACTCTAAAGCAACCAGACATATCTCAAAGACTAAGGAAGCGACAATAGATCTAAAGGAATACAAACTAGGAGAACATCGGGTGTACATGAGAAACAACACTTTCTCAAATGTTTTGGGTATTGGGTCCTTTAGAATCTTTGTACAAGGCAAACTAATTATATTGACTGATGTATTAATTGTGCCATCAATAAGGTGCAATCTGGTCTCGGTCCCTATATTAGTAAAGAAAGGTTTTGAGGTCAGGTTTATTCCAAGCATGGTGACTGTGGGGAAACATGAAAAAATATTATTCTTTGGGGAGTTTGATGTAGAACATGGATTATTCAAATTAAATGATAATGAAAATAGAAATCCTTCTACTTATATTGATTGTGCCTTTAATGTTGATGTGAATGTATGAAATAAACGCCTTGGGCATATAAGTCTAGAAAAGTTAAGGAAATTATCTAACTTTAACTTACTACCTAGATTTGAGGAAAATACTTTCAACAACAGCGAAGCTTGTATACAAGGAAAAATGATAAGAAAATTTTTTCTCAAAGAGTCAATAAGGGTAACAACCCTATTAGAGGTCATTCAAACGGATTTATATGGACCATTCTTTATCAATGATTACTCAAGATATATGTATTTGTATCTTTTAGCACATAAATTTGAGGCACTAAAAGCTTTTAAAGAATATAATTAGAAAGTTGAAAACCAATTTGGACATTCAATTAAAGTCTTAAGATCAAATAGAGATGGTGAATATACCTTTGTCGATTTTCTTGAATTCTATCAAGACTAGAACCCATAAAAGATCTTCCTGAAACAATTGAAACCTTAAGTGGACATAAAAGACCTAGGGTCACTCCATCCTACTTAAAGGATTATCACACTTATCTTGTAGAAGAAGTGTGTAATTAGGTAGATTTGCATGAGTTGACTGATAACTTAACTTATCAGCAAGCTATGAATTCATCAGAAGCAACAGACTGGGAAAAACCATGGATGAGGAAATTGAATCCATTGAAAAAAACCAAGTCTGAGAATTGGTTGATTTACCAAAATGAATGAAAGTTATAGGTTGTAAATGGGTTCTAAAAAAGAAAATACAAGGTCGATGGTTTAATCGACAAGTTTAAAGCGAGGTTGGTTGCAAAGAGTTTTTCGCAAAAAGAGAGGATAAATTATGTTTAAACATATTCTTCAGTCATAAAATTTGCATCCATAAGTATAATCCTGACAATATCTGCATATTATGATTTGGACTTACATGAGTTAGATGTAAAGACAATATTTCTAAACAGAGATTTAGATGAAATCATATACATGCAGCAACCTGAAGGATTTATAGTTAAAGGCCAAGAAGATAAAGTATATAGATTGAGAAAATCCTTATATGGCTTGAAACAATCACCTTGCCAATGATATTTGACCTTTCAAAATGCTATCATAGAACTTGGGTTTATGGCTAATAAACTTGATCATTGTGTATATATTTGGAACAGTGAGAGCCACTTTGTCATCCTATCATTATATGTAGATGACATATTGTTGATTGGGAATGACAATAAGTTGATTGTCAAAACCAAGTTATGGTTAAACTCAAGGTTCGAAATGAAAGATATGGGAGAAGCATCCTATATCCTGGGTATAAAGATCTCTCGAGAAAAAGAATCTAAATTAAGTAAGGTTGATTGTCTCTATGAAGGAGACGATAAGCCTAACGTTCCTTATGCACAAGCTGTGGGTAGCTTGATATATGTTATGTTGTGTATAAGACCTGATATCAGCTTTGTTGTTGGTCTTGTAAGTAGATATCAAAGTAATCCTGGTTGACAGCATTGGATAACTATAAAAAGGATGTTAAGATATCTAAAAGGAATAAGAGACTTGAAACTCTATGTTCAAGCAGATGAACTGAAAGTGGTAGGATACTCATATGCTAACTTTATTGAAAGTAAAGATGACAGTAAATCTACCTCAGGATAAATATTCTTATTTGAAGGTGGTGTTGTTTCTTGGGCATGTAAGAAACAAAGTTATGTAGGATTACATATAAAAGAAGCAGAGTATGTGGATTGCTATCTGGATAAACCGCTTCATACGTGATTTGAAGTTGAAAATAACCGACAAGCTAATTGCCATTTACTGTGATAACAACACAATAATTACTATTATTAAGAGTTGAGCTAATTGTTCAAAAAGCAAGCATATAATGGTTAAATACCACTATGTTCATGATATGGTTATGAGAAAGAAAATATTCATCTCATACATGCCAACAAATGATATGTTGGGAGACTCCTTGACTAAAGCCATAATGGAGGAACTTTTCTCAAAACATGTTACGAACATGGGTTGTTGTGTAGGAAAATAACCACACAAGGGGTAGTGATTGCAGTAGCAATCATGAAAGGACATTACTAGGTAAACCCCCACAAAAGTGGGAGGAAAACCAGTATGTCAGTACACTTGGCTCGAATGGCTAAGTAAGAGATGTTAGGCTATGACCATTCTCGGTAACCCAACACGGTAATGATTGGACTGGCTATCCAGCTGTTACCAATTTTCATGGTTACTGGAAAGATGATCATAATAGTAACAATATTGTAACAGTCCGACTATTATCGGAGATCACAGCATCTGTCTAGATACAGAGGCTCCTGAAGAGGAAAGCCCTGTAGGATAAACTGGGAAAGGAGGAGCACGCGCTGCTCTATAAATACTGAGCATCGCATACATATAAAAATATACACAAATAAAGATACAGATACATTCATAACTTTCTTTGAAAAAATCCACTGTTAGGAAACCTCAAAACCAAAACAGAATCACCTTAATCTTTTGTTAGAGGCGTACCTGAAAGAGCTCAACGGCAATCAACCTGAGGCTGAGAGAAAGCCAGACTTAGGCAAGAAAATCGTCACACTTTGAGGTATGCTGAGCTCTCCTGACAAGGAAACTTCTTTGAGGTCAAGCACAGGGAACATGACTATCGCCTACGGTAACTTACATGTCCTACCAGACAAAACCATGGATGCCCATACCCAATATAATCGAACTCGGTGCCTTCAACATGCTTAAGTACTGATATCAAACCACGAAGTTGGCTACGAACTAAATTTCCACATGGAGATATACTTATCGTTGTGAGCAGTGACCACTTTCTCCATACCTACGGCAATACAGGTTAGGGGAGAGGTATTGCATCAATGCGTGAATCTTCACCCAGCGTAGTCGCATTTCTTCGAACAAAGCCATTAGATAAAGTTGGCCGGCTAGTCGCACTGCCAGGAATGTAGCGAGAAAGCTCATCAACTGTGCTGGGATCCATAAAACGCCATCGAGCCCCCCAACAACCAATGAAGATGTGTCATTCAACAGCAGATGATGCATTGAATAAAGGACATTTGGACTAGCTAGTGTCTCCCATAATGGCATGAAGTTCCTAAATATGACCAAGTGTGGATCAACATAGTGTAGAGGAAAGCTACCAAACAGAAACATTTCGCAGGATAACAAATAAGTATCGAGTTGCAAATTCAGAGACTACGGAGAACTCTCATGAATTTCTATTTTCAAACAAGTGACTCCAGACACATGGCCACACACTCACGTTCATGTGAGGAACCAACCTGAGATCCCAACAGTGAGCAAATCCTGATGTTGAGCCAGCATGAAGATAGTATGAGCTCTGGTTAAAACATAAGCTTGCAATTCCCGGTGAACTGAAAAACAGTCAATACTAACATGAAGATATGAAAGCAAATGGTGAATCCTCTTACCTATTGTCAATTCCGTAAGCACTACAATATACAGCCACCATCATTAGCAGCGGTGTAATTTCTACAATCATTAACATCTCACAGTAAAGCTTCATAATATGGAGAAACAGAAACTTATTCTCCACATGTATGATAGAGCTGAATGAATTCAGACTCGGAACGTATCATGCCATAGCAATATTATTATTATCAATAGCAAGCTATAGTGACCGTTGTAGCACACTATAACATTTTAACGGGCTAGCAGCCATCATTTTGTATTGTATGTTAAGGCCACAAACTTGTTTGCTAAAAGTCCATTCTATCGGCTGCTAAGCCCGCTATATGACCACTAACTCCATAACACGAGTCACTATTATTGCTACTTGCATTCATGTACTGGCAATTTTTTTTTTCAATTCCTCTTATGTCACTTACTAAACATGTTTGGAAGGATTAAACCTTTGCCTTTTCCAAGTAATGACATGCACTGTTATCTAGTATAAAAAATTAACTACGTTATATGGTATGCCTTTAATTTCCTAATAACATGTAAAATATGCATATGGGTTTACAATGGATCATATCATGAATAGCTAAGTTATCTAACTAGTTTATGTTTATGTTCTGTTTTGTATTATATGCAGTTGTTAAGTACTTATATGATTAGTCCCTTTTGCCTTTTTTACTCCTAAACTCTAATTTATGGCACTCTTTTTCGTAGTTTTCTACTCTTGTAATCTATTACATTTTATTCTCATATGTAACTTTATACTTGTGTGGTATTTGTAAAGCATTTTGTTTTTCTTCTCGTTACTGTTTTTGTTTTTTGTTTTGTAACTTGTACTAGTTATGATTGATTTATATTTATGAATATGCTAGATATGTGTTCGGTGAATCTTTTATAGGTAATTATATATTTTTATGTTGTTAATGATAGTATACCAGTAATCTGCTATAACTCCGATATATCCTGCTAACGCTATACTGGGATCGAGCACCAACTTGTCGCTATCCGCCATTGATGGTAAATGTTCCAAATTTTATGATAGAACCTTAAGAGTTTTCATGCAAAGATGGTAACTAACGCATAAAGAAAATGGGGAGAAAACAACTTCATACATGTCATGACCCTAAACATTTTCACGTGGACAACCATAAAAAAAACGTCTTTGAACTACAACAACAACAACAACTAAGCCTTTTCCCATACTACACGGGGTCGGCTACATGGATTCTTTGTTTCCACAGATCCCTATCGTGTGCCATGTTAGCAGTTAACTCCCAATAAGCTAGACCATTCTTTATTGTTTCTTTCCAACACTTTTGTGGTCGTCCTCTACCTCTTTTAATACTTTCCAAATTTAGGTTTTCTAACCTTCTTACAGGTTCTTCTTTTGATCTTCTTTCTATATGTCCAAACCATCTTAAACGATGTTCTCTCATTTTATCCTCTATTGGTGCCACTCCTAATTTGTTTCTAATAACCTCATTATGTATACGGTCTTTTCTTGTATGACCACTCATCCATCTCAACATCTTCATTTCTGTCACAGACATCTTTTGTACATGTTGATGATTAACTGCCCAACACTCAGAACCATAAAACATGGCAGGCCTAACTGCTGCTCTATAATATTTACCTTTTAATTTTAATGGTATCTTCTTATCACAAAGAATACCTGATGCTCCTCTCCATTTTAACCAACCAGCATTAATTCTATGTGTAACATCTCCATCAATTCTTCCATCACTTTGAAAAATTGACCCTAAGTATTTAAAACTTTCCTTTTGGGGAATGCAATGTGTGCCAATTTTAATTTCTATGTCCTCTGAAATAGCCAAATGATCAAACTTACATTCCATATATTCTGTCTTTGTTCTACTAAGTCGGAGGCCTTTGTTTTCTAATGTTTCTCTCCATAGTTCCAATTTTCTATTAACTTTTTCCTTAGACTCCTCCACTAATACAATGTCATCTGCAAATAACATACACCAAGGTACTTCATCTTGAATATGTTTTGTTAACTCATCCATCACCATTATAAATAAGTATGGACTTAAAGTTGATCCTTGATGTAACCCAATATTAACTTCAAAGAAGTCTGTCGTTCCTTCATGAGTCCTCACACATGTTTTTGCACCATCATATATGTCTCTTATAAGGTTAATATATGTCAATGGGATACCTCTTTTTCCAAAGTTCTCCAAAGAACCTCCCTCGGTACCCTATCATAAGCTTTTTCTAGATCAATAAATATCATGTGAAGGTCTTTCTTTTTTGCTCTAAAATGTTCCATAAGACGTCTCAAAAGGTGAATCGCTTCAATAGTAGATCTACCTGGCATAAATCCAAATTGGTTCTCCGTTGTACTTGATACTTGTCTTAACCTACGTTCAATAATTCTTTCCCATAATTTCATAGTATGACTCATTAACTTGATACCTCGATAATTCGCACAATTTTGAATGTCTCCCTTGTTCTTATATATGGGTATAAGTGTACTTGCTCTCCATTCCTCGGGCATCTTTTGGTTTTTCCATATTTCATTAAATAGTCTTGTGAGCCAAGTGATTCCTATTTCTCCTAGTATTTTCCAAACTTCTATAGGAATATTATCTGGTCCTACCGATTTACCACTCTTCATATGTTTAAGAGCCTCATAAAAATCTCCTAAACTAATACTAACATCTTTATTTTCATTAAAAAGATTATAAAAATAGTTTTTCCATCTATTTCTTATATCATCATTTGCCACTAGAATTTTTTCATCCTCATCTTTTATGCATCTAACATAATTAAGATCTTTAGTTTTCTTATCTCTAGCCCTAGCTATCCTAAAAATATCTCTTTCACCCTCTTTTGAGTTGAATTTTTTATATAAATCCTCCCAAATCTTAGCTTTTGCTTCACTAACGGCCTTTTTTGCTTCCTTCTTTGCTTTCTTATAAGCTTCTAAAGTTTCACTAGTTTTCTTAGCATAATGTAATTTGTAACATGCCCTCTTTGCCTTGATTTTGTTTTGTACTACTTCACTCCACCACCAAGCTTCTTTTTATGCCGGTACACCTCCCTTAGATACCCCTAACACATCTTTCGCCACTTTCCTAATATGTATAGCCATATTGTTCCACATATCAGAGGGTGTGCCAACATAATTCCAAACATCTCCTTGAAGGACTTTTTGTTTAAATATATCTTCTTTCTCACTTTTGAGGTTCCACCATTTAGTCAAAATAAATGGTGTCACCTCTTTGAACTGATTAGGCAAAATAAATTCAAGTAAACTTCATTTTGGTATCAATGCTTATTCTAAATATGTTCGTCATCTTTTTCTTAGTTTCGTATTCTAACAACAATTTCATGTGGACTTCCCTTGATGCTGATAAATGTCGGGATTTACAAAAAAATACAATAACATGGGGGCAGCTTACTGTCCCTTATAGGTCGCTTGAAGTGAGTGATTGAGCTAGGAACAAGCGGACTTTCTAATATTCATGAAATATCTTAAACTGTGACTTATTTTAAACTTTTAAATTAATTCTTAATTATCATATACTTTAAATGAAATCAGCTATAGTCAATGGCGGATCTACATGGAGGGGTCGGGGGTGCAGCCGCCCCTCCTGAAATTTTGAATTTTTACAGTAAAACCTATGTTTTACAGTGAAAGTGAATATATGGCTGAGATTCATGCTTAGCCCCCCTAACACAATAAAATATATGCCCCTCCAACACTATTTTCTAGATCCGCCACTAGCTATAGTCATGCCATGACATAAGATTGATCACAATGGCGACTTTAAATCCACGTAGTTGGACAAACTTGGTATTGGAGAGGTATTGGTTTGGGTTAGTTATTATGTTTCTGGAGCTGATGGCAAAATAACTCATAGATACTGTGATATTTTCATAATGTCAAGGCATGTCATATTCCCAGTCATTTTTACATACCTTAAAAGTTTGGCATTTTGAAATATTCAGTTATTTCAGATGATTATAGTCATTCACGTAAAGGTAACCAATTCAAATTGCCATAGAGAAAAAGTGCGTTCAGTCAAAATTACTGGTTCACTTTTCAGAATACTGAGGACAAATCATCATCAGGATGAGTGGAAGAACATCCACCACTGAAGAGATTCAGGCTTTAGAAAGGCACATTACACATAACCTCTCAACAAACTTATGCACAAGCCGTGTTTGAGCCCATACCTTATCACCTACACCAGTCAAGATCACTCCCATCCTCATACGACACTGGTTTATTGCTGCAAAAGTAAATGAATGATGAAAGATAAACAACTTTCAATATTAACCATGAACAGCAAAGATCATTCGTAACCAGAAAAGAAATAGTTCTAGTAAAAAGGAGAAGGCACCAAAAAAGAATGAAAACACACCAAAGAAGCAGTAGACAAGCATCAAGATTACCAGACAATGTGACAGGACCATGCCACTTAGGCTTCTCCCAATAATACCAAACAGATCTCCACACACAAACTACCACTTCGCTAGACATGCTTGACATGGTCAAACAACTTCATATATGGTAAAGCCTCCCATCAACCCATACTTTTTCCTCAAACGGGACCCCTTCCCTTAATTGGACGTATGGTTTTTGCATGTCGTATCGTTGGGGAAACCAAAACAACAAGGGACCTGTATCGCAGCATGTTTGTGCATCGGTCTATATCATGTGATACAGGCCGTACCTTACCGTGTGATACACGCGGCATCGCACAACACAGATTAGAACTTTGGCACGATGCGGGTTCAACACATGAGTTAATCCCTATTTTTAGTGAACTTTGGTATTTTAAGGCCTTTTTCTTAATTTCTCCTCCATCTACATTCACATGGGGGGAGATTTTGCCATTGCGAGACTGCACTTTTTCGGTTGTGTGGGTGCGATTTATTTATGTTTTGAGATATAAACTTTTGTTTTTCTTTATTTTTCATAGTTTATGTTACATTTTTTTATGAATCATTGGTTTCTTTATCTCAAATGTATCTATGAATACATAAACCTTTTAATTTTTCCTTGCTTTGTTTTGATAATAGACTAGACGGATTGCTTGATTACTTTTCATGGTCAGTTACCTTATGTATTTGTTTCTATTATGAATTTGTGAATATTATTAGTTAATGACAACTTAATGTACAATATGTACGTGCTTACTACCTTATTAAATAATTTAAACAAGTCATATACTATTGTTTTTTATATAATGCTAATATTTTCCCCACTTATTTTGATTCATAACAATTGTTTGTTACTTTTCTTGATTTTTCTTGATCTTTAAAAGTATTTTTTAGACAAATTTATGATATGTTACGATACGATCATATCATGAGAAAGAATAATACACGTTACGATACACTGCAATCACAATACCCCCTTGTTACACATTCCACAAAGCCTTCAAAACAAAAACCATGCTTTTTTCACTGTAAGAGTTGCCCGAGGGAGCAACTACATATAGTTGCTTGTAAACTACCTTGGGTAATGCGTGCATTTCACTCCAAAAGATAATTATCATATTTTATTGTCTCCTTCAAACACATTTTAGACTTTCCACAACCTCCTTAGAGTGCTTGTTATCCAATTACTCCGACTCCTCTTCTGAGGAACGGGAGCATGATGTCCTTCCTCTGTTTCAACTAATTTTAAATATTCCTACGCTAGGACGGTCGCCTACCTGCAGTCTTACTCGTCATTCTGTTCCATATCGGGTCATTCCGCAATGATGCATATGTCATGCCTGCACGTAAACAGAGAAGATCACATTATCCAGGAACCTTCTTTTGTCTCCTAGTGATTCATCTTGAACCTCTAGCGCTCAAGCTCCATTTGGCCGTGTATCTAGTTGGTTTTGAACATCCAAGTAGAAATTTTGTGATTTGGGTTATTGAAATCATAAAATGGTGGTGTTCATTCTAATGTTTCAATAGTTACTTAGAACAAAAGGATAATAAGAGAGAAAATGTAGGAAAGGAGCACAAGGCATCTGGCCATCCTTTGGTTCATATATTAATGGAAAGGCTAATGAAGAGGTGTATCGTAGGATGAATGTGTATCGGCCTTCAATGTGTCTTGAATGTGTATCGGCATGTCACATGTATGATATGGGTGATACGCCCTATTGGAATAGAATGGGCAAGGATTTTGTCTCTTTTGACAAGAGAGACATCTTGCCTTATGTGACCTCCCAAGAATAGCAACGAAGGCCCATAAGAATAAGCAGTTTTCAAAGTTCTCATGAAAAAAAAAACAATTTTCTTTAGCAACTTACCAATTATACTCACGTCCAACTTTGGTAGGTTGCACACCTATCTCTACTTGAGTTTGGTAACACCAAGGGCAACTTAATACCTTCCCAACCGAGTTCCACCATCCCATGAATTTGGAAACTAGTCTATCTTAGGACATTTCTTGATTTTTACTATTTTTTTGTTTTTCTTTACTTTTAAAATATTTTTAAAAACATTAAATACGCTACGCTACGATACACTCGCCTCATGGAGAAAAATGATACACGATGTTTGTATTGTATCGTATCATGTATCGTTTTGCTTTACAAGACAGGTGTATCATATTATATCATAATTTTTTTTAAATAGTTTAAAAATAAAAAGTAGAGAAAATTAAAAAAATCTTGAAAAATCAAGACAATTCTAAACAATTTCTATAATTTAAAAGTTGAGTAAACATTCATCATTCACATTTAAATTTCAATGTATAAGCATTTAAGGCTTAAGCAATACACCTTTAGTTATGATTAAATCATTAAACAATAGCAAAATTATAACCTTCATAATTGAAAAAAAGAATTATATATTGTAATCTTCATCTTCTTTCTCCTCTTTGTTCAAGATTATCACCACCTTCAATAGCAAAATCAATATCATCATCTCCTTGCTGATATTGTTGCACGGTGTATTTGCTTTATCATCTTCCATAATCAACTCCTCTAAGATATCAAAATTATCAAGACTTATTGGATCAAATTGATTCTCATATCTACTTAAGTTTAACTTTTTGAAATTGCATACAAGAATGATACAACAATAACTAAGTCTTTTCCCATACTAGATGGGGTCGCCTACATGGATTCTTTGTTTACACAAAACCCTATTATAATTTGTAGAATTCATAATAAATAAGTCTGACAAAGTTTTACGATAGTTGTAAGAAGCCTAACACAACCCTCCTCCTTTATTCGGGCTTGGGACCGACCATGCAAGAATTATAAGTAAATAAAAATTAAAACTAAAAAATTCAAGAATAAAAACTTAATAAATTAAAATATTGAATTAAATACTTAATTAATAACTCTTTCTTAATTATCTCTATCGAAGTTTGTTACAATGGATGAAAACTAGGTCATTCAGTTCTTTATGTTTCAACCAGTTGCAACTTTTTGTGTGAATATGTTCAAAGACACTCCAATTTCTTTCACAATCAATTGCACTATAAGTTTGGCTCAAAACCCTTATTATAAAATCTCTCAAGTTTGTGTAATCACTTCCAAACCTGCTCCACCAAACATCTAAAAGAAAAAAAATAAATATAAAGATTTATTTCACTATAAATATAAGATTTAAGAAACTTAAATATTAAGATAAATGATTTATATGTTTACTTGGGCGCATATTAGTATGGTTGTGAATGGTTACAGAGAAACCCATCAAGTAAAGAGCATTATCGTAAATATTCATCTATCAATGTATAACATATTCTCTAGTCTCATCATGTACCAATCTATCTATGCAATTAAACTCACCATCCTTTTTAAAGGTTGTAGAATACCTAAACGCTGAATTTAAGTAGTAAGTTGTTGCATGCATAGGCTAATAAAATTGTTTGTTTCATCTAAAGAGGACGCCCCCAACAAATTTCTCATCCTGGCTCGGGATTAGTGATTGACTGAATTTTTTACTAGGGTGCGCTGGATAAAAAACATGGCTGGGTCCTTCTTGAGGCCAATCAGAGAGCTTTTGTCCGATTCAAAATGTTTTGCTTTTGATCTCGAGTGAGGAATTTTCATCCACCACCAATCAAAGAGTGACAGCCTCTCTTGTTGTGCTTTAAACATTAGACAACTTTCCTGAAATTAAAATTATGAGACCCCACAGTTGTTGCTTTAGAATTGAATTGTGTATTGTTGGTTCACATCAAGGTATTTAGACTTTATAACTTGGTTCTACGCGGACAAAATGAAGCCAAGAACCTCCCGCATAAAACATGGTAAGTACAAGTAAAATATTTAAAGCTTCCATAAAGCGGATAATATTCCTCAAGGAATCGCCATTGATCTTTGAAAATTTCTCTTTAATTCTTAAGTGAATTTTAAATGTGTAGGCCATCGTTTGGGTCCTGAAATCCCTGTTTATAGGTTCGACTTAGATGGTCCATAAGGATGTCTCTATCGAGCCAGCATGCGTAGATCTTATATGCAATTGATAAAACTTTAAAATAGTAATGGAGGCTAACAGAAGCTCATGTTACCTTTATTTGAGCAAATTAACTTTATCATTCTTTGCTCTTTGTTTCATTTTACGGTCATGTCAGTCATCTTCGACCTGATGCAGGGGCTGAAACCAGATGCATGGCCTGAGCATCAAACTCATGACCCTCAACTTGTGAGACAACCCCTTAGCAGGTGAGCCGTTGCTTGCTGTGCTTTGACCTCTTATTTTAGGGTGGACAAGATGCAGTCTCGATTATTGAACTCATGACCTCGAGTTTCAAAGCCGAATCTGGATCCAGCTATACTTAATAAGTACAAAAAAAGCCATGATAAAAGATGGAATTAAGTTTTATGTGGTGTCGGCTATATTATGCAACCCTAGTCCTTTATCCAAGCTCGAGACCCGCTACCAAAGCCGGAAACCCTTGCTACAGGTAGAGTCGGTGTCCGTCCTTATAAACAAACAGTTAAATCACACTTTAACTAAAGTTTTGATGCAGATCTGACCCGAATCCAGGGTCTAGCAAAAAGGGGAGGATGTCATCCATTCACGATAAGATGCTTATGGGCGACTATACTGATATTCTCTCACATGATGGCAGCAAACTTTTAGGCCACTTCGCTAGCAAATTCTTGGATCCATCGACAACTTTAATGACAAAGGAACAACTAAATATTAAGCAACATTTGTGTGGCATGTGAAGGTTCGATATTCAGTAGGCTCACCAACAAAGTGCTCTCTCTCTCTCTCTCTCTCTCTCTCTCTCTCTCTCTCTCTCTCTCTCTCTCTCTCTCTCTCTCTCTCTCTCTCTCTCTCTCTCTCTCTCTCTCCATGCGATGCTCAATCCTCTGTTTTGTCTGGTTTGCCAGCTTCAACCATCAGTAGTCGCCCTCAAATACCTTTACTACTCTTTCACTCATCAAAACCTCCCTCCTTTGATCAGAACGACTGTTAAAATCACTTTAAAACCTAAATGTAAGTATATGTAAGTGGTTTTGTAGTTTTGATGGTGACAATATTCATCGACCAAAAGCTGTTTTGAAGAATAGTGAAAGGCGGCCAATGGTTGAAGCAGCAGAACCATGAAAAACGGAAAATTGATACCAAGATCAAATAAGCGTGGACCGCAACTATAAATAGTGGGTCAGGTTGATAAGCATTATATTTTTCCCAGCCAAAGAACACTAGAGGTGACATCTTGATCTAGATTTTTTTTCATATTGTTTCATGTCATATTCACGTTAAGAGCAGGTCAATCCCAAGATCATCGGTTTTGTCTCTTTGGGTGGACACATACACGGAGTTCTGAGATTTGTTCAAATCAGGTTTTCAGCAGCCAAGTGTCGTGTCAAAAATAGGCAGTCCTATGGACATGAACACAGACTTTTGGGTTTGGCTCGTGTTGGGTTCCTGCATCATTTCTAGCCTTGTGCTATGGTTGGTTTCCGGATCCTAGTTTAACTGTATTTTTAACCACGGTCATTTCTTCCTCAAATCTCACTTTCAAATTGGTTCAGATTTTGTGGGACTAAACAATGACAGGCGTCACATATACCCAATGAACTTGAGATTCCTTCGGAACTCAGTACACCAATTTGTACATAAAATACAAAACGATAATTCAGTTTATAAGCCTCTGAGACTTCTGTCATCCTCCATTGGAGAAGCTTTAAATATTTACTAAAGAAAGCTCGTCCTTAATTAAAATATAATTCATTTTGATCTAAACCGGATCGGGATCACTGTGATTGGATATGGATCCGCATTTAGTTCCTGAAGTGCCTAAAACCAAGCTTGATAATGCAGACGAACTAATTGACAGCCAATAGTCGAAAACAAAGCATTTGCGTGATATTCTTACTATCATGGCTTTTCTTTAGCCTTGTTTCTATAGTGATCGACTTCATCTTGCTCTCCTACTTATTTTTTCATCTCCCCATTACAATTTACATTTTCTTGCCCAGAAATGGCAATCGGTAAGGGTTGGAGCAGGTCTCCGCAGAAACCGATCCGAAGTTAAAAAGTACCTGCAGAACCTGCTCTGTGGTTCGAGTCCTACCCATAAACTCGACCCAGTCCAGTCCGACCTACTATATGTTGAAACCCCAGATCTCCATATTGTAGTTTCACCCAAAATGGCAGTAGGGATAACCTAAGTAAAATAAATAAATAATATGCCAAAACCTTATGGCCCCTATTTTCTTATACCTCGGGTCGGATAGGTCTTGTTTCAATTTGAATCTGAAACCAGCCTGATCCATGTTCTTGTGACATCATAATCCGACCTGAAAACTACGTGGATTGGGATTTCCACCTTAATCAAGTTGGTGCAGTTTGAGTCCTCGCGATTGGTTGCAAATTCCCATCCCCATCCTTGCCTTGGTCCTTTATGGACTTAGTTCCGATACTCGACAAAGAGCCATCCTTGGGGTGGTGCGGCCCTTGCATCAACACAAAACTCATGCAACTGTAGTTGGCCCAAGTACATATGGATTTCGGATCATACTCATCCAAAAACCAAAATCTTTGCACCCAAAGCGTTAGCTCAACTGGCAGTGTTCTTTGACTCCTCCACTGCTGGTTGAGGAGTTTGGTTCCTAAGGGGGTGCGAGCATGCAATGTCTTTGTGTGTGTTTCTTATGCTTCAACCCTTCCTTTGTAATGAAAAGAAAAACAAAAACAAAGCCATTCTTGACCAGCTAAGGTATTTAATCGGGTCTTAGTTCGGATCTAACCCGGGTCACATATCCTGATGTGCACTTCCCTATAAGTAGGAAATTTTTCTAAAAAAGTATTTCTTTTCCCCTTTTAAGATGGTGGGCACATGCAATAAATCATGAGACACATTGGGCCCATTGAGATGCTAAGCTCGATGTGGTGGCCTTTTTTTCTGTCTTAATTCCCAATTGGGCCCTGCATTAGTTTCTCATTCCAAGAAATCAAAGCCTTTCGATGGTCCCCACCACCGAGGTGATTGATGGGCCCAAGCCACGACGTCCATTTCGTGATCCTTGAAACTCAGCATCTTCGCGTTATCTTCCCCACGTAATTAACGGCCTTTATGAAGTCAGTTCGTCAATGCATAAACCCGTGGGACCGATCCAAATATGATAACGTTCGCGCCAATCCGAAACATACGTCGCCTCATGTTAAGCTCAACATTAATGCGTATCTCGTGTCCTTTCAACGTATTCATGCAGGTCAGTTTGATTGATCGATGAGTGAAACCTAGGTGATTGTTGGCTCGGTCGATTTTGGTACGAGCCCTGTGTGTTTGCTAAGTGGGCTCTCTATAAAGAAAGCCATAGGTATAGCAGTGTCTATGCCAAGCAAAGATGGAGACAATAGACTTTGAGAGTTGTTGTCTTTTGATTACAACAATCATAACTAAGTTTTTTCTCATACTAGATGTGGTTGGCTACATGAATTCTTTTTTTTTTTAAGAACACTTTCAAAAGATTAGTAAGTCCCTTAAGGGGAGAGAGAGAGAAAATAGTTAATGGTGGCATTGGCGGAAAGGATCAACAGAAGAGAGAAAACAAAGAGAAATAGAACTATGCATACATATGGCATGTGTGCATGTGCACACACACATACATATATAAATATGTGCGTGTACGCACATGCTTGAGTTGTTATGTGTACTTAAAGGCAAAGTACTTGAGTTATGGACCTCATAATTTCATCCATCTTTATTAAGAAAATTAGATGTATAAATGTACTTGAAGCAACAAAAAAACCATGGAATCAAACGCTAAGACATTTTCCCAATGTTTGTCACGTATTGTTCATCAAAAAACAAAATAGTTTGTCGCGAATTGTTGTATCAAAAATGTGTTTTAGCTTTTTGTTTTCTATGTAAGCTTGCAAACAACAAATTGAACATCTCTCCCTCTCTCTCAAAGAATCCAGCTCAATTTGTATACCTTGTTCACATCAATTTAAAGCCTTCATTCATAATAGAAGCTTGACTTTTCAGATAGCAACAGGTATGAGCTTGAGATTTTTATATGCATTTTTATTTAATAGGGCAATAAATTCCATTAAATAATGATGTTTTTTTTTTCGGTGAACAGGAGGTTCGAAGACCAAAATTGAATACAACTGGGTGGTGAAACCCAAACATGCAGTCCTTCCTAAAGCATTCTTCTTCTTTAAACTTTGTGACATTTCAAAGACATTATCTCATGGCTATTTTATTTTATCTTTTCTACACTGTCCAAACCAAAATTTATTTATGGTTTCGATTAAAATTTCTTAGTTTTATGAATAATTTGCATCGCTTGAAATGGAACTGTATCGACCTCGAGCATTATGTAGAAGCACCAAGTTGAATAGGAATTGCATACATCGAAACCAGTACTGATCTGATCTTCTCATGCCGGGCTGGGTTCGCAGGCCAGCTACTTTCAGGTGGAAAAATCTAGGGCGGACTAGTGAGTTATCCAAGTCCTTCAACTTGGTGCACATGAGATGACAATGGATCCTTTCTTTTGCCATCCAAGGCCAATAAAGTCTTAAAGGTGGGACACCCGAACCCAGTAGGCTCACAGTGGGTTGTCCATCTAAGCCGTGCCAGTCAAGTTCAAAGAGAACCCTCAAAATTCCTTGGCTTTTGGAGTATTCGTCATGTTTGGTCCACCGTATTTGAAACTGAAGCTGACGTGATTTCTTCGAAGTTACTTTGGATGGATATATGGATGCAAACTTTCCGGATCGTATTTTGTGTTCATGTCCGAAATCGCTCCCCTACTGTTCCCGTACGGTTTTTTATACCGGGCCCCTTGATCAAAGAACGGCAAGGATGAATGTCACCCACGGTGGTGATTTTGGCACTATTTTGCCGGATCAGCTGAACTCCTGTCTCACCTACCATCCAATACTTATTCGCGAAAGTTTGATTTATTATAAATTAGAAAAGAGAAGGTTACTTTTCATAAAGTTAAATAATCATATACGTGATTTGAAACTGTATTGCAAATAAAATGTATGACGAAAATTTAAAAAAAAAAGAACTTTTATCTTTTGTAAATTGTTGCATAAGGGGGGACACGACACGAGGCAAGTTGAAGTGTCCAAGTAGACACAGTTACGAATGAGTCAAGCATTCAGTGACAGACTAATTTTCCAGTTAGAGTTCAACCATGGTTCATTCTTGTTAATCTCGCCAGCGAGCTGCACCTATGTTAGGCTCGACTAAGTTCACGTAAAGGGCACGGGCACGGGCACGGGCGGACCCAGAACTGCGTTGAAGCAGGGTTGCTTCCAAAGCCAACAAGTGCTCTAAAAGCATGCATGGAATATCCACTTAGCAAACACAGCAAACTCTGAAGGGAACAGACTCTACTTCAGCACGCCTATGTGTCTGGCATAAACCCATTCGACCGAACCAGGTCTGAGTCAGCCTGGCCCATTCACCACCAAAATGGCTCGAACCCAGATCTGACCCTTTCTGTCTCGCGATTTCTGGGCCCTGGATGAACCCTAATTTTTTGGGAAAAGTCAAAGGGCAAATGTGTCTTTCTACCAGCTGATGTCAAGAAGCTTTTATCCACATCGGAAAGATTAATTAGGCTTTTTAGGTACTTACTAGTCTAAAAGGCAGAGTTTATAGTCCTAGATTATGTCGCGAATGTGAATATGGATTTCCCTTTTTTGTGGTGTAATAAGCTGTTTTCTTCTGTATAATAACGTTACATTAGTTTCAAATAAAAGTTATATTGAAAAAAAATGTCACATGCACCAGAGCATTAGCTCAATTGGCAGGGTTCTCTCACGCCATTGCTGTTGGTGAGGAGTTCGACTCTCAGGGAGTGAATGTATGTGCCTGTTAGGGTTCGGCCTCTCTTAGTATCGTTGTTACGTACCCCACTACTAAAAAAATGGACTTGTTCAGTTTTTGTGCCCTCCTCTATCACCTTTCAAGGATTCATGCTTTGATTGCTCACTCTTTCTTAAGAACTTCACGTATGTATTTAAAAAAATATAATTTTTTTTATTAGTATCACATCAACTTTTTTAAATAACTTTATTGTAAAAGATCATTTTCATGGTCTAAACTATTCAATAGTGAATATATATAGTGCATGCATATATAAGCTGAATCTAAACCACACTATGATGGTTTCTAAACTTAACGATTGCTGTTGATTATGTAACGATCATATGAAGCAGTGCTATATATATATATATATATATGTGTGTGTGTGTGTGTGTGTGTGTGTGTGTGTGTGTGTGTGAGTGTGTGTGTTTGTGTTATAGCGATGATGGTTGACATGAAATATTTAATAATTTCTTCTCTCTCTCTATATATATATATATGGAGAGAGAATACGATGACAGTATTGCTAGGCATGAGTGACGGTTCATTAGAAGGAAAATATATCGAAATTCGGTGAAGATTTTATTCCTTATATCATGTCATGTTAAAATAAAATTAGTTTTAAACATTGCCACCATATATGTCATCAAGAAAAGGTCATTGACCCAGTTGACTAACAGGCATCCCCCTTCAAATACACACAAGTTATCATCCTCACATGCCTTTGGACCGAAGTTCGCCTAAACCACATTGTTTTTACATTAAACTACCTTTTCTTAATACATAAAAATAAAATCACATTTATTGCAAAAATCTTTTAATATACCAGCCATAAAACAGATGGAAAAGATAATGAATGCAAGGATCATGTGATTCCTAAAGCGTCTAAGAGACACATCAATATATAATATTTGAACAACTGTCATCCCTGTGGAAATGAGTCTCCAAGACTCCAATCTAATATTTTCCTTTTATAAAATTAAATAAATAACTAATATATCTATGCTTAGCTACCTTCACCTTGAATTTCTTGCATAATGGGTAAAGCTTTTCTACAGAACTGCTTGGTATAAAATATTCCCAGAGGAATTCTTTCCAAACTGAAGTACCAAATAAAATAAAGTAGGGCTGACTACCATAAATACAATATAAAGTATATATACGTACAGAAAGAGAAAGAGATGAAAGATATGGAAGAATAATCTAAAAATAATGCACGTCAAATTGGTTATTGTTATCTTCTGCTACGATGGAATTCGGAATAAGAGCCTGTTGAAATTTGTCTACAAGAGTTTGTGTCTTGGCGCACTAAAGAAATGTACAAAGAAAAGCTACCATCATTCACCGAAAGGTAATGGCCATGCCGCCGTCCCACGCCGGATATTCCGTCGGGAAACAGTCATCCAGTTCATCCACGAATACGTCGTCGTCGAGCTCGTCTAGATCGAGAAACAGGCCACTGTCCTCCACTTCTCCCACTGATCCGGCTTCCATTTCCGGCTCGTTGTCGTCGAATTGCATCTTGCTGGCCTCCTCCATCACCGCTGTCAATGGTGTCGTCCGCGACAAGCCCGCGGAGAGCAAGTACGTCTCGTTACTGCCATCACCACTGCCACCAACTTGGGAATTCACTGTGGTTGTCGTTGAAGCCGTCACAGTATTCTGATCAGAATACTTCTGGCGAGTACTTCCGGCGAGAGAATTCCGGTGAGTCGGGACTGGGTGGTTATGTTCAGCCGTGTATGTTATGACGAACATCGCCGGATCCGTTCTGCTTCTTTCCACTTGCTTTCTTGCCGAGCAGCCCTTTGAGCTACTGCATCTATAGTATCCTCTGTTCACCCACAAAAATATAACATCGTCAAGATCACTACTCAAGACGTCTCCCTCCTCAAAATAAAGTGCAAAACCAGGGTAAATCGAAAAGTAAAGAGAGAGAGAGAGAGAGAGGGAATCGCATCAAATTCACTATTCATAACGTTTCCCTCCTCAAAATACAAGTGAAACCAACAAAGATTGGGTAAATCAAGACAAGGCTCAGAGAGAGGGGGGGGGAGAGAGCTGACCTTGGATAGGGAGAGCCTTTGATGGGTTTCTGTCCGTATTTCCTCCATGCCCACACGTCGGAAGACAGTCCTTCGGCCGGAACATGGCAAACCACCCGCTTTTGCTGACTCTTCCTGTAATAAAAGCATAAAAAGATATTAAACACTTTACCTCTATTGACAATATTGCTGGTGATTATGATTCATTTTCCGTATGATCGCAGTGCTGATTCATCTTCTTCTCATTGATGGTGCTGGACCCAAGCCCCCATACAAGAGGAGGCTTGCATCAAGCATCAAGTAACTGCGACACCTGTACAACTAGCCAGATCTTTCATCTTCATTGTGAGTTTCCATCCACTTGTGTTAGTTTCCCTTGTTATTTGGTAGTGTTAGCGGAAAATTTCAAATGAAGATTTGTATTGTAATACTGTGTGAAATCGAAGTGTACTCATGAACGTGAATCGTCAGGCCTGGTGATAGTTTTCTTTCCAAATCGAAGTGTACCCACGATTCACGAATGCGAGTCATGCTGCCTGGTGATATTTTTTTTTGTGTTGAAGAGAAATTGTGGTGGTGGTGGGTGTATCACCTTCGCTTTGAGCGCGGCTGAGAATGCAAGGCAGCGTCAGGGAAGGAGGGAGGCCGTTGTTGGTGGCTTTGGCGGACGGCGGAGGACGGTGGTTCTGCAGAGGAAGAAGAAGAGTAGAAGGGCTTCCAGAGATCATCGAGCTCCGCCGATGGAGCCGAAGAGAAGAAGTCGGAAAAGGAGGCTGAGCCGGCCGAAGCTTCTTCTGCAGCATAAGAGGGATTGAACAAGAACGGATCCATAGAACCAAAGGAAGAAGAGGTCGTGGTGGTGTTGCAGTAGCCTCCAACCACCGCGTGCAAACCCCAATCGTCCATGGCGTCCACTGTAGAGAGAGAAAAGAGAGACAGACACACAGAAAGGACGGCGCTGACTTTGGGAAACAATGAGTGCACGGTGCGCTCTCTTTATACAGCGTGAAGAGAGAGAGAAAGAGAGTGCGTTTCTGTTAATTTTTAATATAATCAATAAAAAAGGTCATACGAAAGAAACCGATAGAGGGGGTGAGGGCGTCGACTTTTTTGACACTTTCCTCTCTCTTCTCGCTATTTTCTTGGCGTTTTCTGGCGTTTGACTTTTCAATAAGTCAAGCACAAAACCAACCCTCTTTCTCTCTCTTATGTAAATCCCGTGTCCTCTCTCTCTCTGGGTTGGGGTTGTTTGGCAGGAAGAAAGCTGACACCTTTTACGAATTTCGTCTCTCTGCGTCCGCACCCGGCTACGCGCCCTTGCCCTTCCACGGACGTTTATGGGCCCCTTTCAGTATTGTGGGCCCTGCACGCCGAACCTCGGTGCCGACCTACAATATGGTCGTCATTTCGTGTTCGTAAAAGAAGCAACTGGGTATCTCGATTTCTAACTCGATCCGAAACTGACCCGAGAAATCATGGTCTGTTTTGGGGTCACGCCCCGGGTGATAAGATACAAATCGATTCACTGCAATAAAATTGTGTTACAGTGACGGCCATGGTGTAATGGTGCCAATTCAAGGTCTATCCTGAAGCTCAAACAATTACTGACAGTCTTTTTGTGGCATTGTCATTTCGACGTTTATGCTAACAATTCAATTAGGGACTAGCATGTTCAATGTTTATCAAAGGAGGGTTACCGAAACAAAAGATTATTGTTTTTAGAAAAGGAGGCCGAAGCCAAAAACACACACATGCATTGCCAAGAATCGAACTACCCATCAAAAGCAACGGTGTCAAAGTGCCCTACCGTTGAGCTAACGCCCGAGTATAAATCAAAAAATTTGTTGTAGTAGCAGTAGATGAATCTCATCTTGTATTGCCATCATTAAATGAGCCGAACGAGCTATTAGGGCTTGAATGAAATCAAAGGCCCCCTCTAAGATTCATGGCATTCATGACTTTGTCAACTCTGAAACAAGTATATTGCTCAAATGGAATCTATAGACTCCTCTAGAGCATAGTTGGCTGACGGGGTGCACCCTCAGCCGTTGGGTCGCTCCATTGACCAGGCTAAACTGTGTTCAATGACTCATCTTGAGAAAATAAATTTGATTATTTGTTTGCGCTTCACATTCCTTCTATGATTATGTGAGTATGAAGAATAATAATTCATGTAGTCAAGTTCAGTTAGCATGAAAAATGGCTCGATTTGTTTTTAGAGAATTGTTTAATCAGAATTAGAACCTTTGTATTACGAACGAATAACTTTACGATAAACCATCATTAATCAGCACCCTGAGCATTAGCTCAGCCGGTAGGGCATATTGATGCTTGTGTTGTTGGTGGGGAGTTCAACTCCCGGGGGATCTGCATGGAGAGTGTGTGTGCATTAGGCTAGGGCCTCCTCTTGTATAAAAAAAAAAAAGTCATTAATCAATCAATTAATTAATTAGCCTTTAACCGGTTCCTATGAATCTGCAAATTGAAAGGCACCTACCTTCTAATGCAAATAATTATTTTCACCAGTAGCACAGTAAGCGGTTACCTGGATAGGGGGTCGACTAACAAGTTGAAAGGTCATGAGTTCTAGACCCTTGGCGTGAATCTTGCTTGGGCCTTTCCATCCTACCCCTCTCCATAAAAAAATTATTGGTCACGAAAAAAGAAATTAGCTGTAAAAAGAAAAACAAAAGATGGAGGAGAAAAAAGGGAAACAGGAATCCAATCCAAAACGTGACCCATTTGAAGATCTCTTTTCCCCTATTTATCTCGCTTTTAAAATGGACTATTTACACACTGTGTGCGCGCCATGATCATCTTGCTCAATCAATCATGCCTGATTCTAGATCTTTGACCTCCTCTTTTTACCTTTTCTTTACTTTCTTTTAGTGATTTGATTGATGCCGTCACAACCACAATTCAAAAAAAGATATCTTAGGCCAAGACTTTAAAAGTTAATATATAAAGACGAAATTAAAAACCTAAAACAAGCCTTTTCTGGCACTAAAAAGAGAATAAAGTCACTATTATGTAGTCTACATCTACAAGTAAATGATCTAACTATAAGATTTTGATAGGAAGAAAGGAGACAAAGCTTCTTACTAAACCACGCTCAACGAGACAAAGCTTCTTACGAAATCATGCTCAACAGGCTAAATTCGGGTCTTGTGATAAAAGTGAAAGGTTGCAACCAACCGCTCCGTGGACGCTCCCATAATGTGAGGTTCGCCTCTCTTTTTTTAAATTAATATATAATAATCAAGAAAAAGCATCTTATGGCACACAAGGAGGGGAGTGACACAAAGACCAAGTTACTCAAACTCGTGCGAGTACCTGCACATCACTTGTGTTTGGGACCAAAGTCACAATCCAAACCTTATGCCGTACTAAGTGGGATCAGCTACATTGATTCTTATTTGTTACTAGGCTCTATGTTAGGTCACATTAGCATTTAACTTCAATAAGACAAGATTATAACTTTTTATCTTTTAATACCTATTATACCTTCCTCTACCTCTTTTGAAACGTTTGTTATATAGTTTCACAGCACACACACGCATGTGTGTGTGTGTGTTCTGGTGATTTATATGCATTAAGAAATTGGAAACAAAAAAGTTTTTTTTTTTGCAATCAGATCAGATATCTGATTCGAGAGAGTATTTAGAATATAAACTTGTGTAGAAAGAAATATATAAGACTTGGGTCGGGTATATGATAAAATGATTGCTCGAATCCCTGCCACATGCTACCTTGTCTGATGCATGTATATTGAAATATATGGCCCGGATTTTCAAATTGCCATCTTTTATTCCCATCTATGGTTACAAATTTAGATTGGTATATCCAAGACCATCATCCTTTACCTAGAAATAATGGTGAAAATTTCGTGTTCCCTGTTTTCTTCATTTTTATGGCATTTCGTGTTTGCATAAAAAACAGGTCGACCTGGATATAACCTATTATTTCATGCTAGACTCAAACAAGGACTTTTCGTGTCTTGTTCTTCTAGATATTATATGGCCAGGCCAGGCCATGATCATTGCGCATCATTTCGTGTTTGCGTCCGAAGTAAATCAAGTACAACCTGATTTTCAGTGTTGCTTTGGGTGGATTACTGCATGGGCTTTTGGGCCATGTTCCGTCTCAGATTTTTATAAGGATGATGATATTGCCAGCAGTTTCATTTTTAGATTACCTTGAATCATGTAATCGTCGTGTCAAAAACAGGTAAAGTCTACAGACAACCAGATCCTTTTCCTTACTCGGTGGACACAAATTCAGTTCTTATATTACGAGCTCTACCACGAATTCTTCCAAAGATGTAGTGAAGAGGGCTCCGGCCATCTTGCCTGTGCATAAGCTAATGCCTTGTTTCATTACAACCTTCAGACGGATTGCCTCCTCATTGTCCCTCGCCGCTTTAATGTAAGGTAGTAGGGTGGTGATCTACCCGTAAAATCTCGTATTCCCTACTTAGTTTAGCAAGTAAAACTGAAGAAGTTAAACCAGTTCCAAGTATCTGAATCTCACCTATGGTTGCCATGGGTGCACTAAAATATTACTTCGACAACTGAATCTGCTTGAAAATGAAGTGTCTGGAATTATTCGCATGCTATTTTAGGGGAGGGAACTTGCACATGCTATAAATTAATGCACATGCACATGAATGGTTACATCCTTTTTTTTAGTATAAGTTTCAACACCTTAATAAAAATAAGTTTATTTAAATTTAATTTTGGAAAAAACAAAGCTATACTATTTAGCTAGCATATGATCATCACTGGCACCCAGAGTGTACTCAACTGCATTTTGTCCCATTCATTTTGAGTCCTCTTCTGGATGGATTTTGGGTCTTCTCCACATTAAATGTGGATTTATGTTGTGGTCACAAGCACCCAAATCAAAACCAAGCCTTCCCCCATACTAAGTGGGGCCTGTTATACTGATTCATTTGTCGACATTGTATTTTGTCGTGTTGTATTAGCATCTTACATTTACAGAGATTGTATTTTATTCTTACCTTTTGACACTTTTAAGGCCTTCTTCACTCTCCTTTTAAGGTGTTCATGTCTAATTTCTTGCACATTGTCACCAAGCTTCATCTGAGCCGCGTCTTCTCGACAAATATGGGTTACATCGTGGTCTCAAGTGACCCTAAAATTTTAAAGTTTATTGTGATTTTAACATGCTAATTTCTTAAGTTTGTAAACTACCATGAAGGCAAAGTATGAAATAGGGCTGTAGAAAAGAGCCAAACGAGCTGAGATGGGCCTATCCCTGTTCATGGCTCGGCTCATCAGATATTTTCTTATATGTAGCTTGTTTTGTTTTCTCATTCAAGTATAGACGAGCTGCAAGCGATGCTTTAACAAGAGGTTGCTCTTGAAATAGCTCTATAGCAACTTTTTTCACACACATATATATGTGTGTATTTAGATAGGGAGAGAAGAAGAAGAAAAAGGTAGAGGATGCAAACCTATTCATAAAAACTCTATTCAAACCAATATCAACCATCATTGAAAGACATGAATGATTGAGCTTGGAAAACGAAAAAGTAAAAACTACATCTATAGAGTTATGTTGAGATTGATTTGGATGGAGTTTATATATATACATGAATGGTTTGCATCCTCTCTCTCTCTCTCTCTCTCTCTCTCTCTCTCTCTCTCTTCTATATATATATATATATATATATATATATATATATATATATATATATACATGTATAGTTTAGTGTAGATATATAGATTCATCTAACTAATTCGGCAAGCATAATGGATTGACCTTTTCGTAGCTTATGTTGCTAAGCTATGGTAGAGTTGAATGCACCTGGTTTGCTAGGCTCCCATGAAAGCCAAACAACGAGCAGCTCCTCATTTGGCAACCCTATTTTGAAGTAAAATACTTTTGATATTTAGGTTCTTTTTCTTAACGTTGTGTATATTACTAGGGCGAGCATACGAGTGGTCCCGGGGTGTCCAGCATCCTAGAAAGTTTTTATATTACCATTATCTTTATCATATATATAAGTAAATAAGCGTATTAAACGTTTTTTAAAAACGGAACATAGACAGCTCTTTCAACAAGATGGCTTGCTTTCTGTGAAATAAAATGATGTCATTTTGAAGTGCCTTTCAGATAAAATAAGCAATTAAACGTTATATTCAGTACTTTTTAATTGTATTTACCCGATAGATAACTCAGCTTATGGTCGGGGTCTCACCCTCTTATATTCGATGGTAAAGGACAAGGGTTGTTTCGATAAAAAGAGAAAACGACGAGTAATGCTAGGTACTCAATAGCAAGGTCTCGAGTTCAAGCATTGTGCATGGAGAAAACCAACGCTAGAAGATCTTTACCCCCATGATGGGCCCATCTGGCTCAAACTGGATAGTTGGGGTCCTTGAGGGCTTTCAGATACTCATGGTTTAGACCTAAAAAAAAGAAGAAGAAATCATGCAGCCGGTCCCACTTAATATGGGAGAAAAGGAACATTTGGTTTTGGTGGGTGTAACCCGTACTCGAAAGATCTTGTTAGAGAAGGTTTGTCAGCCTTCATGTGTATGTGGTTTCCAATGTAATTGTTTCTCAAAATGATTTGGGGGGGATCGGATGACTCAAACCAACCCTAGTTGTACCCTAATCCGCAAATCTCAAGAAAACAGAAAACAGTTGGCCGAACCAGGGACCAAACCAAATAGCCGTCTGTTTTGGCTACAGAAGCATGTGAACAGGTCCTGTACAAATCACCATTCGCTGCCCGAAAAATAGGGAGAAAGCCAATTAGAGTTCCCAAATTGGATGCCTGCTTTAATGCCCATGTATTCTAGCTTTTAAGATACGAGTCTTTTTTAATTATATTTGTAACCGTATAAAACCTAATAAAAAACGGGGGGGGAGAGTTAAATCCCAAATATCAGTTTCATTTCGATTTAATTCAACTGAAAACTGGACCCAATACTTGAAGTGCCCAACATTTGTGACTACCATCCATGGCGATCACTTTCAGCAAAAGGTTACCTATGTGCTTGCCACACAGATTGCTTATCCATCCCGTTATTGGGAAAGGCAGAAGATGAATTACAACCCACTAAGAATCAATAATTGAAATCCAAAGCTAAAATGCAGAAACCAAATTATATATATGAACCAGAATTAGGATCCACAGTCTCACCCAAATCAGACTGATCAATTAGAAATAGACCCAACGAATAACCATGTTCTGTCGTGTCACGATCAGTTGGGTTTTTATTCCCATAATATACACACTTTTGCATAGTTTCCGCTCCATCCAACAATTCATATTGGAATGCTGTGTCAAAGCATATCACAAAGATGGGACTCTTGGTTATTTAAAAAGACAATAAGCACAGGATAGAGATATCATAGCACCAAACTTCCACTGACAAGATGACCAATTCTGTGGCGGTCACAAAATCTGTTCATTTGTGATGTTAGATCTTTTGTGGCACCAACAAATTAGTTCCAACTATTTTACAAGAGGAAGGTCATAAATGCCCCATGTACAAACTCATGGGATGCTTGAAGAAAATCAGCAATTATTCATCATAAGCTTTACATTGCATTTGACCTTTCTTTTTGTAGCACAATCACCCTTTTCTTTTCATTCATGTCGTTCTAGAACAGTGAGGTTCAACAATGCAAGGAGGGCAACTTCTTGAAACAAGCCCGTATGTGCAGTGGGACCTTCTTGAAGTAGATGGCATCAGGTTGTCCTTGTTCTAATAAAATTAGAATAATCCCCAACATTAGCAACAAAGAGAGGATCATTATCTTCACTAAGAGGATTAAGTTTTTGGTTTGCCTGCTCCAACTCACGCGTGAGATCATCCATGGTCTTTTTTATGCTGGACCTGTTCAACCTACCGGGTTCGCTGGTGGAAATCCCGACCATTGTAATCTTAGGAAGAAGTGGATTAGGTGGGGTTTCTTCAACATGTTCACCATCAGAGCCTTGCCCTCTGTAATAGAAAACAAGAATAAACACAGCTAAATCAAAACCCAAAAACTACTCAGAAAACATGATTAATGGAAAAGGGGTGAAGAAAAGGTTCAGTAAAAATTACAAAGCACCTTGCATCTGATCCAACTAGCGCATCTTCTTTATGCAGTTGAGCTGAAATTGAATGTGGAAACAAATTCCAGAAAGGAAAGCGAAAGTGAAATCTCTGGCGGTTTGGAATGTGACACTGATCTGTCTGAAGGCTCTCATTCAACTCTGCCTTCGGATTCATGTGCCTCTGATCATCAAAATCTGTGTGGGTGCAGCCACTGGTTCCTGTCATTTTCAAAAATGACGCTGCACTCCTGAAGACGGCCCATTTAGTCAGGTTGTGTTAAAAATGTGTAGTGCACAGACTTATGTCTGCGCAAACTCTTGTATTTTTGTTCTTTGTATTGCAAAGGGACCCAGCAGCAAGGGGTCTCAGAAATCTAGCCGTTTGGAGGGACCTTGCTGCTGCTGCCCTCTTCTGTTTAAAGCCCTACAATTATACTACAGAATTAATAGAGATTATTCAATTGAGTGTTATTTTACTGTGATTTACATGCTATTTGAAGTTTTCTATAGTCACATTGGTGGCTGACCTTTTGTTAATCCAAGTGGTGGATTGTGGCAGTCATTAGTCATTGGTAAAGCACTAGAGATGTTTCTTTACATGGTATCATAGTGCTAATCACATTTGGGAGTGCGTTGGGAAGTAGGTCACGTGGTAGAAAAAAACCTGAGAAGAGAAGACACTCAGTCCTCTTATAGACTACTTTCTCACCAATTTAAGTAAGAATATTATTTATTCTAAGATACTTCCATTAAGGCAAAAAATTTGTTTTAAGGTTCTTGATGGAAGAAAAAAGATTTAATTTCTATTTGAGTAGCTCAAACTATAAAACATGGACCCACTCGATGAAAAATTACCTATATTTAAAAAATTATGGAACTGTGTTAATGAAACCAAAGTACAACTCTCTAAGTGCTAAAAAGAAGAATATAAAGGTCATATAGCCTGGGTTCTTAAGAACAATGTAGAGCCCTTTACAAGTGCTACTTTGAATAAAATGAAAAATGCATAGAAGGTCATAGAACCATTTTATGGGTTCTTATCAATAAGTGATCACACATGTGAAGCCTTATCAGACTTCACGAATGCTAAAGATGCATGAGATTATTTAAAGATTTAAAGTGATGTGGCTCATAGGATGACCCTCAAGGATAACCTCTCATTTCTTAAACAAGAGGATATAGGAATAAATAAATATTATAGTGAATTTTCAAATGTTTGGAACCAATTTTGTGGTTACGAAAGAAAATGTCCAGGTTGTCATGACATAAGGCAATGCAAACAAAATAAAAGTTTCATCTATCAAATCCTTATAACCTTGAGAGAAAAATTTGATGTATGGTCCTCCCTTATGGACCGAAAATTATTCCCAACAAAAGAAGAGGTACTTTTGGATCTCCTACTGGCAAAAACAATATTTAATGGAGCTAGACTTCAAAAAGATTTCACATTAGTTGCATCTAGGCCAATATAAGGTCATACCGACTCACGCACTTCAAACAAGGACTCGTTGATACAAAAAAGGAGGTAACTTGTTTTTATTATAAAGAGATAGAGCATATTGTAAAGAAATATCCGAAATTAAAGAAAAATATGGCCATTGTGGATGGAGAAGTAGATCAACCTTTCATTCAACTTGCAATTCAAGATAAGATGAAGCAACTCGAAGTTAAATTAAAGAAAAAACATCTATTGGTGTGGTATGCTCCACTACCTCTCATGAGGCACAAGGTATGAATAATCCATGGCTACTTAATTCTGGGACCTCCTTTCACATGACGTGCAATAAAAAACTTTTAAACACATACAAATTTTTTGAACTTATTTTTTGCATGTCAAATTTCAGACAAAGTGTGTTTTACCTTTTCATCTAAGGGTTTTATTGTATAGGATCACCTCTCGAAGAAGATCATTGCATGTAGTCATAGACAAGGAGGCCTTTATGTAATGAACTATCTACCCAATTGAAATTTTGGGTATTATAAATTTAGACATTCCAATGTTTTGTCAAATGATGTACTCTTGTAGCACAAAAGGCTTGGCCATTTAAATGTTCAAAAGTATGAATGTGCTTCCATTAGAAGAAATCAAAATTGAAAATTTCTTTTGCAAAGATTATGGCCTTCATAGAATGAAACACGCTCCTTTTCTTAAAAGAACACATTACAAGAAAACCTTTTGAAATAGTGCATTATGATATTTGGGATCCCGTACTTATCATGTCAAAAGAAAGAGTTTCTTATTATATGATCTTTGTTTATGATTTTACTAAGTATATGTGGGTTTATCTATTAAAAGCTAAATCAAATGTTTTTAAGACCTTTGTTATTTTCACAATAACTCCACCCATGCAAGAGATCACCCTTGCATGGCCGGTCTAAAGCCCGGATAAAGGAGGAGGGTTGTATTAGACTTCCAACAGCCATCGTAAAACTTTGTTGGACTTATCTACTATGGATTCTATAAATTATGAGTATTGCATTGGGGAGTTCCCTCTTAGTGACGTGGTGTAGAGCCCGAATGCAGTGAAAAGTAAGGAAGAGCCTCTACATATTTATTTGGATGTAGTGAATCAATTACAGAGAGGGTTCCCACATCATAGACGGGTGTAGGTAAAGAAGTTAGTCTAACTATATGTCACCCGGATGTAGTAAACAAGTTACGAGGGTCTCCGCATTTTCAGAATGGAGAGATGTGTGGGTAAGGAAGCTAGTCCTAGATAATAAGATTCGTACTGGTACTTCGAATATCGAAACATTGACCGACAAGTTAATGGAGGTGGTATATACTATGATTTAGAGACATTTTATGTTTATAAGAGACAAAATGGGTTGGAGAAAAAGCAAAGTAGATTGAAAATACAAGTTAATCTACGTTCGATAATTTTCTCCCACAATTTCATAGCATGGCTCATTAACTTGATACACCGATAATTCGCACAATTATGAATGTCTCCCTTGTTCTTATATATGGGTATAAGTGTACTCGCTCTCCATTCTTCGAGCATCTTTTGGTTTCTCCATATTTCATTAAATAGTCTTGTGAGCCAAGTGATTCCCCAAAAGGAAACAAAGAATATCATTTGATCATTTGGTTACTTTAAAGGACATAGAAATTAAAATTGGCACACATTGCATCCCCAAAAGGAAAGTTTTAAATACCTATGGTCAATTTTTCAGAGTGATGGAAGAATTGATGGAGATATTACGCATAGAATTAATGTTGATTGGTTAAAATGAGAGTAGCATCAGTTATTCTTTGTGATAAGAAGATATCATTAAAGTTAAAAGGTAAATCTTATAGAGCAACAATTAGACCTGTCATGTTTTATGGTTTTGAGTGTTGGACAGTTAATCATGAACATGTACAAAAGTTGTCTGTGATAGAAATGAAGATGTTGAGATGGATGAGTGGTCATATAAGAAAAGACCGTATACATAATGAGGTTATTATAAAAAATAATAGGAGTGGCACCAATAGAGGATAAAATGAGAGAATATCGTTTTAAGTTATCATCATAACTGTTAGTTATTATCATCCAATGCTGATCTTTTAATGCGATACTAGCATAATTTTGATGGGTTTCCTCTCAAGGTTATTAACTCTTTAGAGACATTTCAACCTCCCTGTATACTCTTCCGTATAGTACAACCCAAAAGCATTTATACTAGTAAAGGACATTTATTGATCCCTTAATTTGTACACTCAAAATAAGCTCAAGAAACATGATAATGGATCTTAGCTCTCAGCAATTAAGATGCATGGTCGACCAATACAAATTTCCCTACAAACAGTATGAAACATGAACACAACAAGGTTAGTACTTAGTGACATCGGAGTTGTGACGGATGTGCAACACAAGAACTTTCTAGGTGGTCATTCATGCTAGTACTGTTTTCGCCCCAACATCAGAGTTGTGATGGTATTTGGTGCATTAATGATGGAAGGATCAAAAACATTTCACAAAGCTTTATGCTCACTGATGGTTACTAGATGCAACTCCCTATTGTAAGACCACACCATAGACAGAATTGGCATTTCACATGTACCAATGCAACTAATGCATAGCGAGGAAATCAATTTGTATCAGGAGCAGAACCAGCCAAGTATCCGAATATTTATCTAAATGTTGGACAAAGAGGCATTATGGGTAGGAGTTGTGTAAGAGGTTCCATAAAGGACCCGTTATGCTATTTATCACAGGCCACAACCAACTCACTTGGTCTTGTACGTGTTCAAGGCTGCAAGCGACCTGTAAAGATGAATATCACAGCCAATGCATGAATGCATTTGGAAGGGTTTGTTAGCGGAGAACTAATATTATTTAGCCAGCTGGAAATATTAGCTAGTGCAAGAATAAGACAAAAAAAAGGACATGACAGAAACTTAGGTTAAATGGTCTTTACTTTAAGAGAAAGTTAAGACAAACAATGGACCAAGATAATATGCCTGGAGAATGACTTTCACGGTAGCCAATTGAAGCAGAAGAATCAGGAGACAAAAAAAGGATCATTTGAGGAACTAGATCTTACTGTTCTAATACATCCCAAAGATATAGGAACTAGGGACTGTGTTTGCAGGAAATGGCCCTGGATTAGACTCTCCATTGGGAGAAACATATAAGACACTAGAATAGTTCCATTTCTCTAATGCTTGTCATCTAGTAATGAAGTTATCTTTACTTCTCCAAAGAATAAGGACAGATGAAGCAAAAGAATCAAAGTTGAACTTAATGAAGGCACAAATCCAGACATAGAGAAAACTTGATCAAGTAAACAAAATTAAACTTTGAGTACACATTCAGATCCTCGTTTCACAACTTTAAGAGAACACGGAATGTAATTTGAATCAGAGGTCCAGTAGAACCAAATCCTCTTCGCTTGTCATCATAAAGAGACTGAATTAGTAAGGAAATTGTACCCTCATGGAAATGGCACATGCTAGAAAACATTCCATTTGGAATCAATATCTAAAACAGCTACTGCTACTGTTGCTACTACATCACCAGCACCACTAACAGAAACAACAAGAGCAGCACCAAATGCTTGAAAAACAAATGGATGGACAACTGACGATCTGTAAACTGGGAAGAAGCAGGAGCAACGAAAGACCAATCTCTTTTCTAGAAAATTGACAACAAATTGATCAAAAGTTATGCATGTACCTCTCCTCAAATGAGTCGACAAGATAGGGGAACTTGGGTTGAATGCCCGTGGCTTTCCTTAGCAATCTGTTTCCAAGTAGTACCCTGTCAACAGTATCATGTATTTGGATTTCTGCAGCCTTTGATATGACACTCAAAGGTATTCCAGGAGGACCCATTTCTTCCAACATTTCATGCACCTCTGGAGGTTCAAATAGGCTATCGATACTATCATCAACTATCTCTGCTGGTAAGTTATCGTCTATTACATCCTTTCTCCTTTGCATATGCCGAGTTTGGATCAAGGCATGAAAGTGCTGGTCAACGGAAGCTTCCAGAATATTATCAAGCAAGCCTTTATCAAAGAAGTATGGCTTGTACCTAATTGAATACCAACAACACATGCCTGCATCAGCATACCTTCCAGCCATGAGGCAATATGATAAGACATTGGAGCATCTTGATTTGAAGATGTAGGTTTCTATTCAACTGAAAGTTGTCAAACTAGAATAAGCACCACCCAAAAAACTATCCCTTGGATTTGTCAAGTTCGATTCGTAGTCATGTGTCTTATGCAACTACCCAAGGTGGAAAGAGATCAAACTTTTAAACACTATCCACAATCCCATGCGCCCTCCACTTTGATTCTTTTCACAATCAAGACATGCATTGGAGAATGTAAGCACATTTACACAAACAGAAACTGCAAATAATAAAATAAAACAAATATGGCTACTGAGAAACAACAAAATGGCGTGCACTTGGCATCATTCTCCAAGATACCCACCGTAACCTACTTACTGAAGTAATATAAGGTTAAGACATCAGGTTACACAAACTACTCTGGTAGGGTTGCCGTACCCACATCACACTCACCAGCACCACACTGGGATTTCTAGGCATATTCTACTGAACACTTATTTATTTTAAATACTTTTTATTAGAAATGAACTCCGCCCATGTAAGGGATCACCCTTGCATTGCCGGTCCCAAGCCTGGATAAAGGAGGGTTGTGTTAGGCTTCCGACAGCCACCATAAAACTTCGTCGGATTTTTATAACATGGATTACAAAAATTACGAGCATTGCTTTGGGGCGTCCCCGCCTAGCGACGCACTATAGAGCCCGAATGTAGTGATAAGTAAGCAAGGGCCACTATATTTTCGCCTGAATGTAGTGAATCAATTGTTGAGAGGGTTCCTACATCATGGACGGGTGTGGGTAAAGAAGTTAGTCCCACTACATTGTCGCTCGAATGTAGTAAATAATTTTCAGAGAGGGTCTCCGCATTTTGAATATAGATGGATGCGGGGGATAAGGAAGCTAGTCCTAGATAATAAGATTCGTATTGGTTCTTGCAATATTCAAATATTATCCGGTAAGCTAATGGAGGTGGTAGATACTATGATTCGGAGAAAGATTCATATTCTATGTTTAAAAGAGATAAAATAGGTTGGAGAAAAAGCAAAGGAGATAGAGGATATAGGTTTTAAATTATGGTACTCAGGTAAGAAAGATTCATATTATCATAAATAAAGATTTAAAGGATAGTGTAGTAGACATACAACGATATGGTGACCGAATCATGACATTGAAATTAGTATTAGGAGAAGAGGTTTTGAATATAGTTTGTGCTTACGCACCCCAGGTAGGACTAGAAGATAGTATAAAGACAGCTTTTTGGGAAGAGTTAGATAAGGTGATTCAAAAGATTCCACAAAGGGAGATGATTTGTTTAGGAGGAGACTTAAATGGACATGTCGGTAAAGAGGCATTAGGATATCAAGGTATTCATGGAAACTTTGGTTTTGGGGATATAAATGAGGATGGTAGGGAGATTTTAAATTTTGCTATGGTATTTGATCTCTTTATAGTCAATACAATCTTCAAAAAATGAGATGAACATTTAATTACTTATAAGAGTGACTTATCACAAACATAAATTGATTACTTTATTTGTAGAAAAAAAGATAGAGCGTGTTGTAAAGATTGTAAGCTAATTTCAGGAGAAAGATTAACCACCCAACATCGACTTTTAGTTAAGGATTTACAAATTAAAAAATGAACAAAGAAGAAAAGAGTGCATCGAGCTATTCGGACTAAATGGTGGAACCTCAAAAGCGAGAAAGAAGATATATTTAAATAGAAAGTCCTTCAAGGAGATGTTTGGAATTATATTGGTACACCCTGTGATATGTGGAACAATATGGCTATACATATTAGGAAAGTGGTGAAAGATGTGTTAGGTGTATCTAAGGGAGGTGTACCGGTAAAAAAAAAACTTGGTGGTGGAGTGAAGTAGTGCAAAATAAAATCAAGATAAAGAGGGCATGTTACAAATTACATTATGCTAAGAAAACTAGTGAAACTTTAGAGTCTTATAAGAAAGCAAAGAAGAAGCGAAAAAGGCCGTGAGTGAAGAAAAAGCTAAAATTTGGGAGGATTTATATAAAAAAACTCAACTCAAAAGAGGGTGAAAGAGGAGAGATAAGAAAACTAAAGATCTTAATTATGTTAGATGCATCAAGGACAAGGATGAAAAAGTTATAGTGGCAAATGATGATATAAGAAATAGATGGAAAAACTATTTTTATAAGCTTTTTAATGAAAATAAAGATGTTAGTATTAACTTAGGAGAGTTAGCTAAATCATAAAAGTATATAACCCATAATTTCTACCGATGTATTCAAAAGAATGAAGTCAAAGAGGCTCTTAAACATATGAAGGGTGGTAAATCGGTAGGACCATACAATATTCATATAGGAGTTTGTAAAATACTAGGAGAAATAGGAATCACTTGGCTCACAAGACTATTTAATGAAATATAGAGAAACCAAAAGATGCCCGAGGAATGGAGAACGAATACACTTATACCCATATATAAGAACAAGGGAGACATTCAGAATTGTGCGAATTATCGAGGTATCAAGTTAATGAGCCATATTATGAAATTATGGGAAAGAATTATCGAACATAGGTTAAGACAAGTATCAAGTACAACAAAGAACCAATTTGGATTCATGCCAAGCAGATCTAATGTTGAAGCGATTCACCTTTTGAGACATCTTATGGAACATTTTAGTGTAAAAAAAAAAGACCTTCACATGATATTTATTGATTTAGAAAAAGCTTATGATAGAGTACCGAGGGAGATTCTTTGAAGAACTTTGGAAAAAAGAGGTATCCCATTGACATACATTAACCTTATAAGAGACATGTACGATGGTGCAAAAACATGTGTGAGGATTCATGAAGGAATGACATACTTCTTTGAAGTTAATATTGGGTTACATCAAGGATCAACTTTAAGTCCATACTTATTTATAATGGTGATTGATGAGTTAACAAAACATATTCAAGATGAAGTACCTTGGTGTATGTTATTTGCAGATGACATTGTGTTAGTGGGGGAATTTATGGAAAAAGTAAATAGAAAATTGGAGCTATGGAGAGAAACATTAGAAAGCAAAGGCCTCCGACTTAGTAGAACAAAGACAGAATATATGGAATGTAAGTTTGATCATTTGGTTACTTCAGAGGACATAGAAATTAAATTGGCCCCCAAAAGGAAAGTTTTAAATACCTAGGGTCAATTTTTCAGAGTGATGGAAGAATTGATGGAGATGTTCTGCATAGAATTAATGGTGGCTGGTTAAAATGGAGAGGAGCATCAGCTATTCTTTGTGACAAGAAGATACCATTAAAGTTAAAAGGTAAATATTATAGAGCAACAATTAGGCCTGCCATGTTTTATGGTTCTAAGTGTTGGGCAGTTAATCATCAACATGTACAAAAGATGTATGTGATAGAAATGAAGATGTTGAGATGGATGAGTGGTCATACAAGAAAGGACCGTATACATAATGAGGTTATTAGAAACAAATTAGGAGTAGCACCAATAGAGGATAAAATGAGAGAATATCGTTTAAGATGGTTTGGACATATAGAAAGAAGATCAAAAGAAGAACCTGTAAGAAGGTATGAAAAACTAAATTTGGAATGTATTAAAAGAGATTGAGGACGACCACAAAAGTGTTGGAAAGAAACAATAAAGAATGATCTAGCTTATTGTGAGTTAACTGCTAACAAGGCACAAGATAGGGATCTGTGGAAACAAAGAATCCATGTAGCTGACCCCGTCTAGTATGGGAAAAAGCTTAGTTGTTGTTGTTGTTGTACTTTTTACTAGAAATGCTAATGTAGAGATGGTTTAGTGTAGATTTATAGTGTTAAAGTTTGAAAAAGGAAAATTGTTCGGGTATATATGTATATATATATACACATATATACATATATATATATATATGTGTGTGTGTGTATATGTATGTATGTAGCGTACTTGTATATATTTGAGTTTTAAATTCCAATTAGATAAACAACAAAACTTTCTGAACCATATATATACATATGTATATAGAAACAGATATGTAACCCCAAAAGTTACAGATATGTAATGTATGTATGTATGTATGTATGTATGTATATGTGTGCATGTATGTATGTCACCCTTCAAATTTTTTGATGTTGTCATGTCATACCTGCACCCATGTAACATAACTTTGACATTATATCATCCAGAACTTATAATGTACAAAACATCGTGGCAGAACATGCTCTCTGGGGCCAAGGATTGGCAATTTAGATTTTCAAAATAAAAATTATTGACTGATACAGCAGGCCTCCTAGTTTTAGGCTGCCAGGCATGGTGACAGTGTCCAGCATGTTCTCTTGGGATGTGAAGCATGGCAACCATAGCTCAGCAGCAGAATAAAGGGAACAGAAATTGGGCACATTTGGTCTCAGCATAAGAGCTTACTCGACAAGAACTCAACCTGGATTACTATTGAGATGACGCAGGGTTGAGGACTTGGTTTGAGTAAAAGGTCCCTGATATGGTTGGACTATTATAATTGTGTCCTGTGTATAGGATTATAGGCTAGGCAAGACCATGTACCTTTTCATGTTCTTGTGACAGACCTGTTTAACAAATAGAGCCAGACCAGGCCAAATACTATAGCAAGTTGGCTACCAACTACCATTGAGCAAGGTACTGATATCCACCCTTGCCAAAGTGGGGTTTCATCATAAATCCAATGAAAAGGAGAAGAATTTCAAAAGGTCCATAAGTTGCATACCACTTAATGCCTTCAGTGGTAGAAATTGCAATACTCAGATTCTGAGCAGCAAAAACTGGAACTCCATCGATACTCTTCTTACGCCCTCGTGACATTTCCTTCAGAAGTACTCTAGCTGCCTTGACCTACGCATGAATTACAAATGTCTCTGTCAAACCAACAACTTGCCAAGGAATTTCAAATCACCACATACCTGTTTTTCATTAGGAACAAATTTGAACATGTGAGGCTTTTCCTGCATGAACATGGCAAGAATACCGTAAGACGGGGGGGCCTTTGACATGGAAAGATACAGAAACTTAAAAGCCCAGACATGTAGATAACATTATCAGTCAAGCTATTTGTACTAGATCTTTCCATCTTATTGACTTCAGGTTGCAACAAACAGATGAAGCACATGACTGTTGCCATTAATGGCAATACTTCATGGAATATTATTATTGAAAATTGGTTGGTTGTATAGTACATAGAAGCTTCTTTTGTTTCTTCAAATGAAAAAAGTTGAGAAAACTTGTATAGGAGGAGAGACGAAACGCAAAGATAGAAAAGTATCCATCTTGTAAGAAGTAGAACCAACCCTGTGACCACTAACAAGGGAACCAACATCACTTGTCACAGGTAAAAGTGAGCAAGAACAAAAAGAGGCACAAACTTCACCACAGATAACATCAGCCAATTCTCTGTGAGACGTTCCTCAGGAGCTTTTTCTTGAAACTGATTTTCTCAGGAAACCTAACAAGTTTACAATTTGGAGGAAAATGTAGGAAGACAAAATGACGAAATACAAAATAATAGTGTAGAGGATATGAATGGAGGATACACATACTACAAAAGCAAGGACATTTAAATCAAACCTATGGTAAGATATATGTTCTATCTATATTTTGAGAATATTATGACACTTTGACATTTTTCACTTTTATGAGATAAAGTTGACTCATATTCCCAAATGCCAGCAATATGAATAACTATAGCATTTACTGTGACAGTCAGGCAACCAGCACCCAAAGGTAAAGGAACTTACGTGATTTGTAAGTCTAATAACATGATGTGTCACCCCATGAGCAACTTCAAAATATTAGCAGAATGAAAGATTTGTGACAAGAATGTCTTGCAAAATATCTGTATTTGTCCAAAATATTTGCAGCTAAGCAACACAAGGAAGATTTCTAGGCTTCTTAACATGAAGATCATACTGAGTTTCGTATAAGAACCAGTTTCAGCCTCAAATTTGGTGGTCCCACTGGGTATTTCATTGCCCTTCAACCTTAACAAAGCCTTCTCCCACACTAGATAGGGTTGGCTAGAAGGTGCAATACAAGGACTTCATGTTAAAGTGTAATAGGCAACAGGCCACTAAGGCCCATTGATAGTTCTCAGTCCCTTGGCCTGGGCCAGGGGGGCAGGCCAAGGAACTAGCCTCTAACTTCATTAATAAACATCCTTGTTTTGAGGACATCACTTTGGTTATTTGTTTGATTCATTGATTCTTTGTTTGACTTGATTTGTGTGTTTGAATACAAAGTGTTTGGTGTATTTGGCATATTGATCATTTGGCGATTCTTGAATTGTGATTTGGCATAGACTCTTCAATTAAGTTGAAGAGTTGATTCTTACATGGCATCATAACCTACTCATAAGCAAATCATCATACACGGTTGCATTGGAAAATGTGCCGACTTGAAACAAGTTTGGAAAAATCGTGTTTTGTTGTTTTTATTATTCCAAGGTTAAAGGTAACTCTTAAAAACTTTTTTCTTGAACAATAAAAAGCAAAAATGATTCATGTAGCTGACCCCGTCTAGTATGGGAAAAGGCTTAGTTATTGTTGTTGTTGTTGAAAAGCAAAAATGAAGTGTTTTGTTGTTTGTTTGATCCAAATTGTTATCAAAATTAGGCTCCAACAATAAAAAATTATTTTCTATCCAAAGATTATTAGGATTATTTAGATGGTTCTATTCAAGAACCTAATTTACTTATGCATGGGCTTGACGAGGATTAAATCATCAAGGTCCAAGAAAAATACTAGGAAAAAATGAACGCAAAGATCACTTTGATTATTTGCCAAAATGTAGATAAAAAGCTTAGAAATAAAATAAATATATTTGAAAATGCTTTTGAAAGACAATATTTAAAAAAATCTATCGACAAGATGATTTTGTTTTTCAAATCAATTTAATGGAAAAATGATAATGCTCAAGCAAGGCAACTTAGTACTAGAGATTACTGCAATCAATTTTTTGAGTTATGGAATCAATTTAGAAGTTTTGACAAATTTGAAAACAATAAAAAATGAATGAATTTAAGAATATCTAGATAATCAATATTTCTTATTTATGCAGGTCTTAGAGAGAAATTTGAAAATATTAGATCCACTTTAATACATAGAAAACCGAGACACAAAGGGATGAATTTTTTGTCGATATAGTTATGGAAGAAACTAGATTGAAAGTTCTAAATACTTCCAAGGAGGTCATTCTTGCCACGTCTAAATTGGGCTATAACCTAAAGTTATACAAGCCTCCACATGTCAAAAATATTGAGGGCAAGCCAAGAACTACAAGAGACTCATGGCCCCTTTGTAAAAAAATGATCCTTCAATTCACTTGAGGAATCTCAACCAACTGTCCATTGAATAAACCGAGAGTAGACAACAAACAAAACCACCAAAAGCTAGGTGTTTCAATGCTTAATACAAGTCGAATCTATGTTATCAATAGTGGTTAGCGGGTTGTTAGCGGTCGACCCTGATATAGCGGTAGCGGGAATATAGCGGGGATATAGCGGATTTAGCGGTACACTTTTATTTATGATTAAAAAATTATATATATATATATATAATTGGTTCTCTAATTTCTAAAAAATATAAAGATTAAGTATATTATTGCCATGAATAGATAATAATACATCAGCTGCAACAACTAATCAAGCACGGTAGTACCTACCAACAGTCTCAACAATACATGATACTTGCATAAGTAGAAAAATCCAACGGATGTTAAACTACAAAATTACATACCATATGCATTAAAAATTTGAGTAATAGGACAACCATGAACAAAGAACGAATTGAAGAGAAGGGAGCAAACCTGCTCATTATCTGCTCGAGTAATATCTTTGTTGAGAAAGAGAGAGTCACCCGAGTTAGAGAGACCTTCTGGGTGTATAGAGCATACACACGCAGATAAATACACACAAACTTACATGGAACAGGCATTGGCAACCACTAAATTGCATGAAGTCACCAAGGTGTTAGATGTAAAGCAGGAAATAGATCAGTAGAAGCCATGATGATGATGCCCATTTTCAGTAAACAAGCACAAGCTGCATCCATAGTTTAAGAGTTCCTTGAATGAATTACTTGCAAAGGACCTTAGACCAGACCAGCATTGTCAGCAGAACATATCCAAAACTAGAAGATGGTATTCAATCGTCGATTTAGTAGGTGACATGCGAAAAGTTGTAATTTGATTCCCATTTCGCATATGATAACTGACAAGGTCACCATAAAGCAGTCACTCAGTATCTTTGGCGCTATAGAGTCCCAAGACGCATCATGTTCCTTTCTACAGAATTCCAGTTCAAAGCACAAGAAAACTATCCTTCAGACCACCAGCTCCAAGCATTTTTACAAGACTGAAGAACTGAACTCATTATGAACTCAAAACCAAATCCATGAGTTCAAATTTTGGTAGACGACTCTTCAAGGTCATGAAATCAAAAGCCGAATCTTAGTAGACACATCTTCTAGGCCTGTGGTCACAAATCGAAAGCCCTCGCGCAAAAGCTAAGGAATTGACAGGGAAGCAGAATCGAGCTCCCAACAAGTTTCCTTTGGCAAAGGTGAGTCTTCTCTTCCCGAAAGCAAAGGTGAGTCTTCTCTTCCCAAAAGCTTCCTATCAGGAATCTGATGAGATATTCTCCAAATATCATCTTTACCAATCCAATGAACGACACAGGGACCCAACTCTCTCTTCTCTTGAAGATGGTCTTGAACCCTTTGACCTTCACAAGATACGCCATGCTCAATCCCTGAATCTCCCGAGAAGGAAGCCAACGGGAGAGAAAGAGAGTCACCCAAGAGGGAAGCCAACGGGAGAGAAAGAGAGTCACCCGAGAGGGAGAGACGGGACAGGGGGACGAAGGGAGAGGCGGGACAAGGGGACGAGAGTCACCCGAAAGGGAGAGGCGGGACAGGGGGACGAGAGTCACCCGAGAGGGAGAGGCGGGACGAAGGGACGAAGGGAGAGGCGGGATAGGGGGACGAACGAGGGTTTCGTCCCCTTTTATAGCATTTGGATCGGGTCGATCTGGATCGACCCGACTTGAACAATTTCATGTCCGCCAACAACGCTATAACGGACCGCTATAGCGGTCCGCTATAGCGCTGTCAGCGGCGCTATAGCGGCGATGGCGGGTCGCCCGCAAAGTGTTGCCCGCTATAGCGTTTTTGAACCCGCTAAAACGCTATAGCGGCCGCTATAGCGCGCTATTGATAACATAGAGTAGAATAACAAGAAATCAAAGGATCAAAACAAGTGTTAACATATCTTATTAAGAGGTAAGAGTCTCTATTTATAGGGCAAATGTATAGATTTATGTTACAAAAAGTGGTGAAGAAAGGGAAGCAGACAGTTGTTAGGGGTCTCCCCCCAACGGCTATATTGGCTAGCCGTTGGAGACCAGGGAGATCCCAACAACTAGCTAGGGGTGGCCAGGAACCTGATGGCCCTGGCTATCAGGCACACAAACACGGGCCCTAGTAGCACGTCCGATTACATTTTAACACCCTTGACCCAACAATTTGTCTTTATTGTAAAGAAAATGGGTACGTCAAGACCAATTGCCCACTGGATAAAGAGGGAGGAGCGTTACCTTCTAAGATGAAGGCATACATAGAAGAGATACTCAAAGAGAAGGCTAGCAACGTGCTATCAATCTTTGCTCAAGGTATGTCTTGATTTTTAGATTCGGGTGCATCCTTTCACACAAGACACAAAAAGAAAAACACTTGCCAAAAGAGTTCTAGTAAGCATGTTTTTATGGCCAATAGTATAAGACTTCAAGTAGAGGAAATTGAAAGTTTTAAAAATAAAGATTTTAAAGTACCCAATGTGAGTTTTATACCAAAACTCAATCTTAATTTACTTTTTGTTACTCAAATTTGTAACAATTGTATAGTCATTTTCTCATCTAAAAATTATGTAATATTGGATCATCTATCGAAAAAAGTAATTAGACGAGGTCATAGAGAAAATGGATTGTGCAAAATAAAAAAAAATTATTGTGCCAAATTTTGAAAATTGTGGTATGGTCTCTTTGGTACAAAAGATTGGGTCACTTGGATATGAACAAATTGTGTAACCATCCTTTGTTGAATAATAACAAAGTTAAAGATTTTGTTTGCAAAGAGTGTATTTTTTAAAAGTTGTATCGTTTACCCTTTGGTGAAAGAAATTTTATTGCAAGTAAACGTTTTGAGTTGGTGCACTATGTTGTTTGGGGACTGGCTCCTATCGTATCTAAAGGAGGAGGAGGAGGAGGATACCATGTGATTTTTACTGATGATTTTAGTAGATATACTTAGATATATCTTTTGAAACATAAATCCAAAGTCTTTAGAAGCTTTTGATATTTCATATCATCATTAAAAATAAATTCAACGTGACTTAAATTTTGACATTGGATTTGAGTGGAGAGTATATGTCAAAAGAATTTCAAATTTATTTAGAAATACATGGAATTTTATATCAAAAATCTTACACGAAAACTCTACAACAAAATGGTTTGGTCGAATGAAAATATAGACACATTATAGAAACCACTAGAACTCTTTTGATTGCTAGTAAAGTACCTAAGTACTTATGTGTGGAAGCTACCCAAACCACCATATACCTAATAAATAGGATGCCTTCCTCCAAACTTAATGATATATCTCCATTTGAAAAATTGTTTGGACTCAACCCGAATTATGAAAGATTGAGAGTTTTTTGGTGTTGATGTTTTGTCTATACGGATAAGAACGATAAGTTGTCATCTAAAACTATGGAGTGTTTTTATGTTATGAAATTGACAAAAAGGGTTATAGATGTTTTGATAAAAAAGAAGACAAACGATATATGTAAAGAAATGTGAAATTTGTAGAAAAAGACTACTATTATGACTCTAACCACGAAGATACATAAAAGTATACCTTTCTTAATGATGTTAAGAATCTAGAAGATGATAGTGATAATGAAGATAATGAAAATGAAGAAACCATAGATCCTAAACAACAAGATGAGTACACAAATTTAGAAATAAGAGAACCAGGAGACTAGATACCTAGAAAGGCTATAAAGCCTTTTTATCTATTCTATATTAGAACAACTAGAAAATACCCTCCAAAACCTCAAAACCACGACAAAGATTTGTATCCTATAAAACCTTTGAACCTCAAAGAAGAAATCTAGTTGCTTCCATTCAACAAGTTCAAGAACCCAAATCTCATAATGAAGCCAAGGGAACATGGGAGTGGGAAAATAGCTATGGTAGAAGAATCAAAGGCTTTAGATAAGACTCGTACTTAAAATTGTAGTTAAACCTATGGATAAGAAACTTATTGGATGTATATGGGTATAGAAAGTAAAAACTCATACTGATGGTACCATAGAAAGATATAAAGTTAGACTAGTAGCTAAATGTTATACCGAAGAATATGGAATAGACTACGAAAAAACTTTTGCCCTTGTTACTATAATAACTACTATAAGAATTCTAATAACCCTTAGTGCTATTAGGAAGTGAAAAATCTTTCAATTAGATGTTAAGAATGTCTTCTTGGATAGTATGCTAAACAAAAAGTTATATATGATTTCTCCTCTGAGACTTGTCCCGAAAAGTCATGTTCTTAAATTAAATAATGCTTTTTATGGTCTTAAGCAAGCCCCTAAGGCTTGGTTTGATAGATTTAAAAGTTTCATGCATGCACATAAGTTTGTATCTTGCTATACTGTCATAACTTTTTTTTGTAAAAAAATCAAATGTAGGTATAGTAATTCTGCTTTTGTATATTGATAACATGATTATCACTATAAGTGACGAAGAAGGTATTCTTGAAGTTAAAAGAGATTTTCACAAAGAATTTGAAATAAAAGATCTCGAATTGCTCAGTTATTTTTTGGAAATTGAAATGTACATAGTGATAAAGGATATTTCATGTCTCAAACAAAATTTATAAGTGATATTGTTAACAGGTCAAGAGATGAAAATGAAGTAGATACATCTGAAGTATTTGAACAAAATTGAGAGCAATGAAAGGAAAGAAACTGAAAGATCCAACACTATACAAGCAACTAAAAGGGGCATTGACTTATCTATCTATCACTCGCCTGAACATATCACATATTGTTCACACTATCATCTATTTTCAGCAAGCTCCTACTAGTGCTCACATGAGTGTGGTCATGAGAATCATTAGATACATTATGCACCTTATGGATAAAGGGGTATTTCTAACTTCTTCATCTTCTCTTTACTTGATTATATATATATATATATATACTGATATTGACTCGGGTGGAGATGTCAATAATCAACACTCCACTACCGGTTTTTGTGAATTTCTAGGTAAGTCTTTCATCTCTTGAAGATAGAAGAAGCAATAAAAGGTATCTCTGTCTTTCACAAAAGCAGAATATCGTGCAATGGCAATTGTTGCCACTGAGATTTTGTGGATTGTAGAGGTGCTGAAAGACATGGGAGTCATTCTCGAACAACCCTTGATTATATTTTATGACAACAAAAGTGTCATGTACGTAACATCTAACAACACTTTTTATGAAAAAACCAAGCACATCAAGATGTATTATCGCTTTGTTAGAGATGAGTGTTTGAAGAAAAAGTTGACCTTGTGTCATGTGCCTTCGAAACTTAACTTTAAGATTTCTTTACCAAGTTATCATCAACTCCTAGATTTTAAAATTTTTTTTGACAAACTTTCGGTATACATACCGTAAGTTTGAGGGAGGGTGTTAAAGTGTAATAGGCAATAGACCACTAGGGCCCGTTGATAGTTCTCAGTCCCTTGGCATGTGCCAGAAGAGCCAAGCCAAGGGACTAGCCGTTGGGGGCCAACAGCTGGCCCCAACGGCTAGTCTAGAGAGTCGTTGGAGTTCCAACGGCTCTTCTATCTCTCATCTTTAAGACTTCCAGCTGCTATAAATTTTATTATTTTCTCTATAAATAGAACCTCTAACTTCATTAATAAACATCCTTGTTTTGAGAACAACACCTTGGTTATTTGTTTGATTCATTGGTTCTTTGTTTGACTTGATTTGTGTGTTTGAACTCTTGGATTGTGATTTGGCATAGACTCTTCAAGTAAGTTGAAGAGTTAATTCTTACCCTTCATAGGAGGTCACAATCCTTTTTTGTCTTTTTAAATAAGAGGTCACCAAACCTAGTGCCTAAGCACACTTAGCTCTGGAGTTCTAAGGGGGTCCAGTCCATTAGTACTGGGAGGATCAAACCTCCAGTAAAAGACCCCACAAAGTTTTACGCTGTTGATATTCCATTGTTCAGAGAGAATATGTTCATAGCTTCAGTTTGATCAAGTCAAGAACATAAGCTAGTACACCAGTGTAAGTAATCACTACTCTATCTTTTGGGAACCTGTTAGTTGATTTCATGCATCTTGTCATATTGATTCATCTTCTTTTGCATGCATTTACTATGTTTGCTGTTCATTGTTCTCTCGAGATGCCAGTGCCATTTGCAGAATGTGCTGGTCTTTCTTGTTCCATTGCAGTAGTAGGACCCTAGGAGGAAAATATGAAAGTTTATTTCTTACACAGAGCCACCAAATCAGCTCTCTTATAAGCTAAAAAAGGGAAGATGTCTTATTAACGGAGAGTTGCCCTTCTATCATCAGTGCCCCTTATTCAAAAAATGGCACCTTAATCTAGGATTCCCGTGCTACCCTCAAAACACCTAAGGTAGCCTCTCACTAGCTCAAAATAATTCGCCTGATAGCAACAATTACCAGAAGCATTTTAAAACAAGGTGCAATTTAAGGAACTATTGGTAACTATTTGCATATGAACATCAATTTCCCCTATAACGTTAAATGACCATTCTATTTTCTGACAGAAATGGAACTAATATGAAACATGTGTCATAGAATCTGCTCTAGCCAGAAATCGGATGATGTTTCTTCAAAGCTTAGATTATAGGGGTGCATTTGAAGATGGTGTCTTCAACAATGCTACCATCATGCTTAACATGCATATCCCATTGTTTGGAGAAACATTTTACCAATGTTGGTGAGCTTCCCTATGCACAATGGCAATGCCAAACAGCCCAAATTGAAGAAGGTTACCATTTGAAAGTCTCCACTTTGTGACCTCTACTTCCCCTTATAGAACATGAGAAACCAAAAAAAGAAAAATGCCATACTTTGAAATGTTCATACGCCACATCAAGACGGCAAGCCCCCACCATACCAGTTGGAATGTTCAGCCTTTTCACGTACGTCACTAGCAAAAAGCAAAAGTATCAGGCAACTAATATTCATGTAGAATCAAGTCCTCCATTCAAGAAAACTGGAGAAAGAAATATATACACATTCCAGATGAGTACAAACCTGCATCACGTAAATCCATGAAGAAACGGAAAACGGGTCCATTCCCCTCACTATGAAAAACCTTTGGAAGCATCAATTTCAGCCAATCAGGTGCTCTGCATGAAAATTAAATTGTATCAACATATTGTTATAAACCAAACTTTATTAAATAGAATCAACATAAATTACAAGGAATCATGTTACTCCCCACAGTCGGCCCTTCACCCACCACCCACACAGTAGCAAGTTTCTCACGGCGGTTGGTTTCTTTTCGTTAGTTTTTTTTAAGCATGGTTTATATAAGGTTATTATAACTTGAAAGACAGAAATACCCCTGATTAATACACGGACCATATTATAATATATTCCAGACCTGAGACCCGATAATGTATTCTTTAACAATCCCTCAAGTTGGGAGAAAGATATTGATAACTTCCAACTTCCTAATGATATTCGTAAGATTTGGTCTCGTGATAGCCTTTGTGAGAAAGTCACGTTGTTCTTGCAAATAGATATAAATTAGCTGAAATTCCTTGGATCCAACCTTCTCATATATAAAGTGACAATCTATCTCAAATGTGCATAGTTATCGGTATAGCTGCTTTATTGTCATAATAAAGATGAATAGTATTGTCTCATTTCGTATCCAATTCAGTCGTTAGATATTTTAACCATATTCCTGCGCACATTCCTTGCAATGGCTCGATATTCTGCCTCTATACTCGATTGGGTCACTATTGCTTGTTTTTTACTCTTCTATGAAGCAATATTCTCTCCAATCATAATTGTTAAAGAGTCTGTTGTTTAGTGTTCTTTTAGTATTTTTATATTCTAGATATTATTGTAATAGTCCTTATTACTAAGGGCATTTTAGTCATTTTATGTTGAACAATCCACTATATAAGGACTGGACATATTGTATTAGGGTTAAGGATTCAGATTAATAGAAAGAGAGAAAGAGGGGGTCGGCCTCCATTAGAGGACCTACCACCACCTCAAATCTCACACATTTTCCTTTTTCTTGCCTGTATGTTTTTCGTGCTTGAAGGTTCGTTGTGTTTCTCTTCTATTTTCAACATAGTATCAGAGTTGGATTCAATCGATGGGAGCAGTTTCAGGTGACAGTTGTGGTGATATTGTTTTGCAGCCCTAAAGAGAGATCATTCTGTCATATGGGTGAAACCTCTTCATTGCATCCCTCTCTCTCTTCGGACAGGAGATAAGAAGCACGTGAAGAAACTTAAGAGCACTTGTGCAAAGCGAAGCTTCTCAGCTAAGGTTGTGAAGTTAAGACCTGAAGAAACATGCCTCATGTTTAATGAGGACAGCTTGGAAGATGGCATGGAGGTTGATCGTAAAGTGCATGGAGAAAACAAAAATGGTGATGATCAAGAGGAAAGGAAAGAAGAAGATCAAGATAATGGTGAGGAGCGATTGGTTGAACCTAGAAAGGATGTGTATGATGCAAAAGGCCTTCATGCTAAGCTAGCTGACATCTGTTGCCTGCAAAATGTGGAGTGGATCCATAAACTGTCTACTAGTTTTAATCCTGGTCAAGAGATATAAGTAAATGATGATCTGATGTGAGCTAGCTTTCTATACACAGGCATTGGAAGGAACAAGGCAAGCATTTCAAAAGTTGAAATCCATGGGAATCCCCTTCCTCAGGCCACCTGACTACTACGCTTAGATGGTGAAGAGTGACTCTCACATGCTTAAGGTGAAGGATAAGCTTATGGTCGAAAAGAAGAAGCTTGAGGAAGCTGAAGAGAGAAGGAAAGCAAGAGAGGCAAAGAAAACAGCTAAAGAAGTCCAGGAGCAAAAATTAAAGGAAAGAGCCAAGAATCGAATCAGTGAAGAAATGGAGAAAATAGAGACAGCGTAGTGGATTTGTTGGAGGTAACGTTGACATTAATTTCAATGACGAAGGCGAAAGAACACCATTTAAGAGGTCAAAGAAATTGAGGCCCTTTGCAGTTTTAAGTTTGCTCTCACTCATCTTGATGGCTGACAATTACTTATTAAATCAAATCCAGGAGAAACCATTAAGTCCTTAGAAAAAATCCAAGAAATGTTGTGTGTAAAACAACAATCATGACTGCTGGTGATTTCATTCATTTTTTTTTAAAAAGGTAATTTCATTTGAAAAAAAAGGAGAATAGCAAATCTGATTTTGTAGGAAAGGTAATTTCCAAAAGATGACTTTCTTGATTTTATGGAAAAGCAAAACAAAAAAGTGGTTATGAAAGATCACCTTCCTGATTTCGTGGAAATGATAAGATCAAAAGACAAGAAAATCAGGATGATTCAGAAAAAGAAAGATGATCTCCACGATTTTAGAAAAGACAATTTTTAATTGTTACCCATCATCTGCAGAAAGTGGTTGTAGAGAAAGGAAGGATAGAAAAAGAAGGTGGTTGGTTGCTTAATGGGTCCATCCATTCCAAATTTTGTGTGATGTGCTGAAAAAGGAAGTGTTTCTAGCGGGTATTGCAACGTTGTTCCTTGCGGAAGAGATCCAATTTGGCCTAGCATGAGGCCTATCTTTGCTTTAAGCTAGGTCATTCCATTCAATGGGCTTTACAACCCTGGATGATCTTGCATCAATAATTGACAACATACAGTGGGTGTTGGATGTGCATGAGTTTGAGATAAAAACTGAGATATATTGTTCTGTTGCATAGACAAATAGTTGCCTTATGCACCACATAAGTTGATGAATTCATTGTTCAATTGGCCATCAATGAGAGAGGTTGCCGCTTCTAGCCATGGCCTTTTTTATCTAGAAAAGTTTCATGAGTATCCATTGCCTCAGGGGAAGAACAAAATTCCACTGAAATGATTTTGTAGCTAGTAAGGTTGCCAGAAGTTTGCAGTCACGAAGATTATGGAAAAAATACAGAAAATATGATATAGTACTTGTTGAATGTCTCCATTGGGAAAATGGAAGAATTGCACATAGAAGAAAAGATAGAGTGAAGAAAAATAATTTTTTCACCAAATATTCTTGAAAATCAAATCATAGAAGAGGTTATTGCATTGATTCTTATAGAATGTGGAAGTGTCACCAAGAAGCATGAAGTTTGAACCTTTGAGTTGTTGAAGTGAACAAGGGCTGAAAAAATTGGTTGCAGCCACCATGTGAAGGGACAAAGAACGGACCAAGATGAATAGATGTATGTATTCTGCTATTATTTGAGTGATAGAAAGAGAACATCCAACCAACATAGTGATAGCAGCCACATTTGAAGGGGTGCAGGAAAAGCCAATTGAAGGGTGTATAGTGGAGATAGTACCTCATACCAGTGTTGTCTGACACGTATCGTATCGTGTATCGCTGGGCTCCACGATACGGGCATATCGTATCGTATCGTATCGTACTTTAATATTAAAATAATACAAAATTTAATTAAAAATTAATAAAAAATAGTAAAAAATCAAAAAAAAATCAAGAAAAATCTGATAATTGCTTTAAATTCATATAATGTAAGTTTAGTACAGATTGAGCATTCAGCATTGAACAATTGCATCCAAATTTACATATTTTGAATCCAAAAAATAAAATACAGACATAGTTTACACTTTACAGTACACTACTTACATTTTAGAAATTGTAATCAGGATCATGAACTAAATAATCTTCATCTTCTCCTTGTTGCAGATCCTCATCATCATCAGCCACGCCCACACCTTCTTCTTCAAAATCAAATTCTTCATCTCCATAATGTTGTTGCGCTCCTTCCAAATTAATCCAGGCAACGTCTTCTTCTGTTAGGAGGGCATTTTCTTGAGTGTCTTCCATAACCCAATCTTCTAATATATCAAAATTATCCAAACTTATTGGATTGAACTGACTTTCTTCTCTATTTACTTTTTTTAATTGCCTACGACACAAACAAAGATAAATAATTAGTAAGTAATATTAACAATTGAAAACTGAAGTTAAATAATATCGAATTGAAAATTTGAAAGTAATACAACATTACCTTTCACGAAGGCGCATGTTACAATGAATATAAACCAAATCATTAAGCCTTTTGTGTTCCAACCTGTTGCGCTTTTTTGTATAAACCAAATCATTAAACCAAATCATTAAAAATCGTGGGTTTCTCTCGGGTTGAGACCCTTTATAAGGGTCCCAGGGCGTATCGCCCGTATCGTACGATAATCGTGCGATACGGGCCATATCGCACGATATAGTGCGATACGCCCGCACCTGCGATACGGACAACACTGCCTCATACCATAAAATCAGCTTTCTCAAGAGGAGGAAAACATGACTTTTGAAGTGTTGTTGCCAAGTCACTTCATGGAGAGAAAGAACAAGAGGAGTAGCCGACACCCATAGAAGGGTCATGCGCTACTCGAACAAGAGGTGTAGCCGACACCCATAGAACAGTCGTGCGCTACTCAAGTGTATTTGTAATTATTCTAAGTTGATTTAATAAAGCCTCATATAGATCATTGTTCCAAGTGTGGTGAAGAAAGAACCAACTTTTTAGCAAGTTTGGAGTTCGAAGTATCTCACTCCCAACTTTTAGTGGGTATTGAAGAATATAATGTTTAGTGTTGTTTTAATATTTTTAATGTTCTAGATATTATTATAATAGTCTTTATTACTAAGGATATTTTAGTCATTTTATGTTGAACAAATCACTATATTAGGAATGGACGTCTTGTATTAGGGTTAAGATTAATAGAGAAAGAGAAAGGGGAGGACTCCATTAGAGGACCTGCCTCCTCAAATCTCACATTTGTCTTCATTTTTTTCCACTCTATTTTTCATGCTTGTAAGTTCGTAGTATTTCCCTTCCGTTTTCAACAATAGTGATATAGTTAGAAGTAGACTTCCTGTCATCCGTGAGCCAGCAATCCATGACCTGGTGACCTTTTCAAACATCTTAGAATGCGGTATAATGCTTGTATATGGTGTTTAGTAGGGGCATGCATAAATTTACTCACTATTCCCACTCTATAAGCAATATTTGAACAAGTAATAGTAAAGTAGATAAGCTTACCAACTAATCTTTGATACATACCAGTATCATTATAATCTTCATTATCTCTAAGGTATAATTTGATATTTGGATGCATTGGAGTGTTAATTTCCTTATAGTCTATCATTTTTGTGTCCTTGCGCATATCCACAGTGTATTGTGTATTTTTGTGTTAGAAATATACATTTATTTGAGTAGAATACTTCTATGCCCAAGAAGTAATGCAATTTGTTTAGGTTCTTTAAGTCAAATAATTGATATAATTTTGCCTTCATCAGATTGATTTAACAATTATATCATCTACATAGACTATTAGTAAAGAAACCCCTTTGCCCTTATTGATAAATAAGGTATAGTTACCCTTTGCCCTTATTGATAAATAATGTATAGTTATTGGTACTTCTATGGTAGTTGAGGTTAATGATGCCATCACTGAATTTTTCAAACCACGAGAGATTGCTTTAGACCAGAAATGGCTTTGTTTAGTTTACAAACTTGATTGATCTCTCCCTTATACCCTGGAGGTAATACCATGTACATTTGTGTTTCCTGCAGAAACACATTTTTCACATCCAGTTGCCACAAAGGTCTTAGTATAGTCTATCTCATATGATTGATTGTACCCCTTTACCACTAACCTTCCCTTATAGCATTTGAAGTTCCAATCAGCTTTGAATTTCACAGTGTAGACCCATTGCAACCAACTGAACTTCTTCCTTCTAGCAAAGTAACAATGTTCCAAGTACAATTCTTCTCCATGGCTTCTCTCCACTATGTAGATTTAGAAGTTTCATCGAAGTTCTTGGATATCTTGTATACTTCTCCATTCTTCACAAATTCATGATATTTTCTTGAGATAATGTGGTAAGCGATAAACCTAGAAATTGGATATCCGTAATTTGCATGCCATGGCTTCATCGAAGTTATGGGTATCTTGTGCACTTATGCATTCTTCACAAATTCATGATATTTTCCTGAGATACTGTGGTAAGAGATAAACCTAGAAATTTGATATAATGTATAGTTCTTCGTACCTTTTCATACTACAATGGAGAGATTTAGCTCATTTTCCTCTAGTTGACTTATCAATCTGTGAAAGAATTCTCCTTTGAGACTAGGTCACTTCCAGTATCTTTTAAAGTATCAGGTTCTACAAAGGTGAGACTAATGGGTAGGATGGGAGGAGTTAGAGATACACTTGAGGATTCATTTTTTTAGAAAAAAAAAAGAAAACTGACTCAAAGAAAGTAACATCCAAAGAGACATAAGTTTTATAAGTAATTGGATTATAATACATATACCCTTTTTTACGAGGAGTATCCAATAAATATGCATTTGATAGCTCTAGAATCAAGCTTATCTCTAATATGAGAGTGTACATGGACATAACATAGAACTTATCATCTAGTTTTATGATCTTCTAAGGTGGCTCTCGATTGATAATTAAATTGGGTATCTAATTAATAAGATAAATAGAGGTAAGAACAACTTCTCCCCAATAATTTTTTAGGGTATGGCCTCCAATGAGTATCCAGGAGAAAGCTTAACCACCCAACATCGACTTTTAGTTATGGATTTACAAATAAAAAAATGGACAAAGAAGAAAAGAGTGCATCGAGCTACTCGGACTAAATGGTGGAACCTCAAAAGCGAGAAAGAAGATATATTTAAACAGAAAGTCCTTCAAGGAGATGTTTGGAATTATGTTGGCACACCTTGTGATATCTGGAACAATATGGCTATACATATTAGGAAAGTGGCGAAAGATGTGTTAGGGGTATCTAAGGGAGGTGTACCGGCACAAAAAGAAGCTTGGTGGTGGAGTGAAGTAGTACAAAATAAAATCAAGGCAAAGAGGGCATGTTACAAATTACATTATGCTAAGAAAACTAGTAAAACTTTAGAAGCTTATAAGAAAGCAAAGAAGGAAGCGAAAAAGGCCTTTAGTGAAGCAAAAATCTAAGATTTGGGAGGACTTATATAAAAAAACTCAACTCAAAAGAGGGTGAAAGAGATATTTTTAGGATAGCTAGGGCTAGAGATAAGAAAACTAAAGATCTTAATTATGTTAAATGCATAAAAGACGATGATGAAAAAATTCTAGTGGCAAATGATGATATAAGAAATAGATGGAAAAACTATTTTTATAATCTTTTTAATGAAAATAAAGATGTTAGTATTAGTTTAGGAGATTTAGCCAAGTCCGAAAAGTATATAAACCATAATTTCTATCGACGTATTCAAAAGAACGAAGTCAAAGAGGCTCTTAAACATATGAAGGGTGGTAAATCGGTAGGACCAGATAATATTCCTATAGAAGTTTGGAAAATACTAGGAGAAATAGGAATCACTTGGCTCACAAGACTATTTAATAAAATATGGAAAAACCAAAAGATGCCCGAGGAATGCCCATAGATAAGAACAAGGGAGACATTCAAAATTGTGAGAATTATCGAGGTATCAAGTTAATGAGTCATACTATGAAATTATGGGAAAGAATTATCGAACATAAGTTAAGACAAGTATCAAGTACAACAGAGAACTAATTTGGATTCATGCCAGACAGATCTACTATCGAAGCAATTCACCTTTTGAGACGTCTTATGGAACATTTTAGAGCAAAAAAGAAAGACCTTCACATAATACTTATTGATATAGAAAAAGCTTATGATAGGGTACCGAGAGAGGTTCTTTGGAGAACTTTGGTAAAAAGAGGTATCCCATTGACATATATTAGCCTTATAAGAGACATGTATGATGGTGCAAAAACGTGTGTGAGGACTCATGAAGGAACGACAGACTTCTTTGAAGTTAATATTGGGTTACATCAAGGATCAACTTTAAGTCCATACTTATTTATAATGGTGATTGATGAGTTAACAAAACATATTCAAGAAGATGAAGTACCTTGGTGTATGTTATTTGCAGATGACATTGTATTAGTGGAGGAGTCTAAGGAAAAAGTTAATAGAAAATTGGAACTATGGAGAGAAACATTAGAAAGCAAAGGCCTCCCACTTAGTAGAACAAAGACAGAATATATGGAATGTAAGTTTGATCATTTGGTTACTTCAGAGGACATAGAAATTAAAATTGGCACACATTGCATTTCCCAAAAGGAAAGTTTTAAATACCTAGGGTCAATTTTTCAGAGTGATGGAAGAATTGATGGAGATGTTACGCATAGAATTAATGCTGGTTGGTTAAAATGGAGAGGAGCATCAGGCATTCTTTGTGATAAGAAGATACCATTAAAGTTAAAAGGTAAATATTATAGAGCAGCAATTAGACCTGCCATGTTTTATGGTTCTGAGTGTTGGGCAGTTAATCATCAACATGTACAAAAGATGTTCGTGACAGAAATGAAGATGTTAAGATGGATGAGTGGTCATACAAGAAAAGACCGTATACATAATGAGGTTATTAGAAACAAATTAGGAGTGACACCAATAGAGGATAAAATGAGAGAACATCGTTTAAGATGGTTTGGGCATATAGAAAGAAGTAAAAAGGTTAGAAAAACTAAATTTGGAAAGTATTAAAAAAGGTAGAGGACGACCACAAAAGTGTTGGAAAGAAACAATAAAGAATGATCTAGCTTATTGGGAGTTAACTGCTAACATGGCACATGATAGGGATCTGTGGAAACAAAGAATCCATGTAGCCGACCCCGTCTAGTATGGGAAAAGGCTTAGTTGTTGTTGTTGTTGTATGGCCTCCAATGAGTAATGTTTTGGCAACCTCGAGAATGTGTCTATTCTTTCTTTATGCAATACCATTATGTTAGAAAGTATAAGAACCAATAATGTAAAATTGTACGTACAATACGATACAATTTTATCGCTTATCGTACGAGAATACAGTACGATACATGCACACGTATTGTAAGAAATGATTTATTGTACCATATCACATGTTACAGGATTGTATTATGCCGTATTGTACGAGTCGATGCTGATTTTTTTTTGTATAAAATTCGAGAATCCAAAGTTGTGAAAATCATTTTTGCTTCTTCTCAAACCCTTTTTCACACCATTTTCTTGCTCTGAAATCCTTTTTTCATCCTTGTTCTTGTTATTTCGTGGTTTATTCACACGATTCTCAAGTTTTTCACCCAATCCAACTTCCGATCTCTAAGGCTTTTGTCAAAATCCGCGGCATATCCTTTTTCTTTGCATTATATCCGATTCTTCACTGAAAAATTTGGGCCTTTTATAGATTTCGTGATTTTTTACCTCTAAAAAGTTTTTTCTTCTTATTTATTGTCCCTTCTCGTCTTAATGGCTTCCGATCAAGTCGATCCGGCATGAAAATATTACGCCCCGTTGTATAAAGGCAACAGGCTTGTGAACAAGTGCATGTTTGTAATGCAGTAAAGCATGGTAATATTTCTCGTATGAAACACCACCTTGCGAGAACCAAGAAAGATGCTTTTGCAAGTCATCAGGTTCTCGAAAAAATGAAGTACAAAATTGAGCAGGTATTAAAGGCTTTCTACTACTACAACTAAACCTTTTCCCATACTAGATGGGGTCAGCTACATGGATTCTTTGTTTTTTTTTATAGAATCCATGTTAAGTCCGACAAAGTTTTATGCTGGCTGTCGGAAGCCTAACACAACCCTCCTCCTTTTTCCGGGCTTGGGACCGACCATGCAAGGGTGATTCCTTACATAGGCGGAGTGTATTAAAGGCTTTGAAGGATAAAAAATTAAGGGTGAGAGAGAGGGTAGAAATAGGTGGTTGAGATATGTCTTAACCATTTCAACATGCTTTTATGGTGATGAATTTCATTGTGCAATTGAGATGGAAGAAGAGATGGCTTAAGAAGGGGGGATAAGGTGAAAAAAGAAAACGAGTGTAGATTATAGCGGTAGTAACCGTGGAGTTGACTCTTATTCCACTGCAAGAGCTCCTACTCGTCCGATACCTATGAATGGTACTAGAGAAAAAGCTAGAGCTAGAGCTAGAGCTAGAGGTAGTGGTAGTGGGATGCCTTCACTTTTTTCTTACGTATGACTCCTAGAGTTCAGTCAGTCATTAAATCACCTACGACTTCAAATGAGGTAATTGAAAAAGTAGATTTGAAGTGTGTAGAATTTTTTATGAAAATTGTCTCCTTTTCAGTGTTGCAAACTCATTTTCTTTTCAAAGTATGACGGATGCTATTGCCAGTGTGGGATCAGGTTATAGAGTCCCTACTTATCATGCTTTGAGGGGTATATTACTGAAGAAATTGGTTGATATTATTAATGCATAGAGTTGTGAATTTAAAGAGTTATGGAAGGACACAGGATGTTAAATTATGGCTGATGGTTGGATAGATGGTTAGCATAGGTATTTGGTGAACTTCTTGGTTTATTATCTCAAAGGAATATTTTTTTAAAATCATATGACTTATCCTATATTGATAAAATTGCAGATAATTTATTCCCTATTTTTTAGAAAGTTGTTGAGTGTTCAATTCATTACTAATAATGCTGCAAATTTTAGAGTAACCGGTAAGATGCTTGAGATGAGTCATTTATCCTTCGTATGGACTCCATGTGTTGCATATTGCATATACTTAATGCTTGAATATTTGAGTGCAATGGATGAAATAAGAGGGACTATAGATGCATGCAGAAATGTCATAAAGTTTATTTATAATCATTCTTCTATATTACATATGATGCAAATCCATACAGGTGGAAGGAAATTGATTAGGCCTTCATTGACAAGATTTGCTAAGAATGTCATTATTGTGTAAAGTATTGTCATATAGAAAAAAAATGTTTGCTTCTGATAAATGGAGCTCTATTAGTTTGTCCAAAAATAGGGAGGGATTGTTATGGTAGATATTATTTTCAATGCTGATTTTTTGAAAAATTAAAGCAAATTTTTTAGGATGACTTTACATTTAGTTAAGGTAACGAGGATGGTGGACTGTGAAGATAGGCCTATTATGCCTTATATATATATATATATATATATATATATATATATATATATATATATATATATATATATATATATATATATATATATATATGATGTTATTGATAAGGTCAAATTAGAAATACAAGCAAACCTTGACCACAACTAAAAAAAGTTTGAAAGATAATTGATGCACGCTAGAACCACCAAATGCATCATGATTTGCATGTTTTGCATATTTCCTTAACCCTTTTATTCGATTTTCTCCCAACTTTGTAGAGGACGAATAAGTAAAAAGGGTATATTGAATGCAATTGACCTTGCATAAGATTTATGTACTCGTTGCAATATCCATTTAGAGTTAAGCAAGTATATACATAATATTAGAGATTTTAAAAGGCCAATTGTAATCCAACTCTGCTCCCAAATGCAACCAAGTATTATATGTTTTCATTGATATTCATTTAAGTTATCAATTGATTGACTTTGAGTGTTTCTTATTAATCATTATTGTGTTTTATTTCATATCATTGGTGGACTCACTTTAGTATAGATGCACCGAACTTGTCAAGGTTTGCTCAATGTATATTAAGCCAAACATGTACTTTAAGTGGATGCGAGAGAAATTGGACATTTTTCTAATGCATTCACATTAAAAAGACCGACTACGTGATTTGGTATACATTGCATATAACATGAAGCTAAAGCAAAGGTAACAATTTTAAAAATATATATTGGTGCTTCCTAGTTCTTTTTTATTAATAATGAATTGTTGATTACTATATTGTATTTGATATTCTTGATAATGTGGATATTCTTTCCTTACAAATAAATGCAAAGATATGGAAGAAAGGCAAGAAAGATGCCATATGACCCGTTGAGGTAAGAAAAAGTTGATATTCTTGATGGTTGGGTCGAAGAGGAGTCCCCATCAATTTAGAGAATGAAAAATAGAGGGCAATATAAGCCGAAGCAAAACTTGGAGTTGGAGATGATGATGACGATTAAGGTATTGGATGGGCAGATCCAACTATAGAGGAGGAAGAGGGAGGAGATGACGATGGTGATGGTGATCCTGACTATGTCAATTAGAATGCTTTTGTTATTTATGATCCACATTATGGATGATTGGTGTAAGTGTAATTATAACTTTGTAACGATCTAGTTGAGATGATTGTAAGTTGTAACTTTGTTATTTATTAATTAAAGGTATTTAGTATTCATGTTATGGTATGAATGATTGTTCATTATGAGATGTTATTTAACTTTGTTATGCTCGGAGTGTTCTCTCCTCACAATCTCTCTCAATATTCGTATAGTCATAGTAATTTATAATTTTATTAGGAATTATCTGTTTCAAATCAAGCTTTTGGATTCAATTTTGTTTAATATTGATTGTGTTATATGTGTTTTGTTCATTAATTTCAATTCTTTCATTTTTTTGGATTTATTCATATATTTTTTATTTTTTATTAAGAAATAAAAAAATTACACCTTATCTTGTCATATCATATGATACGGTATCAATGCCCAGTGTGATACAAGCACCGATACAGTTTTACAACATTGATAAGAACTGGATATTTGGTGTAGAATCCCATGTTTTTCCATATAGTCCTGAAAGTAGCTTGACATATATTTTCTCTCATTATCATACCGAAGAATCTTTAAAGAATAACTAAATTGATTTTTAATGAATTTATGAATAAATAAAAATATTGAAGAAACTGTCTTTAATTTCATCAGATAAACCATAGTAAACCTAGAGTAGTCATGAATGAAAGAAACAAAGATTATAAATTATAACCATTCAAAGAAACTAACGGAGGACTCCAAACATCAAAATGAATTGATATGGTTGAGATACCTCAGACTCACTAGAAGGAAAACTAATTCTATGATGTTTGACCTTTTAACTTGTTGAAGCTTTGATATAGGTAGATGACTGAGTCGATTGTGTTACATCTTCAATTTTTCTTCTGATGATACTATTGCAAAGTATGAAATCGACAATGATGAGAAAGGTTCTTCAAGAATGTAGAGCCCTCTTCTCAAGTTACCACAACCAAGGATCTTCTCCGTTGTTACTAAATACACAACCAAAAGAAGAGAAAGTTAATGAGCAATTGAGGTATTTTATAAGGAACTAATTGATAATAAATTCACTGGGAAGTTAGGAACATAACAGACAAATGATAAATAAAAAAAACCGAGTCTTCATGTTGTCCTTCCCAATCATGTGGGAACGAGATCCATCCACTAATAAGACATGTTCTTGATTAGGTAGCTTGCAATAGTTTGATAGTATTGTATCACTTTCGACCATATGATCGGTAGCACCTGAATCAATAATTCATGTAGAAAAAACAAAAGTATTGTTACCACTAGCCATGGAGCTGGAGTGAGTAGAAATTGCTCGATACTCTGAGGTGGAGGGTGGGTTTAAGTCTTGACTCTAATCCCTCAATATGTTTCATCAACTCAGAAATTGTATTCTTATCTGTGCATTTTGTCAACTTCTCCGATGTATCGATATAGTAGGTCTTGTTTCTATATGTAGTCAATCTACCAACATTGTTCCTTTGTATGTTGTGTTTTCCCACAATGAGAACACTTCAGTCTCTCTCCTTTTTATTATTGGAAAACGAACCACGATCTCTACCTCGATTGTCGTAACATTTTCTTCCTCTCTCTTTGGTGACTCTGATTTTTTCCATAGAATGCACTTTTTTCATTGCGGCTCAAATCTTCGTTTTTGCTATCTTCTTCTCGGAGAAGAAGGGAGTAAACATATCCTAATGATAGAAGTTCTTCCCTGCCAAGAATATTAAGTTTGATTGCTTTGTAGACGGAAGAAACTTCACATACTAAGTCGAAGACTTTCCTCCTTTTCATTTCTTTGGTTCTCTCCTTTGAGGAGTGTTGCACTTGACTTGAGTAAAAAACTAGAATTTGTTCCACAATCCTCTCAACTCTCCACAGTATTCATTGATTGACCTATTGACTTGTTTGCACTTTCTTATTTTTTTAATAGCTCATACTCTTACAACATTCTTCTTTCGTGAATAGGCTTCTGAAACTGCTCTTCAAATCTCATTTGCCGATCCCAAGTACGTGAATGTTCTTTCTATGGAAGGACTCATGAACTTTAATACTAATAACCATGAAGTAACTAAGGTATCTTCTCTCTCCATCTCGAGAACTTTGGGCCGTCCTCATCAGGTTGTTGGAGGATTCCTGCTAGGTAGTCCCATTGTCCTCGGGCGAGAACTCCCAACTCTATAGATCTGGACCATTCGAAAAAGCTTTTGCCGTCTAGTTTGATGTTTATGATTTGAAATGAGTCAATCTTCTCCTCACCCATCAATACTCCCCTTTTCTTTAGGTCTTAAATAAACAAATAGCTCTCTGACACAAGGATTGGTTGTTTTTCTTTTTCATATGTTCAAGAAAAATCAATCCAACGTCTTAGATTCATTGTCGAACACTTACGGAAACTTAGAGTGCATCAACCAAGATATTTTACACGCCTGTTGCTGCCAAATGCCATCCGTTGTAGATCTATAGGCTCTGGTACCATGCTATAAACTAAACTTTATTGAATAGAATCAACATAATTTACAAGGAATCAAGTTACTCCTAGTAGTCGGCCCTTCACCACCCACATGGTAGTGGGTTCTTCACGGCTGTTGGTTTCTCTTTCTCATTAGGTTTTCTTTAAGCATGGTTTATATAGGGATGTTATAACTTGAAAGATAGAAATACCTCTGGTTAATACATGGACCAGATTATAATACATTCCAGACCCAAGACCCGATAATGTGTTCTTTAACACATATAAGACGCATACCTTTAACATTTGATCAGCTGAATAGAACTAGACTCATCCAAGGCCCATTTGTTATAATCACCATTGAGAGACTAGATTCTCTCATGCAAATGTCCCCCTAACCCTAAGAGCTCTTCAGATCTCATCTTTACTTCTCATGTATGATCACAAGATATTCTACTATCCTTCCCTCAGAAACGGAAAGTTCTCAACTTAAGTTTTTCCATACTGAAAATGTACATAATAAAGTTAAGGGGGGAAAATTACAAGACTTATATTCTATGAAACCATATTTGTGTATCCTAGTTGTCGGTTCAGTTTATGCAAGGTGCAATCAGGCGGATGACTGATTGCAATGAGAAGGCTTATCTATTCAAGTTTCTGGATCAAGAAGTATAATAAAAGTCTAGCATGCAGTGTAAGGAGATCTACGATCCTTCCTATCACAGAACTCCACTTTAAACTTTGAAGCAAGGTTGTAAGTGGCGTCTCATAGTGTATATTGTTCAAGACAACTGAAGATACGTGGCATAATGTACCACATAGTGCAAGGTATCTTGTGGCATGACACTGTATCATATAATATGTACAAGTAAATTTTGATGCAACTAAATCCCGTACAATGTTTAGATGTATAGGAATGGTATCTCCAGGGTGTATACAGAAGTTTGTTCTCATCATCTATGCTAAAAGCCTCCTAACCAAAGTCACTTCTGGAAGATCCAAGGTCAAGCAGCGATCACTCACCCGAGGTTGCCTCTGATCAGCTTCTGTACTGCATTAATGGATTCAACAGTACGAAGGAAACTTGAATAGTCAAAGGGATGATTATCATAAGAAGACATTAGATTTTGCTGCGCTAATTGGTCAGGAGTGAATAACATCAATATCTGATTTCTATCTCTTCCACATCAGATATTAATCAAGTTACAGCTTACATAACTGGCCTCATTAGCAGACCATTCTCAGGAAAAATCTTTTAGATGAATTCCAATTATTTCTATAACTTAGCCATAACCATGCAAACCCATTTTAGACATATAAGGCTGTTTGGAAGCCATCAATTAAGAGCCTTTTCAGGAGGGCTAGTCTGACATGGCTAAACTCAAAGACAGGATGATGGATTTACTCCCTTAAACAGCATTTGTCTGGTTTGGCAGTTGGAATCTTGTAGCATGCAAGAATTTTTTTAATGTGGTTCAGCATTAGTACATCAAAGCTGGACCAGAAACCACTAGAAGGCTGAATACATCCTATTTTTTTCTGGCTTTCGAACCTCAGATTCAATTATATCCCACAGGTCATGTTTCTTGCTGGTATGAGAAAAGCTTATCAGATAGACTTGTTTAGTAGGTAGGCAACTTGCATAAAGGTAGCAATTCACAAAAGCGAGAGGCTTCTTTATGCACCATTGAGCAGATTGTAGAACATGATGAATGGGACATGTATCAATAGAATTGCAATGCTGTTCTCTAGGACTTTTTCAGCTTAAGCGTAAATGCGGGGCTTTTAGGAGAACAGAAAAGGATTTCACCCTGTATAGGACTGGCTCAATGAAATGATCACCTTTGGGCACAAACGGATCCAATCCAGGAATTCTGTCATGCTATGAGCAGATTATTCCAGAGAAACGGTAAAATATGGTTTAGAGTTCTTGCTGATCACCCTATTACCGGAAGCCTACAGAAGTGAGAATGGGAAGAGGAACATGAAAACCAATAAGTATGACCGTGCATTTGTTCAAGGAACAAACTCTATTCAAAATAGATATGTATCAGGGGTGCTTCACAAACTGCTACTTAGTCGAGCACAAACCATGTTCTTAACTCATGCATGAATTATGCAGACAATTCACTTTCTCAATAGTGAAAACGTCTCTTTGCCTCTCAATCAGATAAAGTTCTGAAAGAGATTATTGCTTGCTCGTTGACACTCTTGGCTTGACGGTAGGTCTCTTATATTTCAAGCTACTAGACTTTGAACAAAGACAAAATATATAAAATACAAGTTTCATCATTTGGTTACTTCAAATGACATAAAAATTAAGATTGGCACACATGGGCAGTTAATCACCAACAGGTACAAAAGATGTTCATGGCATAAATAAAGATGTTAAGATGGATGAGTGGTCACACAAAAAAAATACTATATAACGTAATGAGATTACCAAAAACAAATTAGAGTGACACCAATAGATGCTAAAATGAGGGGAAATTGTTTAAGATAGTTTGGGCATATAGAAAGACGACCAAAGGAAGCTCCATTAAGAAGGTATGAGAAACTAGATTGTGAAAATGTTAAAAACAAAAGAGGAACATAACAAAAGTATTGAAAAGAAACGATAAGGAATGATTCAGCTTATATTGAGTTAACTGCTAGCATGGCAAATGATTGGGCTCTATGGAAACAAAGAATCTATGTAGCCGACCCCATCTAGAATGAGAAAAGGCTTAGTTGTTGTTGTTGTAATATAATATAATATAATACAAGCAAGGCCTTTGACTTTATGTAACACTTACTTCAAGTTTGTGAAGATGGCAGTTCTTTTTTTTTCAACGTCTTCACAAATTTGACATAATTAAGAATACCCGTGTTGGTCTGGACCATACAGAACAAGGTGATATCTAGCATAGCTACAGGGATTTGTAATATGATTCAACAGCATAACGTAAATCCCTACTGTTTGACATTGTAGTGCCTGTATCGAAGCATTTTCAGTGAACAGAAAACAGTAAGTACTTTAGCTATAGAAGCTCACCACACCACACTTCTATACATATTCCTCTCGTGTAGAGAGAAGCCCAAAGTTTCTTTAGGTGATTTGGAGTCATTTTTCATTATATGCATCACCAAGAAACTCTATGCACATCCAATTAGTAAGGATCACACTATCAGTTTCCCCTATCCAGATTGTGTTTTTCAATCATAGAATTGGAGTGTCTTATGGAAGTTACATTAGTGAACCCCAAGCCTGCTCACAAATCAGAACCCAGGTGACCCGAACCTCTATCCTTGGTGAACGTTGCACGGGTACACTCATTAGGGTGACGTACCCATATCCGGTACGTATCGGATATGGGTACGCTTATCGGTATGCCTGATACGTACCGATACCACAAACGGACTACCAGTGCGCATGGACGCGTATCTAGTATGGGTACGTCATGTACCTGTATCTGGTATTTAATGGATCGGGTTGACCCATATAGATATGGGTTGCCTGATTCAAAACTAAAGTATAAATTGACTTTCTTGTAAAAACTAACCCTAATCCCCAATCATGTGTCTCTCTCTCTACCCTTGGTGTCTTTGTTCTCAGGTGCAGTCATCACTGGCGACTGTGAGTGGTGGATTCCGATTGTAAAGTCGGCTAACGGAGGACCCGCTGAATTTCCAATGAGGGAGAGAAAGGAACTCGGAGTTCGGAAGGAGCATCTTGATGGATCCAAACCACCTCAATTTGGAGGCAGCAGGTTCTTGTGGCTTTCTTATATTTTTTGTTGAATGAGACCTTGTTGAATCAAAATGTTAGTTTTCTTCCCCATTTCTCGAAGTGATTTTTATGGTTTCTGATATACAATTGGGGATCTTGGTTATGGGCCATTCCATTCAAAATTCCTATACAACTATGTACATGATAAACACGTATTTGCCTTGGCAGCTGAAAGGATTATTTCCGCCTCACTGTAAATGCAAGTTCAACTCTCTTAACACTTGACAGGGCTGACTTCACAGGGTCAGTCCTGTGAATAACTTTCATAAGTTCCAAAGCGTAGCATGCTTAAGCAGTTAGAAGATTTACATTTTATGCATTCTTTGTTTCCAAGTACCCTAGGAATTGAATGAGCTGAGTAGAACATTCTGAGATACTTGGGAAAATCATACTCGGATGGGTGCTTACTATGTACCCTAAGTTTTGCGCTTGTTCTCACTTCTCAGCTTGGTACTCCTTAAGTTACTTGTTCTCAGCTGTGACCTGACCTGTAAGTTCCACCTAAAATGTAATGATATGATGGAGAAAAACCAGCACACTTGGATTTACCTCACTACAAACATATATATTCCGTGGTACTGGTACATAACATCTCTGGAGATCATGCCTTTTTTATGCTTGATATTTGTGGTTCTATTTTTGTTTATTGATAGTCGATATTGTTTATTTTCAGTCGGTCTTATAATTTTTCTATTAATATGATGTTAGTTTTCTTGTATTTTATTGGTTGTAGGATAAAATTTCATATATGCTTTTCATTTGCAGCACCAGCTCTTTCAAATATAGGCATTCTCTTATAAATTGATGATTGAATTTGATATTTATCTGTCAAGCACCTGCTCTTTAAAATATATAATGCTTTATAATTGTGTTTATATTTATTTATGTAAATTTATCTTTTATTATGTTTTTAATAATGCATACCCGTACCTTAGTTTTTAAAAGAATTGTGCGTACCCATATCCATGCAACATAGTCCCTGGTAAAAGAACTATATCCAATTATACATTCTCCACGACTCTAATCATACTTATGGGGAACATAAAGGGCACTTAAACATAGTACAACCAAATACTACCAGCCATCCCTTCATCACAATTCCTAAAGACGACCACACCGTTTATCAGTAGAAAAACAATTACGCCTCTTCTCAAACTAGAGGTGGAATAAGGTATTTCTACACGATAAGGTGAAGATAAAAGGCATCATCATAAGCGTCCCAACAAAAAAATCAAGCCAGAATTTCTATTCCGGTTAAAAAACGCACTCGATATTAGGAAATGCAGAGATTGAAGTATGAGGAACATCAGGAAGAAGTGGATTTCACCAATACCAACACGATAATTTTTCATAATAACCACAGAGAGCTTATCACGTATGCGAAATGGAAAAACCAACCTCGAGAGGAAAGGAATTTGGAAGTGGGTACTGACGGCCATGAGTCCGGTGCCAGAGGGATCCAGCATGCTGAAGACTTGCCCCACGAACGCCGGGCCTCCTTTCGAGCTCGAATCGGTTCCATCTATCCTCATACTCGAAGGAAACCCAGGTGAAGCAAACGAAGAAGAAGGAGAAGCAACGGTCTTGCCCTTCAACTGCGGCGGCGTCAAAAGGCTATTTGGACCGATATTAAGGATCGGAAAATCCGTAAATAGAACGGGAAAATGCGTGGCCGAATTAAGGTTCTTCGAAGCGGATTTGGTGGAGTCGCGGTGGAATTTGGAGAGGACGTTAGAGGAGAAACCCTTTGCCAGGCCGGAAACAAACTCTTGAGGCCGCCATGGATGAAAATTCCGTCTTAGGCTCGGATTTTCCGAAGATCCTTCACTGGTGGTCATCGTTGAAACGATTCTACAAGTCGCTTGCGCTCTCGGTGGGAAATGATGCCATTGGAACTCCAACGCCCGCCGGGCTCCATGGGAAGTCCAAAGTTTACCTGTAGCTGAGATGACCGAGACACGACACTTTCTCCGTTGCCACAAGTATGAATCGATTCCATCGCCGAACCGAATCAAAATAACCGAAAAGCGATTTTGAGAGGAATTCAGTTGCCGAAAACGAACTGAATTATATAAATAACCGAACCAAAGTCGATGAAATTAGTGCAGTAGATGTACAATTACAAGGTGACTGAGTGTCAGGAGCGAAAGCTTTCAATATAATTTAGATGATTTAGTTTGGAAGAGATACATATGAAAATAAAGAGACAATATTTATGATTAGAAATAATAAATTAAAGAACTAAATTTTGTTAGATATATAAAAAATGAGAATAAAAAGATTCTCGTCACCAGAGATGATATTAAAAACAGAGAGAGATGATATTAAAAACAGAGAGAGAAATCATACTTTTCGAGTGATAGAAAACATGATAGAGATGTTATGTATAAAATTAAAAAAGGTTAATTAAAATAAAGAAGTACATTAAGTATTCTATGCGACAATTAGATGGTAAAAATGTTGAAAGGAGAAAGACTAATATCAACAAAATGTTGAAATGAAATGATAAAGAATGATCTTTGTTGAGTTAACTATTAGGATGACACATGATGGAGCCCTTTGAAAACAAAAAAAAATGCCATAATGCTGACTCTATCTAGTATGGGAAAAGGCTTTGTTGTAGTTGTTTTGGATTTGAATGAACATGTCCTCTATTGTGTTTGTATAATTCCAAGGTGCTGAACTGTTAACAACTAATCTTGGCCATGGTGATTCGCTGCATATGAAAGGGTGTTAAATAGAGTTGTAGTTTTTGAAGAAGCCTCTTAAACGGTTAGTAACAAATACAATGGTTCACAAATGAACGTTATCCATAAATTATAATCTTTGTGGCATGAATGGCCTTCAATGCTTACTCGTTTTCATCATCTCTCAAGGTCTGCAAAGGCTAAATGTCGTGACTTTCTACAATATGCTACACATTGAAAGTGAAGACAATGGTCACTCAAGAGCCAACTGAACTTTAGTTGGTAGGGATGAACAGACACGTCTGTTCAAGTGCAACCTTGATCCTCAGTTGTCTATAAAGGGACATGAGAGATCGACAAAGCAAGATGGATGAATGAAACAACTTTCCTCCACCAATTAAAACTCTTTCACTAGTTTGTCTTTTGACAGTCTTGAGAAGGCATTCGTTTGTGGTCTTTTGTAAGCAGAAAGAACCACAAACAATATAATTGTGGTCATCTGTTGATTGTTAAGGGCTCAACAACACTAATGCAAGGCGTGTTGAGTGTGACTCCATTGTATCTCGAAGGAAACTCATCGAGAGCTACTTGCATCCTGTTGCTTTGATTCCAACAGTGGCGAGTTAAGCCTAAAAGAGAGTGCATCGACACACCTTAGAGTTCTTGTGCATCACCTACAAAATTGTTCTTATTTCTTGATTTACAGCAGCAGCAACCTTAGATCAACTTCTCTCGACCATCACCAAGCCTGAAACTCAACATCATGGCAAGGACATCGATAACGTTGGTCTAAAGAGTGTCGTAAAATATTATTTTGTTGTCACTACTTCAACACATATATTACTTCTTCAACTCTTGTTCAAGACCATAATTTTGTTGCTGCTCTCAATAGAATCAAGACACCATCACCTAATTTTGTTCACAACTTTCACAAAGAGGAAAGTTTCACGAGCAACATCTTTTGATCTAAAAATCACGAGGCTTAACTCCAGCTATAACCTCTCACGGCCAAAGTGAACGATTATGGCATCCTTGAGGGAAACGACTTCTGATTTCATGAAGCTGGACAAATTCAATGGTGGAAATTTCTTAAGGTGGCAATGGAAGATGCACTTTCTATTATTGACAATGTTGAAGGTGGACTATGTCCTTCATACACCAAGGCAAGAAGAAAAGGAAAATAAAACCATTGAGGCAGCTCGTGTAAGACAAAACTGGGATAATGACAATTACATCTGCATGGGGACATTCTTAATGGAATGTTGGAAGCCTTGTTCGATGCTTACCAAGACTCAAAGCATACAAAAGAGTTATGAAAGAAGCTGGAATCATCAGTAGAGACCTCTAAATAGCAATTGTAATGATTAATGAAGGAAAAGGCATTAAAACCACAGTTCTTATTTTTTTACATAATTCTTTCCCTTTCTTTACTAGGAGTAGCTATAACTTAGTGATCTCGACGCATACCAGAGCACTACTAGTATTCTACCATATTTGTACGTGTGATTCTAATGGCAACCAGAATCCATGCCAGGTGGTTGAAGCCTTATCCAAATTATTCTTAAGAGCGAGGGTTAAAGTTCTCTAGTATATCCCGCATCACATTCCACTCCAATGGATTTCAGTAACTGCTATTCAAATTGCGTTGTCAATTTTGGTGGCAACAATAATTGACACACATTGCATCCCCTAAAAGGAAAGTTCTAAATACCTAGGATCAAATTTTTAAGAGTGATGAAAGACTTGACGGCGATGTTACACATATAATTAATGCTGGTTGGTTAAAATGGAGAGGAGCATCAAGTATTCTTTGTGATAAGAAGATACCATTAAAGTTAAAAGGTAAATATTATAGAGCAACAATTAGACCTGCCATGATTTGAGTGTTGGGCAATTAAACATCTAACATGTACAAAAGATGTCTGTGACAGAAATGAAGATGTTGAGATGGATGAGTGGTCATACAAGAAAAGACCATATACATAATGAGGTTATTAGAAAAAAATTAGAAGTGGCACCAATAGAGGATAAAATGAGAGAACATCGTTTAAGATGGTTTGAACATATAAAAAGAAGATCAAGAACCTGGAAGAAAGTATGGAAAACTAAATTTGGAAAGTATTAAAAGAGGTAGAGGACGACCACAAAAGTGTTGGAAAGAAACGATAAAGAATGATCTAGCTTATTGTGAGTTAATTGCTAACGTGGAACATGATAGAGCTATGTGGAAACAAAGAATCCATGTAGCCGACCCCGTCTAGTATGGGAAAAGGCTTAGTTGTTGTTGTTTATATATATATATATATATATATATATATATATATATATATATATATATATATATATTGCAAGACGAAGAATTGGATAATGTGTGAAGGATCTTCAAAGCTCTGCAGATACTCTAAAACTTCAGCATCCAGATGAACATCTCTGCCTGTTATATGTATAATGTGGTTACACTTTCTCCTGGACAACCAACTCAATAAGCCAAACAACAAATGGCGCTTGAATAGGTCTGAAATTCATAACAGAAATAAGTATAATAGTGATACCTGCATCCTTTAGTTTTTAATATGCTTATGAAGATGTAAAGAGATTACTTCACTGCTTCATACGGTTTATAACTTATACACCTTGATATGGGTACTTCCCTGCCCGTGTAGCTTGTACAAGTGCACATAAAGCTAAATGGGGGAACAACAGCGCATGTATCACAAGCCCCAGAGAGAAGTTGGTTAATTCTAGCATTCTTCTACAGAATCCAATGGATGCTCGAAATTCCCTATCTCCTTGAATCTAAGGATTGATCCCAAAGTATCTGATTTGAGAGGAAGAACGCCAACTGCATTAGAACCCATTTCTTCGATACATTTGCTGCCCTCTAGATACTCAATCAGCAACAAATAAGCATCTTCCATTTGTTCAACTTTGTGGAGCCCATCTATAAGAATTGCATAAGTGGCTTTGGTAGGTTCCACATTATGCTTACACATTTCTCGAAATAGATGGATTGCTGAGCGTATGCGGTGAGATTTGCACAAGAAACAAATAAGTATGTTGAAGGAGATTTGAGTCCCAGTAGCACAAATTTCCTTCACAAAATTTTTAACAGCAGCAACATCTCTAGTCCTACATAAACCATGCAGCATTACATTATATGTACAAGTGTTGGAAACTAAACCAATTTTCACCATCTGGTTGAAAAAATTGCGGGCTTCATCAATGCCGCCAGTTTTAATAAGTCCGTGCAACACAACTGCACATGAAACTTGATCAACGCAATAGTTCTCAATGACAGCCTTCCTGAACAGCCTGATAGCCGCATGGGCTTTACCGGCTTTTACAAGTCCACTGAGCATAACAGTATGAACATAAGCATCAACTCTAACATCACTAACAAGAAGTCCTTGATACATAATAACAGCAAAATTAAGCCTCCCAAGTGAACAGAGTCCAGACAGTAATGCAGTATAACTAAAACTATCTGGCATAATCCCTTTCTCTACCATATAATCATATATTTTCAAGGCTTTCAACGCATAACCTTTCTTAGTAAAAACATTCATAAGTGAATTACAACAAACCAGGTCAAGTGACATCTCTGCTCCTTCCAATAATTCAAACAAAAACCTAGGGTCCTTAGCGTAGTTGATAATAGGCGCCAAAGGGCAAAGAGTATAGGAATCTGGTTGCAGAATGCTGTGGCTCAATTCACCGAAAAATCTTAATGCTGCGTGATATTGGCCCGACTTACATAAACAATGAATGAGGACATTATAGAGAACCAGATCAGGGACACATCCCTTCGATTCCATATCACGCCAAACATTCAAGGCTTCATCAAACATCTGAGCTTCAAACAACCCTTTGATAAGAGATGTATATGTAAACACGTTCGGAAAGAACCCTAAATTTTCCATATTTCCAAACATTTGAAGGCCAACATCAACACTACCAACTCTGCAAAATCCATCAACCAGAATACTGAAGACAGTTACAGATGGTTCATGACCTGAAACAATCATAAGACTAATTACTGGTAAAGAATCTACTACCCTTTTGGCTTTGCACAAACAGTTCACCACCGTCATATATGTGTCGATATTCAGAGAATACCCAGATTCCAACATAACTTTCAGTAGTCCCTGAACACTATTACAATCTCCCAACCTACACAGATTCTTAATCGCGATATCAAAAGTCAAGTAATTCGGTGATCCACAATAAGTAAAAATTGATAATGCAGCTTCCGGCCGCCCGATTTTGAACAAGATATCGATCATGACATTTCGTGCAAAGGTGTTTGGAACAAATCCAAACTTAGACATCTCCTGAAAAGCCTCCAGCGCTAGTTCAAACATGTTTCCTTGCCAAGAGACCCTCAGCAATACAAGAAAAGTTTGAGCTTTTACTGCACAACCATTCCTTTCCAACTCGCGAATCAATTGATTCACGGCGACAAACCGTTCCAAAAGAAGTTTAATGATTGGAATCACAATTTCATAGGCTTGAGATTCGTGAAAGTAACCAGGCTGCCGGCCAAACCACAAGAAGAGGGAAAACGCCATAATATCAGATGGGCTTGCTTCCAAACACGACTTAACGATGTGGGAAGTGAGATTTCCGCGGAATTTGAATCCATAATCCATCTTTTTCTCTATTTCTCGATGTTGGTCTTTTGCATCTTCGGGTCTTTGAGGGTGAAGATGATGATGAATGTAATGGTACGACTCTTGAAAGCATATTGTGGTGAAGGGGGAAGAGATTTGAAAGACAGAAGGAAGAAACCTCCATCTCAATCTCTTCATTTACTATTTGTACGCAGGATTCGACGATCTTGGGCATCATAGAGAGAGCGGAACTACCTAGCAACAACAAGGATGCAGATTTTCCCTCCGTTGTCATCCCAGAGAGAGAGAGAGAGAGAGCAGGGGTTACTTGCTAGAGGGGCGAATAACAATGGCTTCTCTGAGGGCGCGTCAATCCGAATAGGAGAACGAAAGGAAGAGACCTCGGTGGACCTCCGTCTCGGTTAGGATCGATGATAGACATGTTTCCCCATGTTCGTGTCGACTCAATTTTTTGTAAAATGGTCGTGTTAGGGTCTGGAACAACACAAACCCGACGCGAAACACGAAAGCGACGAAATTAGTCGACCTTCCAGTATATAGCATAATGCAGAAACCCAGCAGACACGACCAAAGAAACCTGTTTGTCTGAACACGGAAACATCAAGGCGTTCAGGTCGACTCGTTTATGGCACGAACGATGTGCACCCTTAGTTTTGGGCGGTAGAATTGGATCGCGGGGCTACCACGAGCCTGGACTGACCCAACTCGGATTTCTTATCGTGATACTGAGCCTTTGATTTCTGAATAGGACGAGTTTGTGACCCTAACAAACACATAATAACACGAAATAGTCAATTTCGTGTATGTTCTTATAAGTATTAGAATAGCATAGGGCCACCATTGAGAGAATGGAAAGGGTCTGTAACCATATGCTTGGTTCTCATAGAATGAACGTATCAACAAACAACCTCTCTCTCTCTCTCTCTCTGGCACGTGCGCTCTTTTCTTTTTTCCTTTTGTGTGTGTATGAGAGAGAGTGAAGAAACAAGTAGTATTAGCAGGGACGCACTTAACATACTGACGTATTTGTCTAGCATTGTTACTCATGATGATTAAGAACTCTCTTTGTTACCATATGCTCAAGACGCCCACTATGATCATGTTCATCATATTGTAACTTATTTAAAATTCTCGACCGAAATGGGATTATAGGCTATGAAATGAGCCACTATCTTATTGTTTTAATTAAATTGCTCGCACAGCTATGTCAGTTGTAATTACATGCTTTAATAAGTTTTTTACGTCATAAAAAAAGAAAGAACCAATGGTTGGTTGGTTCAAGTGGTTCGGCACATGTTCCCCTTCAGCAAGGTCTTGAGTTTGAATCTTGTTAATGGAAGTTGGGACAGCTTTACCTTCACAGTGCGCTAACCTGGCTCGAACCGGATGAGTCGGGGTCCTTCAGGCTCTCGATACTGGTGGTGTACTTCACTGAAAAGAAAAAAGAATGAAAGATTTGGTTCATGAGATCACATAAATAAAAATTGCCACGCTTGTTGGCTTGCCTCATTTTCCAACATGAAATGTTACAGATACAATTAGGGGAATTTATAAGGTAGTTAACTAAATTAACCTTCATTATACACACACAAGCACATATATATGGTGTGTGTGCTTGTGTGTGTGTGTGTGTGTGTGTGTGTGTGTGTGTGTGAGAGAGAGAGAGAGAGAGAGAGAGAGAGAGAGAGAGACGATGGCTAATTATGGGACTCGTTATAACTTGGAGCTGATGACTATATTTGCAAGAAGTCAGTTTTCCTAGTCATGTATAAGCACGTAACAAATATTCTATTCTATAATAGCGATAAGAGCTACAGAACTGAAAAGCAAAATGACAGCGCCATCATCATCTTATTGCATTCTTTTCAAGTCACAATTTGATTGAGATTGCCCATAGGTGGTGATCATCTAGTGCAAGTGGTCATATTTAACGGTCAGATGTAATAGCTAGAAGATGTCGATAATCAAATTTCAGTTAAAAAATTGAGATGACTCGCCTGATCAAATAAAATCTAGTAGACCCATATAGGCAATTTGAAGCTGTAAAATTTCTCTCTCTCTATATATATATATATATATATCCAGTTCCCCTTTCCGTTGCCTTCCACCGCTTCAACCTCTGTTGACGGTCATGCAAAACTCTAACTACTCCCTTTTACTGTAGACTAACCACTATCGACTACAACTGTCTATCACCACCATCATAACCATCGCCTTAAAAATTAAAACCTCTTTAACAATATATATAGGTTTCTGAGGTGGTTCAGAAGCGGTTTTGATTGGTAGAAAGTGGTTTGGAGGACGGAGTATCAGGATATGGTGGATGACAGCCGATGCAGTGGAAGGCTGTGGAATCTATTGGTTTTGGGTCCTGTCCTACAATGGTTCCGGTTCTGCATTTTGCTTTTTTCCATTTTCTTTTTGTTCTTTTAAGAAAAACATGCCTTGCAGGTGGAATTGGAAGCTCTTTTAGCAGCGTCCAGTTTTGATTTTGGTTTCCTTTTCTGAAAGGTGAAATTGCAACAGAACCAAAGAGTCCCTGGTTTGGTTCTAGTTCTTGATTTGACCCCAGTTCCGTCCGGTTCTAGAGGTGGTCTAGGTCCGTTATGACCATTGAGCAGTATCCACGTCGGCCACCTCTGGCTTCAAAACTATACTCAAGGGAATTGAAGTCCAAACAACAATGGGCCAGTGGAAGGACATACCAGACAGATCACCACACTTATCACCGGCCATCTTAGATTAATCTTATCAACACCATGTATGATCATTAATTATTTACACATATAACTTTTACTCCTAGCAAAAAGTATATAATATAATTGGACATAATGATGAGTCATAATTACGAAACTATGGAAGTGTAAGTGTGAAGCTTTAAAATAGCTTGAGAATTCAGGCGAGCGGTTCAACGAAGTAGTTGGAGTTTGGTTGAGTGTGCTCACCCTAACACCATGAGAGTCCCTTTTAGCATATATATGAATTGGTCATTTTATCTTACATCCAACTTCTTCTAACACCACTAACTCTCATATTCTACTGCCTAAAAATAGACTCAAATTCCATGGATCCTCCCCCACAAGGTTTCCACTTTCCATCGCCATCTCCACTTCAAGGTCTCTTTCACGACCAACATGCGGTGGATATCAACACCGGACTCATCGACTGGAACACGGTTCTTTCCGGTCAGCTCGGTTTCCGTTCAATCGGCGTCGACCATAACAGACATAAGCTTCATGTGGGTATGGACCCAGTAATGATCATCAACAACCATCAAGAAGGAGAAAAGCTGGTTGATGAAGCGAAGAACAAAGGTAAAGGAGGCAAGTGTACTAGCAGCAAGGTCAGGAAAGCTACAAGGCCAAGGTTTGCGTTCCAAACAAGGAGCCCAAATGATATCCTGGACGATGGGTACAGATGGAGGAAATATGGGCAGAAGGCCGTAAAGAATAGCTCATATCCGAGGTAAAATATCACAAACATTCCATCCTGGCATTCACCATGGGAAATCAAAGTTTCATGAGAAAGAGGTACTATTGATGATCTAAAAATTGCGTCAAGAAAGAAGGAATATAATTTAGTTCATCTTCATTTCGGCACATTAGTGTTTATAACAATTTAAAGGAAAACTTAATTTGGGTACCCTAATGTCTCCGTTAATTTTGTCAAACTACTCTCTTAGCTAAGAAACTAACTTATTTTATGTGGTTAAAAAAGTTGTATAGGGTTATGCTCCGTAAACAGACTGAAAAACTGTTTGAACTCGCGTCGTTTAATTCACTGACTTAGTGTTACTCGTAATCGCACTCGGCTCATCTTGTTATTTGAGCCAACCAACGACGAGCTGAAATGATAAACCGACTAGATGGGCCAAACACGAATTTTGCTTGTTTATTTCAAACTAATTTAGTAATATAGATTCATCATAAAAAAATGATGATTTCCCAAAGATGGTACTTTAATATAATTATTGTTATAAAATAGAACTCTCAACGCATTGAGCAATGTATAGCATCCAATACTAGGGTTAGTACGTGTGACCATAAGTATCTATACATTATATGCTCAACTAAATGTGCCTTCATGGTAAGCTTATTTAGCTGCTTGTATTTCAAAATGAGTTTAGCAAGCTGAATGAACACATTCAGGATAAATCTTTATTAATTGCATGCAAGGGTCGTGGATGAGATTGAGCATCTCACTTCTGAGACCTTAGAGATGTCATCCTTTTATCCAGAAGGAATATGACGTTCAAATGCATAAAAGAACGAGTCTTGGATACATGTATCTATGTGCTTATTGTGTTGATTCATGACTTAGTCATATGTTTCATGAGGCGCTTAGATGGTTTCTCGTACTGATTGATATAGCAGGAACAATAATTCAACAAGTTTAACTTTTGATAAAATGTTTACGTAAATATTCTAATTCTTTAACTAATCATTAATTCAATAAATTTGCAACGAAACCAATACTCTCAAAAGAAATCTAAGCATGACATATATATCTCATGTACGAAGCCAGTACAAGAAGTTTTGAGAAAAGCTTTAAATCTTTCTGATAGGAACTAGGCACTAGATGGATCGTGAAAAGGAAGAAGAGATTCGGGTATGCCAATATATAACTATAACACACATCAGTTTATTTTCTTTTTCTTTTGGGTGGAATGATCACTGGTACAAATTTGATCTTTTTGCAACAAATGGCAACATGATTCCGGCAGTTTGAACACCTGAAATCTATCGGAAAGCAATTCCATGGGTCCAACCATCGACAATTTAAAAACAACTGCCAAAATAATACTTTGCCGATGGTCGTACTATTATTTCCGGTGGTTGTATTATAGTCGGGTAATTCTTTTGACGGTTTTAAGTATCAAATCCGGCGGTTCGACAAAAATGTTGTAAGTATTTCCGGCAGTTTCGGACACATTTCCGGTGGTTCCCGAAACCACAAATTGATGACTTCCATTGTCTTCACCAAAAAAAATATAGTATGTCTAACAGAAAAGAAAAAGATGTAGCTGGTTGTAGGAGATTATCATCCGTTCATGCATGGTTCATAAATATGCCACAAACTTAAACACTATCCAAGTTTAACTATAGATATTCGTTGCCTATATCTTATTATGTACCAGACTTGAACACTATCCAAGTTTTGCGTGTACTAACTTTTAAATAGAATAAAAACAAAATGGTTCATGTGAGTTGCCCTACAATAAGCGAGGTGGTGTAAAAGTTGGTATTTTAAATGAATTCGTGAGTTGGTTAATAAGTACAGGCTTACTGATCAAACAGCACATCAATAGGCTTGGATTAAGCAAAAACTTGTGATTACGCATGCCCTCGTGTGTGTGCGTGCACACATGCATGTTTTTGTGGGTTATGTAACACTAGTAGGGATACCATTGAGCCTTACCAAATGAATTTTTATTAAAAATTTTCAAATACCCTCAAAGATAAGGATACTTTTGGGAAGCCAATTTCTTTTCCCTTTCACTTTAATTTTGAAATGGTCATTTTACAAAACGCACTTTTGACTTTTCCCCCAGAAAATGAGACAGTTTAACCCTAAAAATTGAATTTTACATATACCCTCATCATGAAGTTTTTTCTTAAATCTAACCAATCCAATATTAGATAAAATGTGCTTGATACTATATGACTTATTTGAATTATGTGTATGTGTGCGCACGCGCGCGCGAGAGAGAGACGTATTTAGCTCAAGATGCACTCATAGAGTAACATGTCATGCATGGGTTATATATATATATGTTTGTATGTCTGTGTAGGATGCCGCGTATCTGCATAAGCGACCGAGTCCTATCACACAAAGTGCAGTGGTGGTACTGGTCCCTTATGTGTAATTTGCACCGAGTGTATTACGTACACATAAGCGACCCCCCTCTCTCTCTATCTACACATATACACATACATATGTGTCCGTATATATATATATATATATGCATTGTATATTATATATACTTTAAACGAAGACATTGACACTTGACATGAATATACAGCTGATCTCTCTAGGGGTTCTGGCTTAAGAAACTGCCAGTGGTCAGTTCTATGCCGAGGTGTGAAGGGTTTTCTTGTTTGTCGCATAGTGATATCTTCACGCCTTAATCTTGCGAATATTTCTCCAGCACAACATAAGTTTTAAATTTAAAACTGATATGTGTTTATTCTGTTGCTTTAAAACTCTTATCATTCATGTGGTCATGCTCATGCATTTGCACTAATGTTTCCCCTATACCATTGCATTCGACACGATCCGCTAGCTACACATTTGAATTTTTTTTGCGGAAACAACAATATGATGGACTAAAGTGTTCTCTTTCTTTACATCTCATATTATGATATGTATGTATGTGCTTCCATGCGCATGTACATGTGCAATATTAATGCACCTCCTCTACCATGAGTGTGTGTGCGTCGTTTCCTTCCTTAGCATGTCAAATAAAGAAAAAATACTCATGGTTGCTTCTCTACGTGCATGTTTGTATGTGTGTGCATGCACGAGCACACATATGTATGAGTTGTTTCCTTTCTTATAAGCGTGTATGTAAAAGAATGTGAGCTATGTTGATGAAATTAAGCAGGAGCTATTACCGTTGCACCCACCACACATGCGACGTAAAGAAGCAAGTCCAACGCTTGTCCAAAGATACAAGCATAGTTGTTACAACGTATGAGGGCATTCACAACCACCCTTGTGAGAAAGTCATGGAGACGTTGACCCCGCTCTTGAAGCAGATGCGGTTCCTCACCAGGTTCTAATAATAGCTTCACGTCAAGCTTAATTTTTGTCTTGAATTTAAAGATCCTTTTAACTTGGTCCTCAATGCAAGGTAGACAGGTTGTGTCTAGGTTTGCAAGGGAGAACTTTCCACAAAACGTATGGCTATAACTTTGCCTTTTATGTGGATTGTATGTAAAAACCTAGTTTGTTATCTCTAGTTATTGCACTTCCTTATGTGTTTGATCGAACATTTGTATAAATACTTGGCTGAGAAGCTGAAGAAGTTAATGTGTACTTTGTGTGACTGTTCAATTCGAAGTTAGATTAAATCATGATCTACCAGCAAATCTGTCCATTCATGGCACTGGAGCACCAATATGTATCATCTAGTTGACATGAGAGAGAGAGATGTGCTTTAGTGCCAGATCATGTGATCTGTCGTCATTTAACTCATAGCAAACCAATGTTCCCTTCAATGTTGGTCACCTTTGAAACTTTGTGAAGATGACTGGTTATTTGTCTGGCTGGAACAAATAATCTTGGAGATCATAAACTGACACCATAAGATGTCATCTATGTCACTCGATGGCACACTGTGTGCGAGCTTAAATGAAGTATAACTGAGTTAAGGATGAGATAAAACAGAGGATAATACACCTGCCTTACCAGATTTCTTTACCCAGGAGGGACCTACTGTATGATCCAGCCCTTGCTTCTAGTCAAATCTAAATGATAATGATCAAAGGGGTCACCTATCAAGAAGTTGGCAACCCAATGGAGAACTCCAAGGCTAGGACTCTCAACAGCGGCTTATGCTAGCGTTTGTTCGCGCAGTTGGTGGACTCCAATAAACTTGCTTTTCTTAGACTTATTCCAAAAGTCGTTGCAGTGATTTTATGACAATTCTTATATCTGGATAAAGCTTATTCGTCTTATATCACGCCTGTGACGTGTGAATCAGCGAGCACATATAACCAGTTGTGTGTGTGGGTGTGTGTCCGTGAATATACATATTGTGTTGCTCTTTAGACAGTTCTTTTCTAATCCAATCTCTTTGATTCATGAGCTTTTCTTTTTTTTAAATGCCAAGGATTCATGAGATTTGCACGTTTAGAAACTTTCAGACGTCTTGTTCAACTGAATTGACCAAACAGCAAGCTAGCTATAAACTAATCAAGCAGGTTAACGTTCAATCTGCCTACCTAGTTAGTAGGTCCGGTAAGAACCGTATGCGAGTTCTTAGCTCGTTCATCAACTAAAATCTTGTTCATGTTCGGCTAATCAGTTCGCTCAAGTTGAGCCCAAAATGAACTCCAAGAGGGGCTTCTCGTTAAACTTAAAAGCGCAAGTTTTCTCATATATATTCAGTAAAAGCTAACTAAAAATCAAGTCAAAAGTTCACTTCTGCACCTTTTTATTGTAAAATTGAAAGGAGTTGACCATTTAATCACATTATATCAACCCAATTAGTTTGGTTTACATGTTTTTTCCAGCATATATGTCCATATAATTCTATATACTTATCCAGCTTATTCTAGCTTCGCGCGACTAACATATACTTTGGCAAGCTAGCCAGTATTTGGTTCGTCCAGAACATGAACGAAATATGAACAAGCATATCGCGAGCTGAATCAAGCCGAAAAATAAGCAGCTCGGTTTGTTTTACAACTTGCAAAAACAGAGAACATCAAGAAAGCACCTTTACATCTTATATTTCTGAAAAGTCGCAATCCCAAATCCTTTATAAAAAAATGCCATTACAGGTAACAGTATCAAAATTTGAGCCTCGACTATTTTTCCAATCAGGAAAACAGATGATAACCTTCTGCAACAAATTGCTGGTAGATGCCAACTTTCGAATATCACCAAAAACAGATGACTCTCCTCTTAGAGGAGTTTCACATTAATGCACCAATTTCCAGTTCAAGATCATTTTAATCTTACAAAACTGTGGAAAGCAACCCATAACTATATCCAAGATTCCTAGCAAGAAGATGACCGATATTCTCATCATCCGCTTCCGATTTTACTCAGGTAACGGTGATGCTTATAATTAGAAACAGCCTAACTGCTGGCCGTGGTGCAAGAGCATGACCTTTCTACCAGCTTCCCATTTGAGCCGATAGGAGAGATCGACATTGTGAGCAAGGGCCTTCAAACACTATATCTGTCGGGGCTTTCATTCTCTCCTGCAGCAAGTTCACAGATATTTGCGGAAAATTAAAAACACGGAAATCAAGATGCCATAAAAGAAATATGGCAAAAATCTGGATTAACTTACGTGACTTGGTTAAGAGTTTGCCCTCTAGCTTAGTTTGCGACATCACTAACGTCGATCCAACACGATATACAAAATTTTAAGAGCTTGCATATAATTTCCACAAAAAAGAACGTTTCCTTTCAAAAGCAAATAAAATTTCCAGAAAGACGTTTTGTCTCAAAAGCAACGAAAACATACCAAAAGACATTGAGATTGATTGGTCGGTATCTTCTCAATCAACGAAACATAACTATTATAATCTACCAAACAGAAATGTACTCGGATATAATGTTAAGAAATAGCAGTAGCAGCTGTATCTCTATACAACATCAGGTCTCGTATATAACTAAGCATGAAGTTGATAACTTAAACTAGGGAAAGCTGAAACAGCAATCATAGAAAGCCTATATGTGGAAATTTTAAATACTTTGTTACTTTCATTGGATTCATGCCAGGCAAATCTATTGTTAAAGCGATTCACCTTTTGAGATGCCTTATGAAGGCATGGGACGAGTAGGAGCTCTTGTAGTGGAACAAGAGCCAACTCCACTGCTACTACTACCGGAACCTACATTTTTTCCCTTTTCTTACCTTCTCCTCCCCTCTTCAGCAATCTCTTCTTCCATCTCAACTGTATCATGAAATTTATCACCATCATGACCATACATCCCTTGAGCAGAAGCATCTTCAAATAGTTGAGAATATCCCAACCACTTATTTCTGTCCTCTCTCTCACCCTTAATCTCTTTTTCTCATTCGAAACCTCCAATACCTGCTCAATCTCATACTTCATTGCTTCGAGAACCCGAGGACATTCACTAACATCTTTCTTGGTTCATGCAAGGCGGTGTTTCATACGAAAAACACCACCATATTTTACAGTATTGCAAAACATACCCTTGTTCACAAGCCTATTGCCTTCATACACTTTTTCTAAGCCGGATCGACTCGATCAGAAGCCATTAAAATAAGAGTGGACAATCAACAAGAAGGAAAAGGCTTTTTAGAGGTTAAAAATCATAGAATTTGTAAAACCCCCAAATTTTTCAACTGAAAAAACGGGTAGAATGCCAAAGAAAAGAGGTATGACACAGATTTGACAAAAAACCTACAGATGGGGAGTTGGATTGGGTGAAATACTTGAGAATCTTATGAATAAACTACGAAATCGACAAGAACAAGGTAAGAAAAGGATCTGAAAATAAGAAAATGATATGAAAAAGGGTTTGGAAAGAAGCAGAAATGAAATCTTCAAGTTTCGAATTTATAACAGAAAAATCGACATCGACTCGTACGATACGGTATGATACGACATAATAAATAATGATAAATGATACGTGCCCCTATATCGTACCGTTTCTACATACGATACATGATAAAATTATAAAAATTGTATCATTATAACATTGGCAGCAAAGATCATGTGAAGGGGCGCAAAAAAAGCCGTTTGAAGTGTGTATGGTGAATATAGTACCTCATATCATAAAAATCAGTTTTCTTAAGAGAAGAAAAAAAGAATTTTTGAAGTGTTGCTGCCTACTTACTTTGAAAGAAGAAGAGGAGCGGCTGACACTCATAGAAGGGTCATGCGCTACCCAAGTATGATCTTAATTATTGAAGTTGATTTAGAGAAGCCTAAAATAGATCATTGCTGTAAGTGTGGTGAAGAAATAACCAAATTTTCTGTAAGTTTGGAGTTCGAAGTATCTCACTGCCAACTTAAGGGGGGTGTTGAAGAATATGAATGTATGTGCTGTTTTTAGTGTTAGGTTTGTCATTTTTTATATTTGGATATTATTATAATTGGCCGTAGTACTAAGGCCATTTGAGTCATTTTATCTTTTAACAATCCCATTATATAAGCGTTAGACTTCTATTAGAGTTAGAAACTAAGATTAAGAAAGAGAGAAAGAGGGGTTGTGGCGGGGGGAGGGCGGTCTCTAGTGGAAGCCGTCCTCCTCCAATCTCCATATTTTCTCTTCATTGTTTTTCATCGTATTTGTGATATTTGATCTTCCGCTGCGCCAGTTTTTCAAGTGTATGGTGAAACTGAGATTGGAGCAAGTGTACGGTGCAATCCATACTACCCGATACAAATACCTGCTCAAAATCCCCTTGGATGGTTCCCGTCATACAATGAGCTGCCAAACAGACAACGGGACCTGTATGCCCCGAAAAGGTATGCTCAAGTACATTTGCAATAGTTTTATACCCACCAGCATATCTTCTTTCCTGAAAATATTTGTCAAGTCGAAAAACTTCTATTTCCCCATTATGAAAACCATATACTACAGCATATGGAGCAACAGGAACCTTCGAGATTACCACTAAAGATGTAACCATCTGTCCTTTCTTTGCCTCAGTTACTTTTGGGTCATCGTTTAACTTCTCGAAATTTACTTCAGAATTCTTGCTGTTCCTTACTAGAAGCTGCGGTTCTGAATGCTCAGTAATCTCATTTTGCTGGAAACAATGCATTTGAACTACAAACCCAGTCCTGCCACAACCCACCTACACCCAAAATAATTCTTGCAAGAGGTGGACAAGATCTGTCATCAAAAGATGGTTCACATGCTAGGCATATTGCATTTGAGATGTCCATAACAAAGAATTCTCAACATCAAAACATATGGATTCAGTGCGAACAGTGTTCTGCTTCAGCTGGCAGAAACTAATGGATACTTTCACCTGATCTGAATAAGAAACAGCAGGTATTTCACATTAGCACTGAAAAGTAAGTGTTTGCGTGGAGCCCGATACGAGATACACCATGGCAGCACCTTGATTGTTCCAGATGACAAAATTATCTACAAAACCTTCACGTGAAAATCTGGCATCTGTCACCTCCGAATCAAGCTCATCAAATGAAAAAAAACATTCCTCCTGAAAGGTGCGATGAAGTGGAATCACCTTCATTTAGAAGAGAACCATTCAAGAAGGATATCTCCCCAATGTCCATCCAGTTGCTTGTTGATTTAAATATGCACCGCCTGCTTAATATTAAGGCGACAATCTTTCCATGAGGTGCAATTGACACTCCATTTACCCTTTCATCTATATTTCTCGTGAATGTGTACTGTTTGGATTCCAAGGTGGAAGTACTCTCAACACTTTTTCCATCTCCTGTATCTGCCCAACGATCGATTGCAAAAGGAAGTGTTTGCAATCGTCCAAGTCCATCTGCCATAATCACTAATTCATTTTCTTTTTCTCCTGATGGTGCCACAATCATTGATTGAATATGGCCGATAGAGAAAGCTCCTTGCAGGATGGTATGCACAATATTAAGGGTGCATGCATCAATAATCACAATAGCACCCTTTGACGTAGGCTGAGTATTGGGTTCTCTTGCAACCACAGATCCATCATTAATGCTACTGGCAGCTCCTCCATCATCAATTTCTACTGCATGATAGCTTGGTAAGCGCATATCATAGGCAGATATGCAACCAACACACACGTATCGCCTGGAACTATACAACAAGGATGATATAGCAAATGGACTTCCAGCCTATGGTGGCAATTTTCTTCTAAGGCGACAATATCCAGTCCACTGTCACTACTCCAAATGCATAAGACCCCATCAACACAGGCACTAATCAGCGTTTCAGCACTAATTGAGTTAGACTATCTGTTACACGTATCACTGTTCTCCCTACTGTCTGTAATAGGTGTACAGATATCCAATTCAGCAATTCTTGCTGAATGACCACATAACATTGCCATGGGTTTCACATCCTGGCACAACCAAAATCAGTATGAAGGCCATCACACCAAACCAGATATGAATAACAATCTAATGTACAACGGTCTATCTTATTTGAAAGGTACGAAGTGGCATTTACCATATAATAAAAATTCATTTCAGTTTCAGCGCAACTAACAAAGTGGTTGCTGCAATGATCTCATTTCTCCCGTTACAATTTAAATCCAAAACCAATTTCGTTCTTAGACTTTAGTAAATCAAGCTATTCATTAGAAGCGCCAATTATGGAAAATCAGACGTGCATTAGATCAAATTCTCCAGCTTGATTCGTGTAGACTAAAGCACACCAAGAGACTTGATGAGTCATTGAAGATACGCCTCAAACCATTAGAAGCAGTAATACCGAAAGAAGGAATCCGTTCAACAAATCATTGTGCCAAGTTTTCCTATGCAAGTATGCTATCACATGTACCTTTCCATACTCTATGAAGTTGGGAGTTGTAAAAGGACAAATGGCTCGTGACCACGACAACAATTTTAGCCAGTTTTATACAGAGATCTTAATTCTACATGGAGGCGTCAAATGAACCAAAACCAAACACCTATCTACAGGAACAAATTAAAGCATCTTTAACCCAGATAAGAAAAGAAATTAAAATCTAACGAGAGATGGTGGAGATAAGAATCGCACCATCTTAGGAACTTGTGCCTCGGGAGAAGAAAAGACCTTCCACCAGATGATGGAGCCATCCAAACCACCTGGGCACGAGACCACAAGCATTGAACTGACTCGCACTTCATCCTCGGCGCTTAGACAGAGACGAACGCCTCCGCCCTCTCAATTAACGGAAGAGTCTGAGAGTCTTAACTCGCGCGCGCGCGCGAGAGAGAGAGAGAGAGGGATGCAGCCTGTCCCGAATTTGGTTCGGGATTCTCTGTCTGAACTTGGGGATTTTCTTCAAAACCGATTTGTTTGAGTACCGTCATACTCACGGACTTTTGTCCCAGTACATAAGGTGTCCATGACTCTAATGCGCCACATAGGGGTGTTAGGAACCGTTGGAACACAACCAAACCGAATATTTAGTTCGGTTCTAGATGTTGAGCATGTCTGATTTAAGACAAAAAATAATTAGCAGATTGGTTTACGGTTCTACTGATGAAATCAAAAGATGAAGATGAAAATCGAACCAAACCATTATATATATAAATAAATAAAAGTTTGTATGCTTATATACAGGCAGGTTTGCCGATCAAAGACTCCGACTTTTAAAGCCAGAAACGTCTGAAGATCTATTACAAGTGCCACTGTTTTTTATTGGCTTGAAAAAACGGACTCCGCCGTCGGTTTTTTCCTACTGATCAGAGTCGGTTTGCTCGTGAGGGATTTTCGATCGGAGTTGTCTACAGAATAAAAAACGAAGGGATTCGTGAATGTTTCTGGCGCTGATCGATCAACTTTCTGACCATGAAACCTTGTTGAGAAGGATAAAAGAAAATTTCTGTTTCGCATCAAAATTTTCAGCTACCATCATAGCTCTCAATCCACTCATTTTGGCTGCAAAATTGAATCAGCAACTTCCAAAACCGAAGGAGGGGTCCCGTTCTCTGGCTGGAACCGCTCTCGAGTGAGTAGAGGAACGTCGTTGATGGTTGCCTGCGTTCAGGTTTAGGCCGTCTGCCCTTCTTCCCCACTGTTCGCAGCGACCGTGGGTCGTCTGGCGCACATCAATCAGTTAGCCTCCACCGGCCGTCCCCTCGCAGTGGCGGATCTGCATTGAGCTTAGGTGGGGCTTTCACCCCCACCTGAAATTTGAAAAATCAACTTAAAATGTCTATAGACCACCGTTAGATTCACAGGATACAATGCGTATAGTGGGTCTCCCCCGAAACCGTTAAGGGGGCTATTCGCCCGACTCTAAAAGGGTAAAATGTTTTGTTGCGGTGGAAAGGTGCTATTAGACTTAAATAACTTGGCACGACGTCGTCGAAGATGTTTTTGCAGGGGATGAAGTAAAAATCAAGAGTAGAGAGGAACACATAACATAATGTAAATCTTGTATTTTTGTTTTTGCCTAATTTTCTCGTATATGCTTTCAGTTATCATCTTTGCTCTATGTACTTTTTCGGATTTTCATTTGTCATGAGAAACGGCTACATACCTCTTTCATTATATTTATATGTTCATGAAATACATTAGGCAAAGTGTAACTATTGTGATAAAATATATAATTTTAAGCTAGGAGGTGATTATGGCACACTAAAAAATCATGTCATGAAAAAGCATCCAACAGTAATGGGTTTAGATGTTCATTAAATACAATTTTCTATACAGAGAAGTTCCTCTACTAGTGTATCTACTTTTATGGGGCTTTTCCACTATAACTCCACTTGAGATAGAGAGGAGTTTGCACGTTTTATTTCAATAGAACATTTTTTAAATTTTGGTAAAAAACCTAGTTTTGTTGATTACATAAAAATACTCACAATCCTTTAGCTACACCTATTTTTAGGCAATCAGTTAGTAAACATATTTGTAAATTATATAAAGAAGAAAAAAAGAGTTAGCTTCATTTTTTTGTTCATTTGAGCATAATGTAACATTATATGTAGATATGGGCTAATAATTGGATATTATTGGAACTCTACCCATCAAATGTTGTTTATGACTATGTCCTATATAGACTTACTAATGGAGTTCACATTCATTTTTCACAATCAAATTTGTTTGAATTTAATTAAGATGTTTGTACATATCTTTTAGATCTCCTTTCTATTTTTAATAATACTATATATGTATTATGTAGTATTTGTTATCCGACTTGTCATTTATTTATTTATCAAGCTTTAGAAGTAGTTCATGCATTATCGCAAAATTCTTACTTTTCTCGTACCATGTAGGAGATGACAGAAAAATGACTTAATTATTATATAGGCCTTTCATCAATTAGTTTAGTTGTTGCTACATCAGATTCTAAATTAAAATTAAAAGACTTAAAATTATTTTTAAATGTTTATTATAACGATCTTTCATTAAACGTGCTTAAATATATCAATAGTATAATCAATGTTAAAATATTAAACATTAATCAATTATGTGTCAATTATAGTTTTGCACATAATAATCTTGTTCCACAAGTAAAACAAAGAAATTAGTGGTAATCATGCATCCTACTCTATTGGTGGTAAGTTTTTTAGTCACATTTTGAAATCTAGGCTTAAAAAGCGGATAAAATCAATGTACTCGACTGAGTTTGAGGTACATAATGCTACTCATTATGATCTTCATAAATTTGAAGAAAATGAGGGTGGATAGAAATTATATATTTTAAAATGATGATGAGAGCATCAACTTATCTAATTTTATCTTTAATTGCTATAGATATTTCTGTTGTTTCAGCCTCAACTATTGTTGCATAAAAAGTATTTAGTGCAAATGGTAATATATTATACGAATGTCGGTCTAACTTACAACTTAAAACCTTAGAAGCTTAGGCTTGCATAGAAAAAGAGTAAGGTGTCGAGTACATGAGCATGAGGAAGTGTTGGTTGATATATATACCAAAGAATATATTAATAAAGGAGAAACTAGAATGGGTACTGCTAACACTCTATCCCATGGAAGAATGAAATATTAATGATGGTTAAGTTCAGAGTTGATCACTTTAGCTAAGGAGTTTCTACCAAAAAGTAAGAGAATTATGTGAGCTTTGATTTCTCTCTACCCAAAAGTATATTTAAGAGGCATAATTCATAGGTAAGTTAATTATGGTCAAGCCCATTATTTCTTTTAGTTTATTATATATTGAATTTTGTATGAATTTTTATCCATATATTTTATAATATTATAACTTAAGTTTAATATCTTATTATTTTATATATAATGCAATACTTATATTATATAATACATTACATAATCATATATGTAATATGCTATATACTTACATAGTTATATTATTATATTATGTATATTAATATATAGTTACATTACTACTACATAGTATACATACATTTTGTAATGTAATATATCATATATGCATAAATTAATGAATGTAATACTTATAAGTTATAATTTATAAGAACTTATATAACTATACCCTTTTTAACGTCATATATGTATGAATAATGTAATACACTAATGCTCATAGTTATATAAACTTATATAGTCTTATATAATTTATAGTCTTATATAATTATATAACTAAATCATATTCGGATCTAGAACGGCCCCAAAATCATATTTGAAACCATTGAAAAACTTGATTCAAAACCATTCTCAAAACAATTTCAATACAAAATCGCCTTTTCAAAAAAGCATCGATTTCACTTGCCAAACCAAATATGTGAAAATAAAATTGGTTCTATTTTATAATATGAGAATTTATATTTTTTAGTTACTTTATGAGAATCTAAAAATCCCAAAAATTTTACTTGAGTGAGAAGCAGGTATAAAGTTTTATTTAAAAAATTTATTTATATTTTTGGTTCTTTGGATGATTAGATAAAAACCTGAGAATACTTCTAACTGAATATTATTATGAAACTTTGGACAGTATCTGTGACTGAGATACAGAGTCTTAGTAAAATACTTGTATCTCCGTAGTAAGTTTTTGATTTCTATAAAAATTATCAATTTAGAAATCTATAGATGTTAACTTTTTGACGAAATTATTCTTGAGGTATTTGGATATATATGGACTGGGTTATAATTGTTTTACTGAACATTTATCGAAAGATTTTTATCAGATATAGGTTCGATTTCGAGTTGGGTTTGATCCTTACTGATTTTTTTATAAATCTCACCCATATCCAAAATTTGCAAGAATTTTGTTGGATATTATATTGTATGTGTACTACTTACGGACAAAATTTGGAAATATTTTGCTTAGAGATGCTCAATGGAAAATTTAGAGATCATATAAGGTGTGTATAGTATGCTGAAATATGCAGAAATTTTCTTATAAAAATATTGATGCATCCGGTTGGAATTTTAATGATTTAGTGATCATTTAAAGAATTTTGTTGGGGACTTATGCTCGTTCGGGGATGAATTCATCTATATATAAATCCCTAAGATATCTCTTTCGAAGAGGATTTCTCTCTTATAAAATATATCCGATCATAACTCAATGTTCTCCCATAACACAAAGTTATAGGTGATTAATCCACCATAATAGTGATTACATACTCATGTCATCGTATATAAACATGGCAATTATGGTCATCTTATGGTTTCTTAAGTTAAATTGGAAGCAATTAATACACTGAAGAAATGAGAGAAGAAATGGTATAATATGAAAGCATAAAACAAATGAGAACGTATAAGATATATAGTATATTGGGCTCGAAGAAATGAAATCTTGTGAAAGTAATAAATTCCTCTTATCTATGACCCTCTCTTTTTGTGTTTTTGGACTACGATGATACTTCTTTACAATGATATTCCATGAAATGATTGTTATTCTTGAGCTTATAAAGGATTGGAGATAATAACTCCAATTTTACAAAAAGAACAAACAAGAAAAAGGAGTAGAAGAGGATGACTTGAGGCTTTTTCTCTAGGTCTCTTCTTTTCTCTCTTTTTTTCTAACTCCTTCGGTTGAAAATAAGTTCTTTCACGTCTTTCTTAGCTAGGCCTATAACTCTTAGGCTGGAATCCTCTTTCTTGGTCAACCACATCCTACTTTTATAGGCATTTTTTTTAATCACATCATTCTAGGTTGTTGGACCAGATCTGAACTAAAATCCAATTCATCCAAAGGTGCTCTCATGTGAGAAGGGCAACTGAACTTATGTGCCATATGTTGGGGACAACTGTGCATGGTTTTGGCACGTATGGAGCATGCGTGAGACATTTCGCATGAAAGACACGCAAGAGGCGATCCCCACCCTTTAACCTTCTGATGGATATAGGGTCGCTTGGTGTAGGTTCTTTCTTAATCATGGATATTTTATACTTTTTTTCTTCTTTGTTTTGTATTATCAATTTTGTCCTTTCCCGCTTCGTGGGTCGATCTATTTAACCTTTTCTAGACTGTTTTAACCTTCAAATGGGTGTAGGGTCTCGCTTGGTATAAGATCTTACTTATCATGAGTATTTTGGACTTTTTACTTAATGCTTTGTGTGGGCTTGAGTTATCATCAAACTTAAGTCTTTTGAGGTCTTGCTCATTCTTTGTTATGTTTTAAGCTTGTTTATTCTTTTTTTTACATCTTTTTAATTCAAATATTTTCTTGGGGTAAAATAGTTATTTTATAAATGTTTTGCAGTTAAAACTTATTTTGATTCTAAATACTCTTTTTTAACTTTTGCAATCCTTTCTTTGAAAGAAATAGACTTGAAACAATGAAATTTTGCTACTATAGTCTTGAGGATAAAATAGTTATTTTTTTGGGTTTTCTTAGAATTTCATTTTTTATGGGGCTTGAAGTAACACTCATTTTGAGATTCTCACAAAATTTTAAGTTGGAAATGAGCTTTCTTAAAGTGTTTTTGTTGAAAAAACCTTAAAAGTCCAATGACTACAACTTTCCATATAAAGGATAACTTTTGAAAAAATTGAAAATTTTTGGTTGTTTACAAGTTTCACATAGGATGAAGTAAAAATCAAGAATATGGAGGAACATGTAACAAATAACTCTTGTATTTTTATCTCTCTAATTTTCTTGTATATACCTTGAGTTATCATCTTTGCTCCATGTACCTTCTTCATATTTCCATTTCAATCAAGAGAAACGGCTCCATGCCTCTTACGTTACATTTTGTAAAATGAAAGCTGTCTAAATTTGTTTTATTAAAAAACTTAAAACGGATCATGAAATATGAAGACGGCCCAACTTCCGATTGCATGACATTATTTGAGACCTTTATGGCTATTTTAGTAATCATGAGTTATCAAAGAGTTTTTAGATCCGCCACTATCCCCTAGTTGCAATTGGCCATTGTGCCCCTCCAACTAGCCAAATCTTGCTAGTTGGCCGTCGGAACCCAACCTCCTCATTAACGATATCCAAAATCACTCTAGATTATGTTTCTTGGACCGGATCCAATTAGATGAATACAATCCAATCTAGTTTAGACCTATTCAAAGTACACTCCAGTTAACCCTAACCTAAGCTCGTTTGACTCAACTCGGTTTGATTGAACTCATCTATCTTTGGCCAGTGATTTCCCTTTGTCCATGGTTGAAACCCCATAAATAGACATGGCCTGTTGAGAACCATTCGACAACTCAAATCCAAACCAAACCGACTGTGGAACCGTCGATAACCGATGGGGACTCTCCGATTCAGTCATGGTCCCTTATTTTTGGAAAACAACCCAAAACTGGAACTAAAATTGATAGTTTTAAACCACCCTTTAATAATTTATACATTATCATTAAAAATCTCAAGATTAAAAGTGGCTCAACATTAGGACGTTTGTAAGTTGAGAGTTAGGTGGGGAGTATCACTCCCAATGGGAGCATAAAGTCTCTATTTTTCAAATAGAAATTAAAAAACTTTTAATTATAATAATTATCTTATTTTACATAGTACAATAACAATTATTATATATACAATGGTTGAGTGAAATGACCTGCTGATCATGGGGACATTTCAGACACTATCAACAGGTCATTATAGCCTGACTGGCACTGTCAATAAGTCATTGCACTTTAATAAAATTTGAAATTTAAATTATACTATAGTATAAATTATATTAAATTATATAATATATTTTAGATCGGTTGTGGAATAAAAATCAATCATAACGGTTGATTCTAGAAGCAAAATCATTCGTCAAACTGAAACCGGAACCCGTCAGAACTGGTCATGAAACCTGATCCGGAACCACCCCTAAACCAGTAGTTCCGAACCGAAACTGGTCAGGGGACAGTTCAGTTATGGTTTCTGGTTTTTGGCAAACCAAAATAGCTAGTTTGGAACTGTTGGTTCTGGGTCGAAACCGGACATGTCTATCCCTGAATATATATATATATATATATATATATATATATATATATATATATATATATATATATATATATATATAAATACAACAGTTTTGTCTTAATGAACAAGTTAAACCTCTGCCTTCCAGATTATATTGTTTTTCAAGCATCGATCATTATTGGCCTGAGATGAATTACTTTGAGGCTTATTGTACGGCCTAGACTCGCAACCATACGAGCCGTACTCAACCGAGGTTAGATCCCCCAGTGCTTCAGATGCTAGGCATGTGGTCATACTAGAGAAGCATATGAGAGTATTTATTGCTCACTTGGAGTTACTTTAAGAGGTGCAGTCTGGACCTAACACTGTGTAGATGTCGCTCAACACGAGCAACCATCGATGACCTCTCCAATTGTCGAATTGGCTGCTCTTACGACTTTCTTGAGGTCTGTAGCTTTCGAGACTGTAGAGTATGCAGCTTTTCACGGACTCAAGCTTCACAACCCCAAGACCTTTGATGGGCCTAATGACAATAAGATCTTGAAAATTTGTATTTTGGATCTCGAGACATGCTTCGAGACTATGGAAGCATCCGAGGTCAAGAGGTTGACTGTAGCTTCATTGTTTCTTTCTAGTGATGCGAAACTTTGTTGGTGTATAAAGTAGTCGATAGTAGATGAACGAAGCAGACCGGCTATTTCGACTTTGCTACAGGTGCGCATGGAATTATGTAGGCAGTTCTTGCCGATCTTCAAGATTGCGAAGCATGTGAATAGTTGTAGTTGAGGCATATAGGGAGCATGCTTCAGTAGATTTGTCGTTTTAGTATGAATCTACAAAATATCCATGATATATCCGAGAAGGACAAAGTCTTTCGTTGCTGCTGCAAATGGAGATGCATAGTCAGTAACCGAGGAACGTATATCATGCTATGGTGATTGCAGTCATTGTTGAATTTTCATGTGATGAACTTTGTTTCTTCATCGAGGAAGAGTAGAAGGCTTTTTAGTATGGATCTGCGAGTTATTACAATATGTCTGATAAGGATAAAGCTCTTCCAGTCCATACATGTGATGCAACCCTAAGTGCAGATGGTGATACTTGAGCAGCAACCGAGGGACATACATCATTATGATGATAACAAAGGCAAACGCTGGATTTTCATGTGAAGAACGCTGAGGATTTTTCTTCATTCGTGAGGAGTAGAAGGGCAAGGATGTCACATAGTCTGATGAAAGAGCTAGAGGTAAGCGTACACACTAACATACTTCTCTACAGGATCAAGCTCCTGCTCCACTCGATAGAAGACTCGTGCAAACGATCAGGGAAGTAGGTATAGACCAACCCTCCCCTCTAACCATCAGGACCCTAGTGTTGGTTATTATATTTATAGTGGACCCCACTGCATGAGAGTCTTCGATGTACGGGAAGCTCAAACATGCTTATCGAAGATCAAATATTTAGGACCAATCCAGATCAAGCAATTCAGGATTTTGTAAAAGCAACCACTTTCCAAATTGTTGAACGTTTTAAAGGCATAGCACTTGTCACATTCAAGGCCAGTGCATGTACGTATTAGACAACACGTGATGCGCCCTTCGATAGACAGTGACATCTCTAACAATAGATTGAAGTTGGGAAATGTTCAAGCACAAAGAATAGGAAGAGTGGCTTCAGCCAAGCATTGGGTGCTAGAATGGTACCTGGACTTCCCTGCGACTGACTTTAACCACTATGACATATCTTGAAAGCGATTTCCTAAGGCAAACACATGATATAGTGGCATCACATCTTCGTGGTTTCTTGTGATCACCAATGAGACGTAATTTAGCTTCATTGTTGGTTGTGACCTAAACAAGGCTACCATGAGAGTAGAAAGAGCTCTAAGAATGACTGTGATATACTGGTAAGCTTTCGAGTTTGGAGCATAGAACAATTGAAGATAACCTTGTACAACAAGTAGTTGAGTAAGAGCAATAGCGGCAAAGTGGAGACAGCATGACACCAATAATAATTATGGAGTCAACAATGTATGGCAATCGGGTTCATGGTATTAGAGCCCAATGGAGGCCAAAATAGCAGCATGTTGTAGCTTCAACTAGGGATGTTCATGGGGAGGGAATCTCCTGATCCTCGCGGGGACCTATCCTGAACGAGGCGTATTTGGAGAGTGAAAACGGGGATAAGAATGGAGATGGAGAGGGCAAGTAAATTTTCAATGAGAATTGGGGAGGGGATGTTCTCTCTGCCTCGCAAACCCAGCCCTACCCATTCATCTAATTGATTATAGAAAGTTAGGCCTATCTAAAAATAAAAAAATTATAAGACAAAAAAAAGTGTTACCTCTTTTTGAATTCATAGACCCAAACATTTCATTCGTAATAATATATTCTAATTTAGATGCACATTTTACATAAATTAGGTTTTATTTCATATATAAAAGTGAGCTCCAATCTATGTTTGAGCATCTCTCTTTTTCCCCACGGGTTCCCGGGAACCACGGAGACAAGGAGATGAGAATGGTTTTGGTTCTCATCACGAGGATGGGGACAAGGTTCTAAAACAGGGATGGGGGAACTTTGATCCCCAACCCCAACCCAACCCATTTAACATCCCTAGCCTCAACGAGACCTTGAGAAAACAAGAGAAATTGTCCTATAATTTGCAAAGATAGGACAAACAATGGGCGTCGTCAGATAAAGCTCGCCAACAAAAAAAATCACATGAAAATGAAGTTAAATGTTTAGAGCCTAGAATGTATAGATGACATTTCATAACCACACAAAAGAATTCAAGCTTCAACAAGGAAGAAATGTTACACAATGCCGACCATACGACGATTGCCCCCATACTTGATCCACATTATGTGAATTTAGTCCTAAGAATTTGATTGACTTGTAATCATTTGGATTTCAGTTATAGTAGTAAATTTGAATTTTAGATCTAAATTGTCTTAAGATCCACATATCACATTTGGTGTGTCATGCGATGGTATCCTTAGTTAGTATAATATCATCATGCCAGTGTTATGAAGTCTTCGCATTTTGGACACTATTCTATATAAAAGTATTGGTTCCTATTGTAAAGAATTATCCTATTTTGATATACATTTGAAATTTCCTATGATTCTCGTTGAAAAAAAGTGAGGAGAATTAGTCACTAGTATGTATGTGTCTTTAGGTTGTTCAATAAGTGATCTAGCAACACCATTACAAGCAATTGAGCAAACACCATTACATATCGAGTCGACAATGCTTCTGCATCCTTTTCAAGTACACAAAAGCCCGATACACAACAACTTGTTTCAAAATAACTTGCCTATCATTAAAAGAAAAAGGGGGTGCTCCATAATAGGTCATGAAAATGGGATATTACAAATAAAAAGAGATTTGCATAAAGAATTTGAAATAAAAGATCAATAACCTGTAATAACAGAGGCTACTTTATGTGACAAAAGTTTGCTAGTGATATTGTTAATAGGTTAGGATTGACAGATGACAAGAAAGTAAGCATGCTCGAGGTGATGGGAACCAAGCTAAGAACTATAGATGGGAAAAATTAGAGGATCCTACTCCCTACGTACATATGATAGGAGCCTTGATGTATCTTACTATCACTTCATCAGATATAGCACATGCAGTATATGTAGCAAGGTAGTTTGAATAAGCTCCCATCAGTGTACACATGAATGCAGTTATGCGGATTGTAAGATACATAATTGATACACTTAAGGGGATCATTCTAATCTCATCATCTTCTTTTAAATTAACTTCTTATGCTGATGCTCAATGGGGTGGGATGTTAATGATAAACATACTACCACTATATTTTGTGTATTTTTAGATGATTCTCTAATTTATTAGAGGTGTAAAAAGTAGCAGAAGGTGTCTTTATCATCTACAGAAGTAGAATATAGAACTATGACCACCACAGTTGCTGAGGATATGGATCACTAAACTTCTAGCAGACATGGAGGTTACCCTAAAGAACTCAACAAAATTATTTTGTGACAACAAAAGCACTATGTACATTGCTTAAAATAATACTTTTCATGAAAGAACTAAATATATTGAGATGGATTGTCACTATTTTAGGGAGGAATGCTTGAAGAAAGGATTAACTTTGTGTTATGTTCCTTTAGAGCTACAGTTGGCAGATTTGTTCATTGAATCCTTTTTAGCTCCTAGTTTTATGTTTCTATCGGACAAACTTTCGGTATATACATAACAAGTTTGAGGGGGTGTTAAATTATAATAGTGAGGTTGGACCAGTAGGACAGGCAGGTCCCTTGGAGACTAGGCCTCAAGGGCTAGTCCCCCTCCTAATGGCTACAACAACTAGCCATTGGGGACACTCCCAACGGCTAGTTGTTGTAGCAGTTGGGAGCATATCCCTCTCTCTCTCTCTCTTGTAAAAAACTCTATAAATAGAGGAGATGTCTTATTAATAAATTAGAGCTTTCGATGCTCCCTTGACTTGTTGTTTGATATTCAGTTTAGCTTATATACCACGTGTTTGGTGGTTTATTTAGCGATTTGACTTGTTAAGGATCCTTCGAGATTGTTTGTGTTTGAGTTTGTAGATTACTTTGGCGAGATATTGATGATATTTTTACATGAGAAGTCCTTGATGTCTAAATATATGTCTACATTGCACATAATATGGCTTATAATTACTTTATATATGATGATTTCTAAGCTATTGAGCTTTGGAACAGTGGGAGCCATGATATAAATAATATCATAATTACATCATACTATAATTGGACAGCTAAGCGCTATTACATATTTAATATTATGCACAAATGAATTGAAAACCAAATATTATTATATATTTGGTGGTAATGTGCAAAAGAAGGATTATATTATGATTGTTGCAAATTTATGCTCCAGTTACATTGTGAAGCTAGGTTATGCATATATGATATATTCAAGTACACCAATGTGCAATGGGCTATGATCATGGCTAAATAGTATGTTTAAATTGCTTTATATATTCTTGGTTAATCAAGATAAACTTATTTGGATACGGATCTAATGAATCAAACTAGATCTAATGATCTAAGTATGATGAAATATATGTGTGTAGCTCCCCATGAGTTTGCATTATCATTGAGAACTAAAATGTTTATGGGTTTTATTAAAGTCCCTGATGCTGAATATATGCTTGCACAAATAAGGCCTCTGTGATTTTTTAAGCCTTGAAATCATCTTATATTATGGCTTGTGATACCTGATATAACCCAAGTTCTTTTTAAACTTAAGAAAGTGGGAATTATAAGTGTCCAAAGTTCCTAGGACAACTTACTTTTTTCAAGTAAATCTTGACATGATATTTATCTAGTTAATACGTGAGACATAGATTATGATTAGGAAATAACCATCGTGAATTCTCTTATGAGTTGTTAATGTTAATATATAATTCTCATTTGATGATATACACTATGGAAATATGTTTGCTTCATTAGAGGGCATGATTGGTAAATAACTATCATACATGTCCATATTATTTTTATGTCAACTTACAATTATCAAGGTGAGTCAAACTCTATGGCATTTGATTGAGTTCATATGGTAATGGTAATCATTTGCACCTGATAATGTCCATATTGGTTGTATTTTATCACCTGTGGTATGTTTCAGTAATTATATTTATCCATCAGAAAATCCTGATATACATCATGATGTAGAATTACAAGCTTTTGTCGTTTGGAAAAAACCACTTTGAATGAGAAGTTGAATAGCCAACGAGTTGGTTCTTTGCATCATGGTTGCAACATGATTATTTGGGAAAACAGCTTCAAATGTGAAGCAAGATATCCAACAAGGTGGTTGCAAAATGGCTTTGCAAAAGTATAGCTATATTGTATGGTTATGTGCAAGTATTTGCACATGGTAATATGGTTTATGCTAAAGCAGGACTACCTGCACCTAGACAGAAAGGCTCATATTTTTTGATTTATTGGATAAATTATATTTATTCTTGATGAAGCATGATGTGCATCATGATGCAACATGCTAACAGAAGCATCATGAGATCCTTTATATATTATCTATTTGATAACATAGAATTTATAATTCTAGATACCTAAATTCAAGATGTCATCATATAGACTTATAAATAACTGCATGCATGTCTATATAATTATTGTTTTACAAACAATATAGCATGCACAGATAAATTTTAAATAACCTTAATGTTTATGCCTTATCTATGGGTATTAGATCTTTTAGTATGTCTCATCATTTAAGGTAATGATAGTATTCACTTGGACTAACTAGATTGACATTGGATTTGGTAACTGGATCCAGATCTTGTGACCATTGGATCTTGTAAAGATATATGACTCTACGGTTAATGTATATTGTTAGCTTTCTTTAAGAAAAGTGTGGTGTTTTTTGTAAGGGTTGTAGTCTTAAGCCAATGAAGAGTTGGTGATTTATTAAATTGTCTTAATAAAGTGACTAAGAAAATTACATCCCCTAAAGAAGGTATCTTTCTCTCTCTCTCTCTCTCTCTATTAGAGAATACATTATTTCTTAGTTATATAAGAAATATGGCTATGTAGCTTTGGTGACATAATAGGGTGAGAAGATTTCTTGTAACATGACTTATGAAATTAGAACTAATCACTTCAACAGCAAGCATATAATGATTGTATATCATTATGTTATTTCAACAGATCCCTTGCTAAATAGAGCATTTGTGAATTTGTTCTTCAGTGGAATGTTCAAGAATTACTCTCAATACATGATTCATGTATTTGAAATTTGCCTAAAACTCTTAATTATGCAGAAAAAACATGAGGAACATGGTAAAACCGCATAAGAAGTAAGAGCACATGGGTTATTGTGTTGAAATGTATTGAATATGAAGAACTGAAATGATTCATGGTGATAAGACAACAATAACAACAACTAAGCCTTTTCCCATACTAGACGGGGTCGGCTACATGGATTCTTTGTTTCCACAGATCCCTATCGTGTGCCATGTTAGTAGTTAACTCCCAATAAGCTAGATCATTCATTATTGTTTCTTTCCAACACTTTTGTGATCGTCCTCTACCTCTTTTAATACTTTCCAAATTTAGTTTTTCTAACCTTCTTATAGGTTCTTCTTTTGATCTTCTTTCTATATGTCCAAACCATCTTAAATGATGTTCTCTCATTTTATCCTCTATTGGTGTCACTCCTAATTTGTTTCTAATAACCTCATTATGTATACGGTCTTTTCTTGTATGACTACTCATCCATCTCAACATCTTCATTTCTGTCACAGACATCTTTTGTACATGTTGATGATTAACTGCCCAACACTCAGAACCATAAAACATGGCAGGCCTAATTGCTGCTCTATAATATTTACCTTTTAATTTTAATGGTATCTTCTTATCACAAAGAATACCTGATGCTCCTCTCCATTTTAACCAACTGGAAAAAAAATCACTATAAGTGAGACGTATCTAATGTGTCTGTTTTAGACTCATTTAGATAAGTGAGGTACAACTGGTAAAATCACAATGTATCTTGGTTCAGCTCAAATAGCCTTATGAGAGATGATAACTCCAATTGGAGTTGATTGTCATATTGGCCTCACTTATTAGAATTAAGATTAGTTTTAATACTAACTAATTCCAAAAAGTGTCATAGTTAAAATGTCTAATAAATGACAGGTGAAGAGGCATAACCAGCTAAACCGTTTCCATCCTAGAGGAAATAGATGTAGGGGTGGAATAGCTCTAAAGTGTAGGAGAAAAGAATGGATGGTAATATACTAGATTGGAGCATACACATAATGGTGTTATTCTTTGAGAGTTTACTGCTAAAAGCCTCGTAGACATCTGCTCTAAGAGGATTCAATGCCCAATAACAATGCTCACTCAGGGGTGCCTCTAATGCTAAAGCTTTTGCAATATGTGAAAACTCCAACAAACATCCCCTTACTTCAGATTTGGGGGTGCATTCATCACTAGGGCTTTGGCATTTGTCATTGGCAGATGTTGGAAATAATTTAAAGTGGTGCAAATTTTATTGCATATTACATGAATTTAACTGTGTTGTACCTTTATTTATTTATTTTTGTTATAGGAGGTCGAAGCCTAACAAACACGTACATGCATGGTCAGGGAATCAAACTAACCATCAAGGATGTGGAAGTTGAAAAGCCTTGTGTAGGCATCAATTTTGGTTCTAGTGAAGGGCCAAGACCTACGATATAATTTCTCGATATTTAAAATTTAAGTGCGGAGTATAGGACTATGTTTAGTCTTCACTAGTGGTCTTCTACCCCCAACGAGATAGGATCAATATATATCGGTCTGAGATAAAAGTATGTGAGTATGTGCTTCTTGGTGTGTGTGTTGATGACTGCAAAGGGATATGTAATCTGTTAGTAGGTAGCAGTAGATCAAATAAATTCAGCTTGCGGTCAGGCCAGACTATTGGCGAGTTGATTTTGGGTTCTGTAAACCAAGTTGATCAGGCCGGTTGGGACTTGACAAGTTAAGGTTAAGGCAGTTCAGGTCAAGCTGGGCTCTTTTGGATAGTTATAGAGGGTTCTAAGGTTATTAGGGATCTAATTAAATAAACTTTGTGTAGGTATGGCTCGGTTAATCTCTAATATAAGTCGTCCATTGGCTAGCTGTCTGGGTAAGATTTCGGTTGATACGGGTAGTTCAAGTTCATGTTATGGGTTCAGCTGGGCTATTACAGATGTTTTAGTTTGCTACTTACTAGGGGTTTCGAAAGGGGCAGGTTCAAGCATAAGGTTGGAACTAAGGAAGTCGGTTGGGATGCCAAGGGAGTAACTCATCGAGTTGCAGGTGAGTAAAGGCAACACAATCAAACTAGTTTGCTAGGAGAGTTCATGTTGATCAATTTGCAAGAAGTAATCGAACAAGTCAGGATGCTGAAAGTTAAATGGAAGGCACTAACGATTATGCAGTTATATGTCAGGGTTGATACGCAACTATCACACACTCCATTTTCACGTATTTCCTAAAATACTCATAAATTTTGGTAATTACCCAGTACCCTTTTTCATCTCAACACACTCTTCTTCTTTTGTAAGAACCATCATTCTCTGCCCCTTTTTGTCCGATCTTTGCTCCTCAACCTATCCCAGCCACCCCTTGCTCGATATACATCTATTTGCAGCAAGGAATTCATTGAAATCCATCAAAAAAGAAGAAGAAATAGGAGGTTGATTCAAAGAGGGATTCAATGATTTTTTGAGGTATGTCATTGATTTGGTTTAGTTTTTATCTTTTTTCTGTTTTCATTGTTTTTTGACTAGATTCTTATAAGAAAAACCTATCAGGGTTTTGCTTCAAGATGCGCACTAGGCATGCCTCCCTTATACTAATGCAGGAGACGTGCCTAGTATGGGGGTTTTTCTTGGTGGTAGATGAGCATGTGTCATATCTCCCATATAGGACCTAATGCACATTTGTCTTATTTGAGCAATTTTTATTTAACTAACTCATTTTTCTTTTTTGATATATAGATATAGCTTATAGAGTACGAGCAAAAGGGTGTAACATCACTAGAGTAAGGATGAAGGATTTTCTAGCTTTGAAGGCCATATTGCTTATAAGAACTAATAAGAACATGCAATTTCTAACTTTAATGAAATTATACATTTAATATTAATACTCACTATTCCAACTGATTATGTAAATGTAAATATACAAACAATAGAAGTAGAAGTTGGATTTATCGACTCCTAAAAAATGATAACAACTCACATAAGGTATAATATTGACATATTATAGTTAGTGGAGAACGGATGTGAAACCTCGTAATTGGGTTGAGATTGTAGATAGGACTGAGCTGATTGAATAAGGTTTGTTGTATGAAGTTATAGACTATGTATTATTGACTACTTTTATCGAGTTTTGACAACTAGATACAAACAACTTTCACATGTCATGGGTGAGATAACTATCACACTTCACGATATCCACGAGATACTTGGTCTTCTAATATAGAGATAACTTGTTGTCTTGACGCAAGAGATGATGACTACAAGCAAGGAAAATATTTTGATTGATATGTTGGGGATGAGTAGTATTAAATATTAAGCCTTGAGCCATTAAGTTTGAGGTGCTCTAAAGTAATTTTTTGGAAAAAAGAGTAAACAAAAAAAAGGCTTTATTATATTTATTATATCAACTAAGTTATACACTATGTTAAGATAAGTCTAGAGATACAATGTCAATAATGATCATGTATCTATTGGCACGTGATGCTAGAGGGTTGACAATTATGCTTGTGGTGCAGTAACATTAGCCTACTTGTACAGGCAGCTAGGAAAAACATCTTAAATAGAAGCACAACTTAGTGAACATACTTTTTTTCTCTAAGTAAGAATTTGTATTATTATTGTTTGCTAAAATATCTTCTCTATAATAATTTTTCATAATTTATGTTTTAATTGTACGAGTATTTCTCAGCCTTCAGAGTCACCAGTGACCAAAATGGGTGGATGGGAAACCACAAGCACATTAATAGATAGAAAATGTTTGTCACATGCAATCTCCTATTGATAAGTTTATTAAGTATCATAAGTAATTAAAATTTGATGATGGTAGAGTAGGTAATTTATGAAATTGCAACTATATTTTTTACTTTTATATTAAACACAACCTATGATGTTATACATTCTTATTTTTATTTTATACAATGCAGATTGACCGACAATTATATAGTTTTGTAAAGTACTTGGATTGTAATGCATATAAGTTATCAAAATACCACAACTTCATTCAGTGTATAGATATTATGGAACCGTATATATTATATCGTGTAGTTCAATAATTCAATCATCGTCAAGGCATTCCAATTGCCCTGCTAAGTCCTTCTATTACAAATAGACCTGCAAAACCCTATGCGTATTAGATATAGTAAGACCCATGCGACACTATTTGAGAGGCACAATGTGCACATTGTTTTAAACTTAGCACTTGATCGTCCCAACAATGTATTCTCATGAGCTATCAAAGAACCCTTTTAACCTTTTATGTACACTTTCTATTCTAACAACTATTAATAAACAATTATTATAAGTCATGCCTATCAAAGAACCCTTTTACCCTTGTATGTACACTTTTTATTCTGAAAATCATTAATAAACAATTATTATAAGATTCATGCTCAATAGATGATATATATATTAATAACCAATTTCACACACTTATTAATTGTATAAGTACTATAATGAATCACCTTATCTGTTCATGCTGAGACAATTTTTTTTATACAGTCCAACCACTACTCTTTAACATAAGAAAGTATAATAGAGAAAATTTTCACTTCAATTCTATTACCTCCACTACCTACTTATAATTGCTCTTATTTGATTCATAGATAACCTTCTTCTAACTTGCACCAAACGTACTCACCATATTATTTATTGTCAATTTTATAATAAATGTTTCAATATTTTTTGCAATATACTGTCTACACAAGAAGTGTGTCACATCTGAAAATATAAATTAAATGACATTCACCAATGCCAGATTATGGTGACTATAAATTATATGTGGAAAGTTATTTAGAGTGCATAACTCTCTCATATACATCAATACTCAAACACAATTCTCTTTCTTTTTCTCACTCATAAAAGCAAAGGCACAAAAATTTCTTAGATATTGATGTGAACCTCACAACCTTAAGGAAATGCATTTTAGACCTACAAAATTTGAAGTATATATAAGCATTATACACTACATATGAACCAATATTTTAAAAAAGGTGAAATGAAACTCTTACATGTTTGTCTTATATGTAATATCAAACTCCAATACCTATGGAAATACATTTAATAATTGCATTAAACGAGGATATGTAATACAATGTCACTGACAATATCTGTTTCGAGTATCTTACGATGTCATGTGTGATATTGGTAAGTATCTAGGCCATATAATAACCGATACAAAATACTTTGAAAACCCTTATCTTTCTTCCTAATTTTTATTTGTGTATTATAAATATGTCTTATCGTACTAACATTTGTCTCATCAAGCAGCTTCAAATATGTTAAAATATGGTTTGGTTTGTAATGACTTTTTATAATGTCCTTTATCACACTATATTCAATCACTCAATCTCCCTACAAAAGTATGTTTTTTATGATACAAGCCTAAAAGATGGTTATATGTACCATTCACAATATTCAACTCCTAATAACTATCTTCTGCACCATCTTTTATCGATAAAAATGGACACTCTACCTTCTTATTATCTGTCTACCTACTATTTTTAACATTAATATTTTTACTCATCCTATATTTATCATTCATTCACACCCAAGTCATACCTTACTTGTTACACTTTTACTCGTCAAATGAAGAATAACAATATTACACTTCCTCCCAATATTTTTTACATACTCAATAAGCTCATTATGATTGCTAAACACGTCAATTGCCACAAACATTAGTAAATAGTCAAGTTCATTACCCTAGTAGTTAATAAATGTTTTTCTACTTTATCGACCAACCGGTCAAAGAATACATCATCTATTTGGTATACTACAATCACTTCTAGTCTTCTTAGTGTTAGTATAATAAATATTCTGATCAACCTTTGTCTTCTCATAATCTATTCCACCATAACTTTTTCACTCGAGTTGTTTGTCATTCTATAATACATAAAGGGATATAAGGTTCCAAGAATATATAAACATATAAAATAAAAAAATGTAGCTGCAACGCATCTCTCCTTTTATGGAAATGCAATTTAGACACATCACTCCTTGAGGAAGAGAGAGGACCATTCATATATCCCTTTTATGGGAGACATTATTCTGCCACATATCTCCTTAGAGAGAGACACTCTTCCACCGTGATTCAAATCGAAAATCTAGTGAGTGGATCCTTATCGTAGTAAAGAGAAGAAAATGCTTGAATTAGGTGGGAAGAAGAGACATAAATTGTTGTAAGGGTAGTTTATGTAATTTTCAAATTAGAGGTACATAAATAGTAAAAGGAGTGTGCAAATAGTAATCCCCATGGGGCATTGAGAGAGAAAGATCAGTGGGAGATATTAGTTATATGTCATATATAACATAGTCTTCAATTTTTCGGCACTAACACATAGCAAAACTCAAAATATATGTAAAGCTCGATTAGTCTCTTGAGCCGGTTATCAGTGAAAGAGCTTGGGCTTGACTCATTCATAAGTCAAGCTCGACTCTCCAGCTTATCTTCAGCTCGGCAATACCAGCTCTCTATGCTTGGCTTGAGCCCCTACTAAGAATCTGTACTTGCAACCCCAAATAGCTCCGTTGGAGTATGACCACGTTAAAGAAGACCTCCGTGTCACCATCGTCTCGTCATCATTTTTATTACCTTATCATCGTTGGGAAGCCTTCTTCATTATAGATAGAAGCAAAAGATCATGAATGTATGTTGAGACCCTTGATCGTGTAAAGTTTAGGAGGCATCGGAGAATATTGTTGCAAAGAATACTCACCGTCTATTTTCTCACGAAAAAGAGGACTTTAGGGAAATGGTTCCCCTGGATCAGGAGCACGTAGGGATGCCATTATTAGGTTGGATTCTTATCTAACATAACCGGGTTCGCCTGTCGAAATTCAATCAGAATGACTAATCTCGTTGTGCTTTACATGTAATAGCAAAACCAAACAAAAGCAAGAGATTCTCCATTCCACTGAAGGTCAAGGTCTTCACTTTCAGTAGGAAAATATTTCTGACGCCGAGGGTAAGCAAGAACGGCTACGAAAACGAAATAAAAGGAAGACGTGGCACGAGGGATCCTCCTCTCTCTCTCTCTCTCACACACACACAGTGTTTGTGTCCATTGCCGCGATTCATCCTCTTCCGATCGCGATAAAGAGGCGGCCGGAATATTCGGCTTCCATTGCCCTAACCCAACGGCTACCTTCCTGTCCCCAGGCGAAGTCTTCTTGCCGTCTTCCCGCCGAGGCGATGTGCGATCGTCTCCGACCGTCGATATCCCCATCGCCTGCCTTTCCAACGCGTCGGTGCAGGTGATTCATCTGGTATCGTTTTTCTACAGCCTTTCGGTCTCCTGTTTCTTCATTCGCCTGGTTTCTTTGAGAAGAAGGGGAGCGTTAGGGTTTCGTTTCGGTTTTGGTTGTTTTGTGGACCGAGACGATGCCGATGGACGAGATTCTCCTGGACGACATGATAAGAAGGCTTCTTGATGCGAAGAACAGCCGAACGACGAAGCAAGTGCAGCTACAGAGTCGGAGATTCGGCAACTCTGTGCGTCATCGAAGGAGATCTTCATCAGCCAGCCGAATCTGCTTGAGCTCGAGGCTCCGATCAAGATTTGCGGTAATTCTCTTTACCTCTTCATAGTTTTGGTAGTCGTTATAGATTTTCTATTTTGATTACTTGTCGACGTTCTTTGGATCACAATCGGCTTTCTTAAGAGCTGCTGTAACCATTGTCTGTTGAATCTGTTCGGTGTAATCTATTATTTTTTTCCTCGTGTTCAAATACGAAATAAAGAGGATGAAGGAGTTTCTTGAATTAGTGCTGGCCGGTAAATGGGAATATCTTCAATTTGTTGACATGCTTATACGCGGTTAATGTCTTGAATCTTCTGATTTATCAGATGAAAGATCTTACTTTTGTGCGTAATGCTGGTATTCTTCGAAGTTGCTAGCTTCCAAATTTTCTTCTTTTTGAACTCCTTTATGTTTTCCGGTGGGTGCTGGATGCAATAGCTTGTCCCGAAAAGTTGGATAAATGGGGAACCTCAGCGTGGAATAGAACAAAGAAACATCACCTACTGACTGTAGGAAATAACCGGGGTTGGTGAAAGCTTGGTATCTGATAGCAACTTTGGGTGAAGGGTGTATAGTATTTGTTTGGATTAAACTTTAAGCTAATAATCATATAATCTTGTTAAATAGATCTATTTCTTGTGCACTTGTAGTCACAAAGTAGTTCCTCGATCTATAGTGAAGGAATTAATGAGACCTAAACTGCACACGCTGAAGGTTAATGATGGCTTTCGGTGTTTAACAGTATCGAGTTTTTTTTTACTTTAATGATTTTTATCATATTTTTGTTTCCTCCACTTTAGTGATATACACTTCATTAGACTACATCTAGTGGATGTCCGTTGAAGTACATTTTTTGCTTTCTGCTTTATGCTTTCAACATGGTTATGTATCTTCATTACATAAATGTTTGTGTCTATACTGAACATGGTTATGTATCTTCATTAGACTACATCTAGTGGATGTCCGTTAAGGAGAAAATGTGGAGATCGAAGGAGGGAGCAGGCCCTCCAATGGAGGCCGCCTCCCCTATCTCTCTCTCTCTTTCTTAATCTTAATCTCTTAACCCTAATGCAAAAAGTCTGACCCTTATATAATGGGCTGTGAAACATAAAATGACTAAAATGCTTTTAGTACTATGACAATTACAATAATACATAAAACATCAAATTTACTAAAACTGACACTAAAAACATATTCTTCAACACCCCTCTTAAGTTGGGAGTGAGATAATTCAAACTCCAAACTTGCCAAAAACAGATTTTTTTTTTAATTTTTTAAATTTTTTTTCAGTCTTCTTAGCTGTCACACTTTTCTGCAACCTTTCTGGCTGCAACATTCTTCGTCAACCTTCATGGTTATTCTTAAACAACTTCACAGCTCACCAATCTTCAACAACTCATTTGGCTGCAACATCTTCAACTCAACCTTCCTAGCGGATCATTTTCAGCAGCTCCTTAACTGCAATATTTTCAACAACTTCTTTGGCTGCAACATCTTCAACTCAGCCTTCCTGGCTGGTCATTTTTAGTAGCTCCTTGGCTGCAACATCTTTAACTCAACCTTCCTGACTGATCATTTTCAACAGCTTCTTTGACTGCAACATCTTCAACTCAGCCTCATTATCAGCAGCTTCTTTGGCTGCAACGTCTTCAACTCAACCTTCTTGACTGGTCATTTTTAGCAGCTCCTTAGCTGCAACATTTTCAACTCAGTCTTCCTGGCTAGTCATTTTCAGCTTACGTTACATAGACACACCTCTAGGAGGTGGGGTGTTGGCATTGACACTGGTGCGACACCGACACGGTGTCATCATTTGACGACACGATCAACATGTCGGTGCAACTTTATGGGTGCGATCAACATGTCTAAGGTCATGTTCGCCCAATTTCTAGGGCAGAACTTTAAAAGACCCTGCTCGACATTAGCTGCACCACGCCCCCTCCCGCTCGACATCAGTTGCATCACGCCCCTCCTGCTCGACGACATCAGTTGCAACAGGCCCCTCCCACTCGACATCAGCCGCAACAAGCGTGAAGAGGTCGTTCAGGTGAAGGTTTTGCCAACCAGAGGTTCTGAGGTCGTTCAGGTGGTTCTCAATATTGTCGGCATGATTGGCATAAGCTTGCAATCTCAACATCATACTGTCGGCATCATGCTGCGCTGCAGGTAATGTTCTCCTGGATCGCGAGTCAATGCTTCCCCTCTTTGATGGTTTTGAAATTAAAAGAATTGGAAGAGAAAACAATAGTTATTAGAACATGAAGTTGGTGCCACGCTATTTGAGACAGAAAAGAGAGGCCATGGTATTTGCTTGGGAAGAAGCCAATTTTTAACCTTGCCCTTTCCCAAATCATACTTTGCACATAGTCGGTCCAATTGCAGTAGTTGCTTTTATTGCCAATTTCCCCCCTTTCCCAACATCATACTTTGTGGATCGAACCTTGCCTTGTTGGATTTGCGTTTAGTTTCACTGTCAGACAAGACAAATTGTTGAAAATGAATAAGCCATTCGATATGTTCAGTGTGTCGTGTTGTCATTATTCAGTAGTTTTGGATTCAGTTTGTGTTTCGTTGCAGTTTTGCATACTTCTGAACGTAAAGCTATTTAAGCCTGAATTATTCAGCCGCAGGACCGCAACACGCGTGAAGAAACCCTCTGTTAAGTGTTAAGCCTTTTGATTACTGGTATATCAATATTATGACTATGACTGACTCCATCTCCTATTTGTTGTTTTGATATTTTGTTTTTCAATCAGATTGTGAAATTGTGAATTGAGTTGATCCTAAAAATAGCTGACAATAGAAAAGGAAAAAGAGTATCAATTGGTATTGACCCTACTGTTGGGAGTTCTGGTGGAATTGTTCATTTAAGTTTAGGATCAACAACAAAAGTTTCAAAACCTTCAATACCTCGTGATGATGCACCATTGTGGATGTACGTACAAAAGAGAGAATTATACGAAGGTGATGGAGGTAATACATATTTTATGTGTAAATTTTGTAATATGAGTTTTAAAGGATCATGTACCAGAGTGAAGGCACATCTTTTAAAATGATCAAAACATGGAATAAGAGCATGTCCGAATGTGGATGAGGATTTACGAAAACAATTATTGAAAAAGCAAGATGAGTATGAAAAAAAGAACGAAAGGAGTGAAAAAGGAACAAATATTCCATTATTTGGTGGATACAAAAAAGATGTAGAAAAGAAAAGAAAGTTAATGCAAAGTGAATTTAAAGGTTTTAGAGGAGGAGTAATTGAAAAATAATTTAATGTAATTGGAAGGGAAGAGATGGATAGAAAGGTTAGAAGATTTTTCGTTGGAAGATTTTTCTTTTCAAGTTCATTTCCTTTTAATGTAGCAAGAAATCCATATTGAAAAGATCTTGTCACTTCATTGGCTAATTATAATTTACATGGTTATGTTCCTCCAAGTTCTGAAAAATTACGAATCATTATTCTTAAAGAAAAAAAGTCAATATTGAAAGGCTTTTAGAACATAAGAAGTTTTCATGAGAAACTAATGGTGTTTCTATTGTTTCTGATAGATGAAGTGATATTTAAAAGCGTCTACTCATTAATTTCATTGCTTATTCAATTAGTGGCCAATATTTTTGAAGTCGGTTGATGCATCTAGAGAAATTAAAACTGCAGGATACTTGAAAGATTTATTTGTAGAAGTTATTAAGAGTGTTAGACCAGATAATGTTGTACAAATAATCACTGATAATATAACTAATTGCAAAAAGGCATGGTTAAGTTTGGAAGGTGATTATCCACACATTTTTTTGGATACCTTGTGTAGCTCACAGTTTAAATTTGGCTCTTTCTCGTATATGTAAGCCATCAGAAGATAAAGATAATCTTCGTGCATATGAATTGTGTTCATGGATTGAAGATATGGCAACAGATTGTATGAAGATAAGAAATTTTGTAATGAATCACCATTTAATTTCAGCGATATTCAATAGACATTCTCATTTAAAGTTGTTGAAGGTTGCAGAAACACGTTTTGCTTCTTTGATTGTGATGGTTAAAAGATTCAATACAATAAAGACATCATTGGTTCAGATGGTTACTGATCCAAGCTGGGATGCATACCGTGGTAACAAGGTTGAAGATCAAACAAGGGCCCAAATAGTGAAGACTATTATTCTTAATGATTTATGGTGGGACAATGTATCATATTTTCTTGAATTCACAGAGCCTATGTGAGAGATGTTGAGAGAAGTTGATCAAGATGAACCAATGCTTCATAAAGTTTATGAAATGTGGGATACCATGATTGAAAAAGTTGAGTCAATAATTTTGAAGCACGAGGGAAAGGAACTTCATGAGACATCATCATTTTATGATCATATTCATTCTATATTAGTTTCAAGATGGGACAAAAACAACACTACCTTGCATTGTTTAGCACATTCTTTAAATCCAAGATATTATGAGAAGAAATGGTAGCATGAGAGCATTGGGCGTTGTCCTCCTAATCAAGATCCTGAAATAGCAAAGAATAGGCAAATATGTTTAGGAAGGATTTATCGTGACTCATACCTACTTAGGCAAGTAAATTCTGAATATGAAAAGTTTTCTTGTGCCAGACTTGATTCACTAGAAGCACTGGAAGGAAGGGATTATTAAGATCTACTAGATTGGTGGGCATGTTATGGATTTGAGATGCTTCTTCTTCAAAAGCTTACATCAAAATTATTATCTCAACCTGCTATTTCTTTTTGTTGTGAAAGAAATTGGAGTACATATTCTCAAATTCATAATTATCAAAAGGAACAATCTATCAAGTAGTCGTGCTAAAGACTTGGTTTATGTCCATTCAAATCTGATATTAGTTTCACGATCTAACGCTGAGTACAGGTAAAAATTACTAATCTTTCAAAATTATTTTCTTTTCTATTAATTATGATGATTATATTTGATCTTTTCTTCTTATTTATTTAAATATATTGCAGTGAAGGAGCATCAAAATATTGTGATGCAAACCTAGAGGAATATCACTTAGATGACAACCAAGATTTGCATACTCTTAATATGGAACTCACTAATCCAATAGCCCCTTCAGTTGATGATATTGTTGATAGTGAAGATCTATAATTTATCAGGTACATGTTCATTACTTCATTTCATTTATCAAACATTAATATTTTTTATAGTTAATAAATTATATTATGATAATATTGTTGATATGCAAATCTTGATTTTCTTTTGATTGATTTGTATATTATGATGAAATAGGTAGTTATTTACTTGTTATGCTTTAATATAAAGTTGTGTACTTACTGTTGTCGTCATATTCTTATGTTAATTGATGTCTCATTTGTTCTAGGCTTCTAGCTTGAATTAGTTGAATATATAATATATATATATATATATATATATATATATATATATATATAATATATATATATATATATATAATATTATATACTTTAGCCGTGTCGCCACACCCAATTTTTTTGAAATTTACCGTATCCCATACCCGCACCCGTGTGACATAGTTTTCACTAGCTTCTTTGGCTACGAAATCTTCGTCTCAAGAACATCCATAAAATACTCTTATGACAAAGCTTGCTAACATTGTGTTCCAAGATAAACATCTCTTTGCTGCATGTTGAACACGTTCCCCAATTCAACATTCTCTGACTGCATGCATGCTAGCATATTCAACATCCCCAGCTTTTGCGAAGGCATCAATCATGGCATTAGAGCAAGTTTCTCTCAGGCATTTTAATAAACACTTGGCATGCATCACTTAGGCACCCGCATTTCCCGTACATCACAATCAGAGCGGAGCCGATGTGTGGTCCCACGGAACGTTATCACAAAAGCCATTGCTTCTCAATGGTATTGAAAGTTTGAAATACACCACTGCCACCGTCTCTAGGACCGAGCCGCAACCCAGCTACATAGGAAGTACCGATATCGCATTGGTGTACTGTTCGTCAACCATCCCAACAAGTCTTTGCAAAACCACCACTAATAAACAGTTTAGGCGTTGATCGAAAGACTCGAAACCATAATGCACCTTTGGTCCCAAACAGACTCTTACTGAAGATGTTCAGATGCACCATTCAACATTAGGAGCCAAATCTATGATGCTATTCCCAGGTTCATACTTCTGCACCCCTCTGTCCCGCATATCTTGCCTCACCTTGACAGCATCCTTCGACCTCCCCTCTGTTGCATACACATGAGACAGAAGCACATAATCTCCACTGTGATCGGGCTCAAGATCAAGGAGGTGCCTCCTCACTCGTTCTGCCAGTTCCAGCTTCCCATGAACCCGGCAAGCTCCTAACACAGTCCTCCATATGATTGCATTCCTAGATTCTGCTGGCATGCTTTGTACAAACTCATAAGCTTCATCCACCAGCCCTGACCTCCCCAAGAGATCGACTACACACCCATAATGCTTGACTTTCGGTCTCAACTTGTATTTCCTTATCATGTCATATATATGTTTCTTCCCTTTATCCACTAAGCCTGCATGACTACAAGCAGAGAGAATTAACAGGAAAGTTACATCATCCGGGGGTGATTGCCAAGTCTCCATCTCCATCTCCATCTGCGAGAAGACCTTTAAGGCCTTTGCGGCATGACCATGAAAGGCAAGCCCTTAAATCGTTGCATTCCATGAGACTTGGTTTCTCCACTGCATTTGATAAAATATCTGGCGTGCATCGTCGATCTTCCCACATTTAGCGTGCATATGAATCAACGTGTTTTGGAATGGGACAGACTTGTCATGGCCCAACAAAATTACAATGGAATGAATGGATCTACCGAGACCTAGAGAGCCGGTATTCACGCACGATGAGAGGAGTACTACCAACGTAACTTCGTCTGGCACCGTGCCCATTTCTCGCATCATCTGAAACAAAGGGAAGGCCTCTTCTGGCCGATCAGAGTGGATGTATCCGTCAATAAGGGTGTTCCAAGAGATCACGTCCCGTTGAAGCATTTTATCGAACAATTTCCGTGTATCTTCCATTTGTCCGCACATAGCGTACATGTGAACCAGTGTGTTGCTAACAAACTCATGGAACTCCACGCCGTGCTTCACACAGGCAGAATGCAATTGGCCACCTAGCGCAAGCGATGGCAGCTGCGCGCAGACCTTAAGCAAGAAGGAAATGGTGAAATTATCTGGTGAAACGGCCACTGCCGCCGCCTGCATCCTTTGGTAGATCAAAAGGGCTCTAACCGGATCGTCTGTTCTTCCTAATCCCCTGATCATTGTATTCCAAGTAAAACCATCGGGATTCTCCATCTGGTTGAACACCGAAAGGGCGTAGTCCATGGCTTTCGAAGGCGGTGAGGCTTCGGCGCAAAAGAGGATGATGTTGCTCACCACAAACACATTCTTCTGACAGAATCTGGCCTTAATGAGGTGAGAGCATGCGTCATCTTCACGCTTTTCAGATCCGTGCAGCACTTGAACAGATATATCAACCTTTCCACAAACACTTGGTAGGCATTGTTACCCGATGAACTTGCACAACTATTCTCTACAAAAGAAGCCTCCAGCGAATTAGGGAGGTTAACAGCAATAACAAGAGATCCGAGGGAATTAGCGGAGTAACTACGAATAACCCAATTCATGCAAGACTTAGGGCACTTCATGATATTCTCTTCTCCCCTCCCTCGCTCTCACGCTTGCATAATCACCAGTGCATTATAGTATCAGTGACGACGGAAAGATTCTAAAACTCAATCCTATTTTGGATTAGACTTGCTACGCGCAGCTATGCGCGTTCTATCCTAAATACCTCTCAGCAACCCTAGAAATGTTCCAGAACTCGGACAGCCGCGAGTTAAACCCTCCTATTAACGGCCACCTCGTCGTCTAGCCCGCCTCTCGTCCAAACCACCGTCCGGAGACTGTCGCACTGTTCTGGAGAGCTTATCGCAAGACGGTTGAATCTCAACTTTTTTTTCTTGGCCACACGTCTACAGCGATTGTGCGGTGCTCCATCAATCGTTAAAGTACTGATATCATGTTAGAAAACGTGAGAGATCGATGAAAATAAAATGTGAAGATAGAAGGAGGGGGCAGGCCTTCTAATAGAGGCCACCCTTCTCTCTCTTAATCTTAATCTCTTAACCCTAATACAATAAGTCCAACAACCCTTATATAATGGGATGTGAAACATAAAATGATCAAAATACTCTTATTATTATCAGCAACTACAATAATACATAAAATATCAAAATTACTAAAACTGACACTAAAAACATATTCTTTAACACCGACACTTGACAAGATCGGTTATATGATGGCTTAAATTTGTGATTTTGTGCCAAAAATGCCTAAAGCTTATGCTGCTTCAAAGTTATTCCTGAATATGTATGTATTCTCACGGTGACCATGTTCCAATTTAGTTCCTGTCAAGAATGATTGGTACTCAAATTTATGCTCTTCAAGTATGGTGAAACCAGACACACGATTATTGATCTATATCGTCACCATTGTGATGGGAAACTTTATCTTAAGTGTACTGGGACTCCTGTTTCCTTGGGCAGATGTGGCAACCATAATGTGCCCTTTTAGCATAAATTTTTAGCCGGTCTTAGTGTATTGTCCAGTTTCAGTGAATGCAAGCATCATGCGTATGCTTTGTGTTAATTAATAGCACCCTTCCATTACCTGCTATTTTCTGTGGCTAAGCTTAATAAGCAAAGGGGAATACAGATGGGAGTAACATTCCTTCATTACATCTTTTGACATATGTTGTTTGGTTTTAATCATTGAAGAAAATGAAGTTGATCTTTGTACATCATGATGGCATATTTTGATTTCATTGTTAATTGTGATGTCGACTCTGGTTGGTCGTGATAGGAAGATTTAGGTCTTTGACTGTTTATCATCTAGTTCTTCCTCTTGCTTGTTCTAAGGTTAGGTGTAAGTATAAAGTGTGCAACCCTTTATGCCTTGGAACCAGATGATTAAGATGCAATAAAACGTGCCAAACCTTAAGTTTTGGGGTTGTACTGTGAGTCTGGGTGTCCTTGAATTTCCTATTAATAACACACATGATCAGTCTGTGTATAAATACAGTTTGTCATTCATCTAATACATGTTTGCAATTGTATGAAACTTGCACCATCATATCTGGCCGAGACAAATGATACACATCACACATGGAATGTACAACTCAAAAAAAAAGTTCTGCACAGAAGCTCAAGGAGTCTCTCAACTACTGAGGATAGCCTATGACTATCTTGAGTTTGTGTTTTATCATAGCATGCTGTGCACGAGTAAAACCATACCGTACGTTGAGTTTCAAATGCTAACATTTGTAGCGATTCATAGGGAACATTTGCTGGGAGTTTATCCTACTTGCCAAGGTATGTGTTTGGTATACTGCATCCTGAAGCACAGTCCGATAAAGTCCGAGAAGATGCACTAAAGACGGGGAGCTTCCCTTCTCGGATGATGGTTATAGTTGTTGTATCTTAATGGCTTAACAAATAAACAAAAGTGCTTTCATTCTGGTGCTATTTAGTGCTCCAACATCAATAATGTTACATCTGGTGTAGATGCTTGTGATGGTAATACGTGCACATGGGGTCTAGCTTCTCAGACTATAGGTGTTAGTTACTGTGCAATATAGAATAATCATGTTCGTCAGCTTTTCATTGCCTTTTCTCTTGTAAGAAAATAATTTATCTATCATTGTTCGAGTTGGGACTTGACTAGGTGTTCATTTTGGGGGATGCGTTTGAGCTTGGGCAACAATCTAAAACTTGCAAGGAGTGCACACACTAACGCACATGGATGTATATGCAGTTTTACCTTCGGGACATACCATGGAGCACACAACCATTGTACTATTTGAGAAGGGAACGAAGTGACGAGCAACATTTCTAGTGATATATTTATTTTCTTCCAAAGGCATGCTTTTATAATTGCTTGTTTTGACTTGGTTAATATTTTTTATTGGTTGACGGCATAAAATTGCACTCCTAACGCACAAAATTTATTAATAAAAATGACAGCTTGAAAATAGAAGACATGGCAGTATCCACACAGAATTAGGTTTGGACTAGCCCAACTCCAATGCGTAATTTCTAGCTCCGTCGCTAAATCATTTGACTTTGAAACGACGTGTCGACACGCAAATAGGAGAGAGAGAAAACATGAAATGCTCTTGTTTCCTCCAATAAGAGAATGAGATTATGAGAGCAGATCTTCATATTGTATATAAACATCTCTTTGATTATATTGAATACCATCTGCACTGCACATAATCATTGATATCACACGATCGATGAGGACGTGGGCTCAATGCTGACGTACGGTAGGACCGAAATACAACTGTATCATCCGTGATTCATATGGTCAAAGGAGAGAAACAACCATCTACATAATTTAAGAACACCTTAATTAAATGCAAAAGCTTTACATTCTAACTTTTGCAGTTCGTGCTCCTTGTTTTCCATGAAATTAAAGATGAAACACGGCCTACTACCATTGTCCCTACTACTATTAGCTCTCATGCTGAGATTTGTCAGCGCTGTAGATCGTAAGTATTAATAAAAGTATCCTCTTTTCTTCTTTTTCATTTTGGAGAATGTTTAAGTCTTTTTGATTCTCTACTTGTGGCTGTTCAAATAAAATTTTGATATGGCCAAGCAAACAATAGAAATGGATTAACCTTCATTAGTATTTCAGTTTGAGCAGGACCGAGAACAATTAAAATGTTCTTACTTGAATCAGCTTCTGCAGTTTTCATGAAATTGAGTTCTTCGAATCCAATTAACCTCTTTATAGGTGTAAAATAGATTCGAACAAGAAAATGAATCTTGGGTCACCCCTGAATGTTCTAGGTGCACGATGGATTCATCCTCCACCTTCGTGAGAATGAGCTCTTTGAGTCCTTTGTTGTCGATTTGCATTTTATATCGCTTTGGATTGGATTATCTGCTTCCGATTCTAAACTTGGGTATATCAACTAATTAATTTTCGTTGTATATAGTACTGTTTTTCAGCACCTCTGAACATTGATTGAGGAAGGAGCGGAAATTTTACAGACTCTCAAGGGAACTTCCCGGTTTGGGAATGACGACTTTGCTAATCTTGGGCTTGCCGGAAGCGTGAGCTTCAGTAGCAATGCCGCTCAACACCCTCCGTTACTTTCCCGGCTACGAATTAGTTTGCTACTCCTTCAGTCTCGTACCACAAGGAACCAAAATTACCGTTACCAACAAATTCTACTACGGCAATTACAATCGGAATTACTATTCACCTATATTTTATGTGAAATATGACAGAAACGAACGGACTAGAATCGTCACGAATAGTTCTGCCGTGGTACCATATAAGCAGGCGTACACGACTCCGTACGAGGATGTCAATATGTGCCTCGGTACTCCTAAAGATGATAATAACAATACAATGTTCATTAATACTTTGCAAGTATCAGGTCCCGGCATCAATCCAAGCCAGAGCAAGCTGGCGACGGGCAAATTTAACACCGACCTGCCGCTTCAGGGAACAAAGAAAAAACCTAATATGGCAGTCGTTGTTGCGCCAATTGTCGTCGTTTTCGAGCTGGTGGTCATAGGCGTTGTGGTCATCTTCCTTATTTCAAGGCCAAGCAGAAAGACACAGCACAACAAGCGTTCAGGTATGCAAAACGGAGATTTGATCTCAATACCTTTTTGTATTTGTTTCTGAGTCATTCAGTTCTTCAGGTACGGTCAGGTGATGTGATCGGAGAGATCACGCTCTAGCACCAAGTACGCTATTCATGCCACCTTGGCACCCATAAGTTACGGTATGATGCCAGGTCATGATCTGCTACTTTTTTTGAACAGGAGATATTCATGGACAGTACTTGGACCTTCTTAGATTATTTGAGTATGGAGGGTTCCCTCCTGAAGCAAATTATTTATTTCTGGGGGACTATGTCGACCGTGGTAAGCAGAGCATAGAAACCATATGCCTTCTTGCTTACAAGATCAAATACCCAGAAAACTTCTTTCTTCTCAGAGGCAACCATGAGTGTGCTTCAATCAACCGCATCTATGGATTTTATGATGAATGCAAGAGGAGGTTCAATGTTTGGTTATGGAAGACATTTACAGATTGCTTCAACTGTTTACTCGTGGCTGCGCTTATTGATGAAAAGATACTCTGCATGCATGGTGGTCTATCACCAGATTTGAAAAGTTTAGATCAGATACAAAATATTGCACGACCTGTGGATGCCCCGGACCAAGGTCTCCTTTGTGATCTTTTATAGTCCGATCCTGATAAAGATATTGAAGGCTGGGGTGAAAATGACAGGGGTGTCTCATATACATTTGGTAGTGATATGGTTGCAGAGTTTCTGCAGAGCATGACATTGATCTCATTTGCAGAGCCCACCAGGTTTCGTTTGCAACTTTGTTTTCTTGTTACTTCATTATAGCACCCCAACTTGATATTATTGTTAGGAATGCTTGTTAATGTGCTAAGGATGTTGAACGATTTCTTCTAATCACAGCCCACTGTTTAGTACTGATCTACATAGATCTTATAAAATATTTATTGATATGGCTCCAATGCTTAGAACAAGACCACCCATATTTCGTTTTAGTCTAGCTGAGACTCTGTGCTGGATTAGACATTGTTATTTCGGCTGACTCATCAAAACCCTCTCTTGTGTTAGAAAGGAATTCTATGTTGACCCTTGTTCAATAGTGTTGTTAACAATGATTGAGCAAGTCATGGAGGATGATTATGATTTTTTTGCAAAAGGCAATTGGTGACGATATTTTCTGCACCCAATTATTGTGGTGAGTTTGATAATGCTGGTGCTATGATGAGTGTCGACCCAAGCTTAGTGTGCTCGTTTCAAATCCTTAAACCATCAGAGAAGAAGTCAAAGATTGCATTTGGTAACATGGAAAAACCTGGGACGCCACCACGAAAGGTATCTGTTTTTGCACATCCCTTTATCTTGTTTCTTTGCTATTTGTGTTTTTGGGAAAACCCTAATTTATTTAAAGAATCATAATTATGTGGAAAGCAAAGCATATTTAGGCTTATTTAATCTTTTGTTGGAAGTTTTTCCCCACTTAATTTTCTTGTATCTTTCATATGCATTAACAATCTGCTGGTTTGTTGTCATAGACGCCTCACGCATGTGATACAAACTCCTAAGTTTTGTATATATTTGAGTCTGTAATATCTCTTATAGCTGAAAAGTCAAATGTATTCGTTTTGTGACTAGGAGAAATCTCATCTCGGATGTGAGACTTGGTCTCGCATCTGTTGGTGTATATCTGAGGTTATTAGAACCCTTCCCCACAGAGGGTAACTCTGGGCATCGACTTGCGCAAGGGGATGCCAGCCATTCAAGTCGACCCTGACTGACTGTCTAGCTACGGAGGCTCTCTCCCACCAATCTAAGGCTTGGGGCTTAGTTTTAACTTTTTAAGATGTTAAATTAAAGTCTGCGTGCCTACTTAATGTTTCTTTATGAGATATTTTAGAGTTCTCAAACGTCATTCAATATAGCAATGGCACTAGACACCATCAGATATAAAGGTGCTAACTGCATTCACTGCAATATATATATATATATATATATATATATATATATATATATATATATATATATATATATATATATATATACGTGTGTATGTCTGTATGTACATATTGTGGCTCAATAATCAATAGTACCCACAATGTAAAATTGTGGGTCCTATTGTAGTAAATGCAGAGGGGGGCACTTTGAGTACCATACTCATTGAGTATAAGCCACGTCCCTTGTATATATAGTGCTACATGCTTGCCCATGATCTTTTTCGGGCTTCCTGCTTGCAAAATGAGTTGACCACTTGCATCTGCTCAATGCGGTATCTTGTTGATTCTAATGGAGGTGTCTGTGTACATCGTGTCACTTTAGGGGGGCAAGGTCTAGCTATCCAGTGTACGGTATGGTGGCAAGCAGGGTCACACCATGAGCTACAAACACCACAAGTGAGGTTTGAGCATTCTCTACCTGGCGTGGAGGTTGTTCCCTCCCGCTAGTTTCTAGTGGTTTTGCGATCTGATGATGAGAGCAAGAGGATGTGATAAAGTAACACTGCAGAGTTGCTATAAGGAGAAGCTCCCATTCGTGCTTATTTTATATGTAAAGTAAAACTCATAATGCGGCAAAGGAAAACTCAAAATTGGATGTTACGGATTGCTGCAGCTTACCGGTGGGTTGTGACCTTCTATTGTTAAAATTAACGATTAGAGTCGATTATCCATTTGCTACAGCTGCAAGGAATGAACCTTTTAGCTGCTGCTGCTGCTGCTGCCTTCAGAGGGATCTAACGAGGCCAAGAACGGTCCTGTGATGTGCACATCTTTAATTTACTCTTTTCTTTTTGTGATTTACACGATTTCGATAACTGAAAATCTATTCACCATCCCTCGGCTTCATGTCTTTTTAGCTTTTCCAGTCTTGCTATTGTGGTAAATTGGTGGGCTTGACATCTCATAGGAAATATGAAACATGGGTTTTTTCATCCGGGTAGAACCGAATGGTGACTAAGATGCGGTGAAGGTCGGGTTTTCATTGATGCTGGGGTAATGACTTCTTCTATTGATATTGTACAGGGCCTTATTTAGGTTGGTGGTCTATTTAAGTTTATTATTGGAAATGAAACCATTCAAAAACTCCAACTTGAACCTAGAGCGTTAACTCAATGGCAGGGGGCTGTAGTGCCGTTGCTGCTGGTGGGGAGTTCGACTCCTGAAGGGTGACACACGGCTTCGGCCTCCTCTTGTAACAAAAAAAGAAACTCCAACTTAGTACATGGGTCCTGGTCCAAGTTGTTATGCTAGGTTTTGTTATAAGGAAGTCTTCTTTCATTTGTCGACAGTACGTGCAGACTTTATGTCCGCAAGGATCCATCCAGCGTGGACTGCCTATAGAAGGGTTAGATAATCTGGGAAATGGAGAGCTGTGGAGTTTGGCTAGGACGGCTTCTTGTGAGCTTCTTTGTGTATCGCTCTTGCTCTGACAACTGATTTGGTGGGTATGTTGAGAAAAGAAAGATTTGGTTCAGCTATATATAACTCACGTCACGTTTAATTCGTGATTTACTTGGCTCAAACAAGCTAATTAGCTAAACACAAACAAGATTTCAGTTGGGGAGTTCTACAGACCACCCCTGTTTCATTTGGCTTTGATCACCAGCACTGCAGCTAGAGCTACTCCCATGGCACCAATATGACCAGGCAGGGAAATCGTTGTAGTGAGATCGATGGTTCGTGATGGTGGGACTTGACATCCAGATAAGCGTGCCAGCTTTAGACAGGTCACGGAAAACTAACATGACCCGAGAATTTTGTCTGCCAAGACTGGTTTCGAAAAAATCAGGTTGTATTTGGGTTGACCTACTTTTGGTTCGAAACGAAGCTGCCGTCAATCTCAGACTTGATACTTGAAACCGACACGAAAATGGCACAAAATGCGAGAACAAAAAATAGCTTGTCATTGGGAATTGACGTGTTTTTCATGTGAACGACTTGACAGCAAAGCACAATGCTGGCCCTGCATGAATGGCCGAGGGTAGCTACGACGACCAAAAGTAAAAGCAAAACCTTCTCCTATGCTAAGTGGAGTCGGCTGCATGATGATTCTTAGTTGCTATTAAGCATGGATTCTTAGTTGCAATTATGCTCGATATCGTATTGTAAGCAAAACCCAGTTTCAAAGAAAGCTTTTGCTTTTGCTTTATTTTTCTATAGCTACTAACATATTCCAATTCGCCAGGTTGTCTCCTGCCAACGGATTCAGCGGCAGTTTGAAAGGTTCATCTATTTGGGCCATGATCTTTTCTTTTTAAAGTTTAAATTAGACAAAGAAAGGTTAGAAATGTTGGAAAGAAATAACAAGACATGATCTTTCTTATTTAGAGTTTAATGCTGGCAAGATACAAGATTGAATACGATAGGCACTAAGAACCAATGTAGCCAAACCCACATGGGATGGGGCAAAGATTTGGTTTGGTTGAACTTATATATATAATATATGCATGTATGTGTATATGTAGAGAGAGAAGTGCTAGAGTTCTTTTGAATGATATATTCTGATATATTCTCAAATTGTAATGTCTAATCGAAGACAACCAATGATTAAGATTGATGAAGAGAAAAATACAAAGTGTTCTGTTCTATGATAATACAAGAACAACTAGAAAACACCTTTTGCCCTTTTATTAATTTCGACAAGTGATTGCCTTTAATGGTCATGATTTTGGAGTATATCATTCGAGAGAACCCTGTATTTCCTAATCTCTCTCTCTCTCTCTCTCTCTCTCTCTCTCTCTCTATATATATATATATATATATATATATATATATATGCACGAGTATGTGTGTGTGTGTATGTGTTTGGGAACTTTATTTTTCATTGGCAGATGAAAAAGCTTAGGTAATTTATGTTGAACCGTTAATGGCCAAATTATTGGGGTTGGTATATACCCAAAGCCCGTGCTGCCCAAGTTCCTTTTATGCAAAAAAGGCACCATGAGATCACTTTTGGGTCCCAACTTTTCTTACTACTATATCGTAGTAGGTAAGATGTACTTTAATTGGAATGAGTTAGCTAAACCTCTTCAATTTGTTTTTTGTAGCACGGATGTTTCACATGGTTTTCGACACACACACAGAGTGATGGACGCAGGATTTCTTTTGGGACGAGAACCACCCAAAATCTGGAAAGTTTTCGTGCTGCCACCTTTTACTTTTTCAAATATCAGGTGAGCCACAATTATAGGTTTCAAAAAGTTATGAAAATTTTGAGATTCTCATATTAATTTACAAAATTCTAGGTGAGAGACTTGTCTACCTTGTCGAAGTCCACTCACCACACACATGTGAATATATATATATATATATATATATGTGCCTAGAGGTAGCAAATGAACGTCACAAGTAAAATTTTAAACATGATTGAAAAACTACTTTGAGTTTGGGCATTGGCTTGGTGAAATCACGGATACTAGGGTAAGATAAGTGGGAGTCGATCGCGGCATCTCTCTCTCTCTCTCTCTCTCTCTCTCTATATATATATATATATATATATATATATATATATATATATATATATATATAGAGAGAGAGAGAGAGAGAGAGAGAGAGATATATATATATATATATATATATATATATATATATATATATATATATATAGAGAGAGAGAGAGAGAGAGAGAGAGAGAGAGAGAACGTGACAAATGCATACACCTCATGAACATTAAATTTTCAAAAATTGCACATTAATTCACATGAATATTAAATGCATCTGATATTATTTTTCCTTTTACTTTAAATATCTCAATAACAGTTGACTTTAAAGATTGAACATCGATAATTAATGCACATGAACTCCTCTCTGTCTCTCTCTATAAGCAACGCTGTAAAGGCTTTACAGGAAAGGTTAAAACGGAAATTAGGAAAAGGAGGAAAGAGCACGACTTACTAACCAACAATGGAAGTGTCATTAAGACATCATTCACCAATAAACCAACCGTCTTAAACAAAAGGGCAAACCAAATAAACAAACAACAACTAAGCCTTTTCCCATACTAGACGGGGTCGGCTACATGAATTCTTTGTTTCCACAGATCCCTATCTTGTGCCATGTTAGCAGTTAACTCCTAATAAGCTAGATCGTTCTTTATTGTTTCTTTTCAACACTTTTGTGGTCGTCCTCTACCTCTTTTAATACTTTCCAAATTTAGTTTTTCTAACCTTCTTACAGGTTCTTCTTTTGATATTCTTTCTATATGTCCAAACCATCTTAAACGATGTTCTATCATTTTATCCTCTATTAGTGTCACTCCTACTTTATTTCTAATAACCTCATTATGTATACGGTCTTTTTTTGTATGACCACTCTTCCATATCAACATCTTCATTTCTGTCACAGACATCTTTTGTACATGTTGATGATTAACTGACCAACACTCAGAACCATAAAACATGGCAAGCCTAATTGCTACTCTATAATATTTACCTTTTAATTTTAATGGTATCTTCTTATCACAAAGAATACGTGATGCTCCTCTCCATTTTAACCAACCAGCATTAATTCTATGCGTAACATCTCCATCAATTCTTCCATCACTCTGAAAAATTGACCCTAGGTATTTAAAACTTTCCTTCTGAGGAATGCAATATGTGCCTATTTTAATTTCTATGTCCTCTGAAGTAACCAAATGATCAAACTTACATTCCATATATTTTGTCTTTGTTCTACTAAGTCGAAGGCCTTTGCTTTCTAATGTTTCTCTCCATTGTTCCAATTTTCTATTAACTTTTTCCTTAGACTCCTCCACTAATACAATGTCATCTGCAAATAACATACACCAAGGTACTTCATCTTGAATATGTTTTGTTAACTCATCCATCACCATTATAAATAAGTATGGGCTTAAAGTTGATCCTTGATGTAACCCAATATTAACTTCAAAGAAGTCTGTCGTTCCTTCATGAGTCCTCACACATGTTTTTGCACCATCATACATATCTCTTATAAGGTTAATATATAATGGGATACCTCTTTTTTCCAAAGTTCTCCAAAGAACCTCCCTCGGTACCCTATCATAAGCTTTTTCTATATCAATAAATATCATGTGAAGGTCTTTCTTTTTTGCTCTAAAATGTTCTATAAGACGTTTCAAAAGTTGAATCGCTTCATAGTAGATCTGTCTGGCATGAACCCAAATTGGTTCTCTGCTGTACTTGATACTTAAGAGAACCAATTTGGGTTCATGCCAGGCATATTACAAATCAAATTACTACATGCAAAACTTTATATATTTACTCAACGTAATCGGCCAATCTTTTATGTAAATACACACACTCATTAAGCATTCATATCTCTCTCTCTCTCTATATATATATATATATAAACACTTATACCCATTAAGACTCTCTTTTCTAGTTACTCGTACCCTCATAATACTCCCTCTCTAGACAGTTATACCACCTCTCTTTCTCTCTCTAGAAAAGCAGTTGACTCCGGACTGAGAATCATCTGCAGAGCTGTAAAGCATAGCAGCCATAAAACTCCCTTTGCATGTGATTTCACCAGCACAAGTCAAAGTGGCACAATCGGCCACCTCATCTTAGAAGCATCGGGTCTCCATCGCTAGCTACGTGGATCTCCGGAACAGCTGGGGAGTTGTTACCATTCTCCGGCGAGCTCCAGCGAGATGCCCATAAAAGGATGAAGCCTTTTAGCACAATGATTTTTTCATCACATGATCCATATAACATTACAATACAGAATAAACGATTGCTGTCCCTAAACTGTGCAATACCAACTACTCTCTCTTGTTTAATTAAGTACACTATATAGAAAGAAGAGGGTCGATTCGAACTAATTAATTAGAAGTGCTCTTTGTGGAAGTCGAAACGCCCGAAGCCTTTCTGGTTGTATTCATGGCAGAGATTGCTAAGCTCCTTGGCTAAGATGGGAGCGCCACAATAGAAAACTCCTGCATAAATGCAGCCATCATATGATCGACAACAGCAAAAAGAAAGATTATCTAAGACGGTGCTTAGCGGAGAAGAATTATAAAATTTATTAGTAGAAGATTGTGGTGCATGCTCATGATAGGGCTCTGGAATCCATGTAGCCGACCCTTTCTAGTATGGGAAAAAGCTTAGTAGTTGTTGTTGTAGTAAGATTGTGGTGGTTGGTGACTAACCAATCCTTGCGTCAGGGTGCTTAGAAGAGATTCTAGAGAAGACCTTCTTCCACTTGGGCCTGGCAAAGTGGGTCCTTACCTACAAAACATCAAAAGAAATGATCAGTATATATATATATATATATATGTGTGTGTGTGTGTGTGAGAGAGAGAGAGAGAGAAAGCATTATATATATTAGAAGCAAAAGGTACTTGGCTAGGTTAGGGATGACAATGGGGAAGGGTGGGGCGGGTTTTCACCCCACCCGCACCCACCCCACATTAAAAAAAGCCTATTAAACACTGCCCAACTCTACCCCGCACGGACAAGTAGCAAGGCGTTAATTTTTTCCTTCAGAACCTGCCCATGTAGGGGAGGAGCAGGGTGGATACTGGCAGATGTTTCTCCTTTCCATCTAGCCACCTGGAAATGAAAAACTACTGACTGACGATTAGGAAAACAATGACTCCAGTTTATTTTAATGAAAGATGATAAACACTTCTCAACTAAAAGTTAGCTTAAAGTATTTTTTTTTATATTCCAACTTTTATATATTTAAGCAAATTAAAAGTAAGATAAAATTTCTGACAAATTCTCAGTTGCATAAATGGCTTACTCTTGTTCCTGATACAATGTCTACTCCATTTTTGGCATGATTTAGGGCTTGCACCATGGTGATTAGTGCTGAACGAGCATCTCCTTCCTCATAAACACTTGTTAAGTAATTATGCATCTCTATGACATCCTGCTTTGCAATCAGATGTTAGTTCAGGAGGGGCGGAGAGCTGAACGAAGGTACGGACAAGTAATTAGGATTAGTTTAGTTAAACTTTTAGCTAATTACCTTTTGATCAAGCTCAGCAACTTCATTCATAACTCCCTTGAACCAATCAAATGAGCCTTGCTCTCTTGTAACCCAGTAAAAATATGCATTTGAAGTCTTCATAGGCCTTTTCTTCTTCGCAGCACGGTTTCCAGACTCGATATCCTTGTCCCTTAAGCTTTCCTCCACTGAATCATCAGCAATTGCATTCAAGTCCTGAGAAGTGGTTCAAAATTTTAGTCGTAAGTTCTTCCCTGATGATTTAACTCGCAACGGAAGTTCTAAATATTTAGTGTCACGATTTGTCGGAATAAATATTAATAAAGATATTATAGAAGTTGGTATATAAAAAGAAGATTTGAGAAGAGATGCATCCTTATTTCTTACAGTTTGAGATTGGTCCTCTGTTTTGATGATATTGTTTAGTAGGTCTTTCAATATGCTGATGAATGGTGTCGCTCCAATTCCCAATCCTACCAATAACAAAACATCGTATTTTCTGTAGTCTTGTGCAGGAGCTCCATAGGGTCCATCTATCAGCAACTTGGGAAGACTGTAAGTATAAATTCAAAATGACCATTAATGATTAGCGACCGTGACGGACTAGGTAATGAATGAACAAACGGAAACAAGCATTACAAGAAAATATGGACCTCTTTTTGGTGGTCTCGTCGGCTCTTAGAAGGCCGCTTTTTCCGGCTACAGGAGGTTCACATACCGCAGAGAAAATCCTTTTGAGTTCTTGTGTCCAATCTCCTAATTCCCTAATATGTATGCTCAAGAAATCATCCCCTGGAGCCGAGGTGATGGAGAAAGGATGCCTGCATTATTAATTCAAATACAAACTGTTGGTGTTTTTGCTTCACCAGAAAAAAGACTTAATTCATTTATCGAGTTTCAGATTACCACTCAAAAGGAGAAACTTCAGGACATTGAACAAACATGTATTGGCCACTTTTATATCGAAATGCCGGTGGCTTAGTCATTTGCAAGCTTAGAACATTACCCGGACATATGGCAACCTGCGCTTCACATAATAACGTAATTAGAGGAGTCCTTTCATATGTATGTATGTACGTACGTATATATATACATAAAACAGAGTGTTGTATAGACAATCGTGTTTAGGTTAAACCTACCTTCAAAATCCTGACTGCATAAAAGCCAGACCTAAGTGCCCTGAGGATTCTTTCACCTGCATATAAAAGAACTGGTACGGCCAGATACATCCAGGTCTGCATCAAACATAAATTCATGAATAAAAATTTGGAAAACAGTATACATATAAAGACAATTGATTCAAAACAATCGAATTTCGGTTCGTACCGATTTCTGATACCATTTGTGATTCAGATAGAGGAAGGCGCCGTGGATGATGAGCAAGATGTAGACGAGAACGAGGAGATGGTGAGAATACCAGAAGGCATTGAAGCCGGTCAGACGGTTGAAAGGCCGGGGCATCTTCAGTGTATCCCTTCTGAACCAACTTGTTGCTAGGGTAAATGCTACGAGCATTAAGATCACCATGAGAACCCCTGTGATCCCTTCTATTCCCTTCACTAGGCTCATGTAAGTCGGTTTATGTCCACCGAAGTCGTCCTTTATTCGCCAGAACTCGGTATCCGATGGTGAAACCAGTCTGGGAAAATCGCAAGCCAGGTGATTCCCAGCATGCAGAAAGATACCAATAACAATTGCTCCTGCAATTGTCTGAAGCAAAGCAAATGCAAGATCATGATAACAATGTCAGCTAAGGCAACTTACATTTTTTCGACAATGAATATGCAATTATCTATATATATATAAAGAGATGTCAAAATGTGCCTGGCCGTGAGTGGCCCGGCCCGGCTCTAAAAAAAAATGTGGGGCCGGCCGAGAGAATTCTGGCTCATATTTGAAACATGACCAAATTGCCCGGTCCATTGGTTGTGAGGGCCGATGTGGGCTGGGTCGGGTTGACCCATACAACCACAGGGGGTCTATATATACTTATATTTATATATGAGCCATATATACTATGTAATAAAAAACTATATATTTATATATACAATATAGTATATATATACATATAAATATATAATTGAAAAACTATATATATATATATGTGGGCTGGCCCATGGCCCTGCAAGGGTCGGTCCAGGCTGGCACTTTAGAGGCCAATATAAAATGTGGCCCAGCATCGCTTGGGCCACATTTTCCATGGCCCATAAGGGCCAGGCCAGCCCGGCCCTGCTCAATTGACATCTCCACATACATTACACACACACATATATATATATATGCGGTTTTGAGGATGGAATATTCCAACAGCATGCTAATGTGGGGATGATGTTTTTCCCTTTTTCAGGTGAAGAATCTAGATGATGTTAACTACGGCGTTGGAGTCGATGGTTCTAATCTTCGCATGTACTTATGGCAAATTCAGTGCTCCCAAACAATAGAAGGTGTTTGGGAGCAGCAATTCTCTCCATTCTAACTGGAAATGGTGTTGGGGAAGCCCGAAATGTCCCTCCAATTCAAGCTCCCAAATAAATGTATTAGATTTCCTACCAAAGGGTTCTGCGTTAGATGTGATTACTGCTTGATGAAGGTACACATTATGAAATATTATAGGTAAAGTATAAGCTCTACTGGAGTTTGGAAGGTATTGTGGTATAGGCATGGGAAATAAGTTTCAGTTCTTAATGTCAAAAGAGGGCACACAAAAAGTAGTAATATGATAAATTACGTGGCATTCTTTTTAGTTCATTGCCATCCAAATCAAGTACTAAGGCCATACCAACCAAAAACTGTTTGACAGAGAAAATAAAGTGAGCAATGTAGGCTGCCTATGATGAGCCCTCCTTGAGGCAAACCTCGGGTGGGTGCACGGCCAATGTGCCTTAAGTGGCCCACCTGATAAAGCTACGACACGCCTATGCCTCCGACAGGGGTGCACCACTCAAGAGTTTTCCACTTAAAGTGACATGGTTGGTCCTACACCAAGTGGACAAAGGCCCCATTCCATTTGCTCACCCAATATGGAACTCAGCTTACCAATGCCCCTTTTTTTTTAACAGGAAAGGGCACCAAACGACCCTTTTGTCACTTATTTTGCAAAAGGCCAGTTGGGAAACATTCAGTGCTTCATTCCCTTCTTTTATCAGACAATGTGACAACAACATAGAGCCTACCGGCATGACCTAGATGTCGAGGTGGGATACGGGAACCAGGGTCTTCATATGGCCTCACTCTCTCGTCATGGCTAGGGCCGGAGGACCGACACGGCCCAGACTGTTTTTGCCATCATATACAAAGACGGTGATTTCATGCTTTGCTTGACACAGGTTATTAATACAAACGGTTTTCAAGGGACACAAAAAGAAGGTAGTTGCATGTACCTTGTGGAAGTTTATGTTGTCATCAAAGGGAACAAAGTGGCCAAGCCTGGTGGATCTGAGCCAAGTGATGGTGTTCCTGCACACAGGCAACAGAACCAGGGCCATGTTGAGCTTCAGAGTCTCGGCCCCTCCCTTCGCCGTTGGGAGGCAATAACCCATAACGTGGAATGCCTCCTTGTTCCGGTACTGAACAAACTTTAGCGTGAACAAACCGGCCATCATGATGACCCATAGAGACACCATCCATATCCTCTGCCAATTCTCATCCACCATATACAGCAACTTGTTGCTAAGTTTCCTGATCGGGCTCCTCTTTCGAAGACCGATGTTCTGGCTCAATGCACCGCTCGTATAGCTCAGTGCTTGACTGTAGTTAAAATAGGTGTCCTTTTGGAGGAGAAGGCTCTCAAGCTGCCATAGCTGCCAAGTTCATAAAACCTAGCCGTTACGAGGGTATAATTTGAGAACTAGCCTTTTCACAAGCATGACTTGTTTGGAATTGCATATTACCAAAGCCAGCAAGACTTGAGTGAAATTTGAAACTCATTTAAGTTTTCAATGAGCCATTATATACGTAGCACGATCATCGTAGTCCCACCTTAGCTTGGTCTGATCATCAAACGAACCCATCAAGACGCTAGGGCCTCCCAGTCGACGCCAACTTGGATCGAGCTTACTGAATTAATTATGATATGAAAGCCAAAGATTTCACGTGGGGCTTGAAGTTGGTCAATTTCCTCGGTGCACCATGTCGAGAAGGACTCGATAGACACCATCTTGGTTGCACCTGGTTTCGTGAAAACCATGTCCATATAGTGTCGTTCGAAATAACTTTCTCATGTCTCTGTGTTCCTATGAGCCTTCTCTTGATAAAAGAGGGGTTGGTAGGCACTGTTTACCCAATTCAAGACCCTTGGGCTTGCTATTAATGTTCCGCTTCACTAGAGGCACCGGACCCATTTACGGCTTTGGTTCGGTCAATTTTTTTCTTCAATCTTGCCTCATAAGAGAGTCAACGAAGTATAAATGAAGTGTTTTCAGGGAATCCTTTCATCCAGCCTGTGGTCGAGGAAGAGGTAGAGCTGACCTGCTTAGTCTTTAGTAATTATGCAAGATTAAGAAATGGTTAGGTAGCCTATATGACCCTACAAAATGACAAGGGATCAGGTCATCTGAACACGCGATCCCCACCACACATCTCACTTGGAAACGATGTGAGCAACTCGGGATCTTTGTGGAGTTAGCCCCACGTAGGTCACATAAAGTGAGATAGCAGAGATGTACGGTGGAGATTGAATATAACCCAACATCTTGGTTATATACAATATGCTGTAACAGCACCTCACCAAGACACTTGAATTCGTCTTGTGTCGTGTCCCCTTTGTGCTCTTTTTTGCTAGAAAATAGTACAAAAATGGGATGTATCTCGTGTCACTTCGGCATTCGTGGTGACATATCTAACAACTAGACCCAGCATGGGACCATGAGTCCATGTGACCCACAAACCCAAACCAGATTCCAAGCATGCCTTTTCACCTCCCAAATCAAAGTCAGCTGGGGATCATGCCAGCTAGTTTGATCTATTCTCCTACAACATGTCAAGACAACTATGAGGTCCAAGTATGGAGAGGAACCCACCAGAGAATTAGTTAAAACGCCATAGATAATTAGGGGCGGCAAATCGGGTTGATCGGTCCCGTCACTTCGGGTCTGGGTCAAAAAAGGTTGACCCAAACATGACCCAAGTCATGGTCAGGTTGACCCCTTTTACCCATTTTATAATTGTGTGTGTTACACAATATTTTTCTTGGAAATCTTTTTAATATGAATCTAAGAAGACGGAGGGCCAGAATAAGCCCTACCTCAATGTAGCCAAGCCTCTCCGGGTCGAGCTCTTCCATGATGAGTGCAGCATATTCCTCGGCCTGCTCCTGCAACCTTGATAGCTTATTCGCGGATGCGCTTAGCATGATGACCTGCGTTGACACCAATCTCCTTCAATTAATCAGGGCAATTCAATAAATTTGCAGCATCGTAATTATGACTAAATAAAAAGAAATAATCCTCTCAACTACTCAAGGAAAATTTTGTTAAGAACCTAAGCAGCCAGTTTTTCCTTTAATTAAGGGATTTGGTGACCTTAAGAAAGCATTAATATAATAAGTGTCTACCAGAATTCCATGTGTTTAATGTGAGAAGGCTTGATGTCTTTTTCAGTATAAATATAAACACCAAGCCAATATATATATAACAGGCCACTAGCACGAAATTCGGGCACTGCCAATTTCATTCTTTTAATAGAATGAAAGACAATAATATCTAATAAGCTCAATTATTCTCGTCGGAAAAGCTCGACGGAAGTGGAAACAAATGCACCTTACCTCCTTCACTTCTTCTTCTGTAATCCTCCCATCTTCGTTCTTATCGACAGAAAAAAGAGAAAAATAATCAGAAAACTGAACCAAGTGATATATGACGAAGAGACATTCTCCAATGCATCGAACCAAGGACGAAAGATAATTTCCGAAGTAGGTACCGGGTCTTACATATCGAAGAAAATCTGGAGACGAGAATCGAAACTTTGATCGGTAATCTGAGACCAATACTCGTAAAGATCGTCCCTCGTTATCCTCTCGACGGCGTTCAATCTCCGGCGTCGGCTCAACGCATCGAACAGCTCCAAAGCGAACTCCCTCGAGTCCTTCATCCCTACACATAACAAAAAACAGCAGAAATTCCGATCATCCACTTCCGGACTCGGCAACTCTGGGTGCAGCAAGAGAGAACTGGGTGGAGACTAGGAAAATTTACTGATACACTGAGCGAAGTCCGTCCGGTGAAGCCAGCCGTCCTGGTTGAGCCTCTCGAAGTTGGCCTCAACGTCGGCCCAGTCGCTGACGCCGGATTTGCCTCCCCGGCTTATGAACCGGAGCCCACGGAGTGCCTTCTGTGCGCCGGACTGTGCCCGGTAGAGCTCGGCCCGCTGCCTACGAAGAGCACGAGCTGCGAGGGCTGCATCATTCCGGGAGGTGGAGCCATATACATGGCCCCAGGTGCGCAGGAGCTCGGCCTTTAGCTCCTGCGAGAACTGCCGGAGCCGGTGGTTCGATGGGCTCCGGCCTACTGATGACGAAGTTTGTGACGTCGCAGCCGTTTGGAATCCTGTCCCTTCATCGTCGCTCCGGACGAATTGCACCGTCACCGGTTTAACGCTCCGTAGTACGATTGCATCATCATGGAAATCTAGCGTCACCTCGACGAAATCTCCGTCGGTGTCCGACCCGCTCCTCGACGACATTGGCCTGCCGCCTCCGTCACCGGATCCCTGTCGGCGTTCGCGCCGACTAAAACGATCGTCCATTTCCAAACTTCCTACTAACCTGCTCCAAGACCAATGACGAACTCAACGAATCCTTCAATCCTAACCGGCATTCATCTCAGGAAGGAAAACCAATCTCCGTCGCAATCGACTGAGAAATCTTCAAACTTTGTGGAATCAAATTCTGTTCCTGCTCAGGAAAGACTGGTGGTCCCTTGATTGCTATGTTAGCGAGGTAGAAGAGTGAGAAACGCATCTGAAATCCATTGAATTCAGATGATTGATTCGCAACGGGTGGAGAGAGAAGAATCACGACTGTATCTTCTATATGCTGTGGTCCCTTTTAAGTGCAAAAGCCTAGAAACCAAGAGCTAAAAGAAAGGAAGAAAGAGCGTTTTCTAATACAAGTCGCTGAGGCAACAAACTGCTGGTTCTATTTTTTTTTCAGGTGGCGGGAAATTACTTGGCAGGCTTCCACCGGTATCTGGCAACTTAATTCTAATTGAGTTGCGGGGTGGGTGATGGTTTTCATTAAATTTGGAAGGTAGGAGTGGCTTGAAGGTTAATATATATATATATATATATATATATATATATATATATAGAGAGAGAGAGAGAGAGAGAGAGAATCGGGGGAAAAGGTTATTGGTGCTTCAGTATACGTGGGGTGCAGGTATGTGTGTGTCTGAGGATTCGGCCTCCCTTTGGGAGGGAGAGAAAGGGGGAGGGATTGTTAGGGGAAAAAGTTTATTAGGTATCAACCATGAAGAAAAAAGAAGGTTTGGTGTTTAAGGACGAAAAGCAGAAGAAATTTTCCCGTTTTGGACTTCCGAAAGTTAGGCTTTTTCCAATGGCCTGTTTTGCTTTTGGTGAGAATCGGTAGAGTTGGCTCAACCAAGTTTGGATTTCCATGAAAATTGTTCATGCATAACTGTGGTGTGTTAGATGAGCCAACTTGTAGCGGGAGGCTACCCTATGTTGGGCGTAGGTCCACCTTGTGGGTCAATTGGCCTCATTTTAGGAAATGGTTACCAGAGCAAAACCAAAAACAAGCCTTCTCGCACTCTAAGTATAGTCTACTTCACTAATGCACTAAATCTCATTAGAACTTGTCGTGGGAGTTGCCCCGTGATACATTATTAATATGCCTCTTTAAGGCAACCTTTCCTTTATTTGTGAGAGGTATTCAAAGCAATCAGCTAAACCAACTTCCCGGAATTTTGATATTCTAGATTTTTTTTCCGGTTACAAGGGGGAGCCCCAAGGCTGAGATGCATGCTTCCGGGTATCAAACTCATGACCTTAATTTTGCGACTCGAACCCCTAGCCAGATGAGGTATTTCTCTTTGTACAGCTTGGATCTTGTATATTTTATGCTTGGCGTATGTCCATTTCAAACTTCATGAAACAAGAAAGTCATTAAAATTCTGCAATTTTGGTGGTTGGTGGGAATGCCTAGCAATTGGAGCAGAGGTTCAGGAATTAAAAATCAAGCAATCCACGTATGTAGAGATGATGAAATCCAGTTTTCAGGTTTTTAGAATCATACGTGATGCAAACTCACACGAATTGAAAAGCAACACAACATCACGAATTGAAATTGCTAAAGAAAAATGAATGAAAATATACTTAATAGCTTAAGCATAGAGGGGATTAGAGAATATAAAGTGTTTATAGAATATAGAGAGATAGAATCAAGAAATCAAACACATAGAGTGCATAATCAAAGAAAGGGAAATTTCAGCAACATCTACTTCTATTACATCATGGGGGGAGACAAAGCTCCATTAATACAACTCTTTTTAAATTGAATTTGAAGAAGAGATCTAGAACAATTAAAATGGAGCAGCACTTACTAGACTTACACAAGGAAATGTCCACCAAGCCAGCCAGCCCTTTTCTTCACCCTTTTTCCTTTTGATCAAACACTCACCTCTCAAAAACGTGGCCTACCTTCTACACTCTCCTTTCCCTCTCTAGACTATTCCCTAGCAGCTCTCACACCTCACAAAGCTCTCAAAGTGTTGACCTCTCTCTCACTCCTCTAAGATGCCCAAGATGTCTCACGCCTCTCTCCCTTGACCTCAATTTATAGGCCAAGGGGGGGCTCTTCTAGGCCTTTCCTTGGAGCGGGTGACCCAAGGGTTCAAACCCAGCCCCAAGGCCCATTAAATTACGTGGCCTTAGTGGTCCTTTATGGTCAAATATGGATCAGCCCCATGTGGGCTGGTTTAGCCTTGAGTCCCATGCCTTGGTCCTAGCCGATTGGACTTGAAGGCACTCGACTAAGCTTATTTTAAGGCCTTAATCAACCTTGCTTGATGGCTCTTCTTCAATTTGCTTAATTTGTGTTGATATGTGGGCTGGATATACATTTGATAAACCTTTGGAATCAGTCCCTAAGCTCAATCATTTTCAGTTTGCATAAGCCGGCCAATCCTTATCCCAAGGTTGCATTTGATCTAAACGACTCCTTGATTTGAATCAATAACCAACTCAAGTTGCCTTAACACTGGCCCATTTAATTTGATTTGTTGAGGAAGATATGGTTTTGACTTGGTCCACTCCTTTGCTTCAGGGATTGAGCTCGATCTTGGATTAAATTGGGCCCCACCTGTTCGCTTGAATTGATCAAATCATTCGAGCTTTTTAACTTCAATTTAAAACCTTTAATTTGAAATATTTTTAAAAATTTGAACTTTTCATTTAAAAAGGTTTTAAATCATTTGAATTTTCGAAATTGGGAGTGTTAGGAAATTTTTTTATTTAGAGTGTTTACAGATGCCCCTCTTTAGCATTAATCCAAATTTATTTGGATAATGGCAAAGAAGAAAAACACCCTTTTTTATTTACTTCCTAAATTATTGTTGAGAATATAAATCATCCTTCATTTCATAAGATCGTTTTTCTTGGATTATAGAGGAGGGGATTTCAGCCAAAGGGGACTTGACCTACATTGGGTACTAATCCTGAACATGATCATGAATGAACGACTTTGAATGTATGCATGCATGGTGTTGGTGATGCAAATGGAGTGTGAGGCTTTAGAGACACACTTAAGAGATGAATGAGCTTGGGGAGAGCCTATAAAGGTTGGTTGCCCCAAGTAGGATAATCCCATGTCATTTTGGCATTTCAGGTTTTCAAAATTCATTTTCAAAAGGAACTCTTTTTAGCTTCAATCAAAAGGACTTCTCATTTTTTATATTTTCCTTCATTTGGGTTTCAATACTGACTACTTAGTAGAGGTTTTGTAGGAAATTTTGGAAAATATTTCAAAGTTTCATTTCCCACACAACAAAGTCTAATTCTCAAACAAAATGAAATCCAAATAAGTAGATTTTATTCTTACTTTAGGATTTTTATGGATAAATCTTTCTCCATTGGGATGAGTTGTGGGGATATGGGAAAGAATTATCACGGTCCCTTCTGAAGCGTCCCGTAGTTTAAGGCAAAGAGATGAAAAATTGCTCCTTAAGCTTTAGCTTTTCCTTTTTTTCTTTTTCTCATTCAAAGAAAAGACCTCTTTCGGGTTAATTTTTATATTCCCTCTTTCTATCAGAAGGAAGACCTCTTTTTGGAGAAGTTTTTGCATTTTCTTTTTCTTCTTTTTTTCTTTCAAAGAGAAGACCTCTTTCAAAGGAATTTTTGTATTCCCTCTTTCTATTCGAAGGAAAGACCTCTTTTTGAAGGAGTTTTTGCATTCTCTTTTCTTTTGATTTTGTCAATTTTCCTTTTGGAGAGAGAAGTAAAATGGGAGAAAACTTATCCCTTTAGCTACTCGATTTAACCAAGATCATCCCATTTCTTAATAGCATCTACCATTTGAAAGTATTTTGCTATATTGAACAAGGCTCTATTTTGTAAGATAAGGATTTTTGGAATGTCACCAAATAATTTTTAAAAGCTCTACTTTTCATAAAGCATCGATTTCCTCATTCAGGGTCATACGATCAATCTTGATCCTTCTTTCAAGAAGTTCAAAGGAGACCCATTTTAAAATCTTTTTTAAAGAATTTAACATAGACCCTATACATAATATTTTTTTCAAGTATTGGGCATTTATAGGGTCTACTAAATTTCTGCCCTCAACATCAATCAACCAATATGCATTATCGATTTTTTGTTGTCCCTTTTATGACATGGGTACATTCCCACTTGGGCTGCCATCTTTTTAGGCTTCTTTGGGTGCATGTGATGCATGACATATAAAAATGTATTGCATATGATATAATGGAAATACATGCTTTATGAGATGACAAATATATTCAGTCTCCATGAAAAGTGTTCAGGGAATGCATTCTACATGTCCCTAGTTTGGTGGAGATGGGTCCTATGATATCAAATGTCCACATGTTGAAAGGCCATGAACTCATAATGGAATGCAAGGTGGACGATGGGATATGAATGGCATGTCCATGCACTTGACATTTATGACATTTTCTAACATAATCATCACAAATCTTGCTAAGAGTGGACCAAAAACAACTGGCCCTAAGTATCTTCATGGCCATCATATTTGCATTGATATGACCTCCACATTCTCCACACATCTCAACAAGATGCCGATAAAACCCTTTTTTTATAAAGAACCCCTCCCAAAATCACATATCGGGTTAAAATTTTTTGAATCAAAGCTTTATCTTTGGAAGAAGCAAATTCGAGAAATCCTCTATTTTCTAAAAGTTTTTAATGTTTTGAAACCAAGGTTTTCAATTGAATTTTAGTCATTTTGGCAAATCTCCAAATCGTGGATGGATGGAGTGGGTGAGTGCCAAATTTTTGGAGATCAGGTTCTCATGGTGGGGTCGACCCTTAGAGATGAACCTAGAGATGAGAGGGCATCTACTATGGTGTTGTCCTCTCTACCTATGTGAGTGAGTGTGCATGATTTGAAAGAATCGACCAATCTAGTGGCCAATTCGTGGTATGGTATGAGTTTTTCATTTTTGACTTGCCAAATTTTTGAAACTTGGTTTATAACAAGCATGGAATCTCCAAAGACTTCAATACATGATGCTCTTAGATTTTTCAAAAGTTTTAGGCCTTGTATGAGTGCTTCATACTCTGCCACATTATTTGAACATGCAAAATCTAGTCGAATGATAATTGGGGTTTCCCCTTTCTCGGGAGATATGAGGATGATTCCCACACCTGCCTCTTATCGATTCTTTGCTCCATCAAAATACATTTTTCATACTTGATCTTCATTAAAACAATTTGCTAAAACATGATTTTGAAATTCATTTTTAAATATGCCTTCATCGGGCATTTCATCAAGTATGGGATATATATCCTTAAGAGGCAATTCGGCCATATGATCGGCTAGGGCTTGTCCCTTAATAGAGGTTTGATGATGAAACTTTAAATCATACTCCATTAAGAGGAGCTGTCATTTACCTAGCCTATCCGTTAGGATAGGTTTTTCAAACAAGTGCTTGATTGGATCAAGCTTAGACACTATCCAAATTTCATGATCTAGGAAGTAATGTCTAAAGTTTTGGCAAGCCCATACAAATGACAAGCACATTTTCTCTACGGCTTGATAATTTCTTTCATATGTCAATAGAGTTTTCAAAATGTAGTAAATAACATACTATTTAAGGCTATCATCCTCATATTGAAAAAGTAAAGCACCCAATGCATTCGCATGTATGGACATGTAAAGCAATAATGGTTTTCCTTGTTTTGGAGGTTTTAAAATCAGAAGATTTACCAAATAAGTTTTCAATCTTTCAAAAGCTTTATGGCAACCATCATCCCATTCAAATTTAACCCCTTTTCTCAAAAGCCTATTGAAAGGTTCGCATCTTGTTACTAAATTGGAGATGAATCTCCTAATTGCTTGGAGTCGACCTTAGAGGCTTCGAATTTGAGTCAAGTTGGAGGGTGGAGGCATGTCTATAATGACTCGACACTTAGAGGGGTCGACTTCTGTGCCCCTTTGGCTTACCATGAACCCTTTCCTAAGCTTTCGCTTAATGGGTTTCTCATTGGGTTCTAAGGGTAGATAATATTCTACAATTCTAGAGTCTAAACCCGGCATGTCTTTATAGGTCCATACAAATATAGGATTTCAAAAATGCAATGAATGATGCTCTTTCATACTCATGCAAACATGCACCTATTTTTACACATCTTAGGTTAGACTGACTCCCTAAAAGTCCCCTCCTATGGAATTTAAAGGTTTTTCCAAGTCAAGGATTTTATGAAATTCAGAAAGCTCGGAGGCTTGATCTTCCTCATAGATGAGGGGATCTTTCTCTTTGCTTTGATCATTCTCAAGCACTTTAATTTCTAGGGAAGTGCTAGGCGAGAGAGGGGGGTTGTGTATGATGGACTTAGCCGATTTTGGTTTGGGAATATATACAATCTTTGAAGAACTCGAAATTGAGATTTGTATATGGCCAACATTTTTTTGGATAATTTCAATTTTTTTATCTTTTTCCAAAACTAGAAGGATCAATATAAAAGACTTTCTTTTTTAGGCTTTTTCCAAATAAAGAATAGGAGAATGAATATAAACAATTTCTTTTTTCGAATTTTTAGATTTTTCACATGTTTTTGGATTTTGGAAGTTTTCTAAAATTTTTTGGCTTTTGCAAATATATAATTTTTGGGGATTTTTGTATAAGGAGGGGTCTTCTATCAAACCTACAAAGAAAATACTATGAATTAGACTCTAAACAAGAGATCTAAGTCATAGGTCTCGGTGTTAGTGGGTTCTAGGGCACCCTTGACCCAAATGGTCTTAGGTGGTGGCTCATGGGGTATGGATGGGATAGCCCAATCCATATCGACTTGGGTTTGGATTAGGTAGAATGGGTTCTAACCTACCTTGGCTATGGGCTCCTAGACCTTGGTAAGGTGTGTACCCCATATTCAACATCATATTTCAAGGCTTCTTGAGTTTTGAAAATTCTTTGTATAATGGGTGGCCTTGGAACATAGTGTCGTCCATGTCATGTATGTACACACGTTTAGACTTGGCTAGGGTTTTGGAAACATTGGTGGCAGAAGACTTGGACTTCCACATGACCCTAGGAGTGAGTGGCTTGAGAGGTTTTGGCTTAGTCTCTCCCAAGAGGTGGACGGTTTTGGCATGATCCCTAGGTGCAACCCAATGTGCCCCTAGGGGTGGACGATTTGGGTTTATTTGAATGCAAAGGAAAAATATGCTTGATCCCTTGCAATTTATGAGGGTATGGATTCCAAGAGAAACCATAGTTGGTCCCTTGGTGGGTTTATGTATATTAGAAAAAATCATGATCGTAGGTTCGGGTTCATAATACAAACCTAGGCTCAAGGAGACTTGTTTATGCATGGTAGGTTTAGGTGTACCTAGGATGTCGATGCATGCCTTAGGAATAGCCATGTCTATCATATTTTGAACTTTTTTTTCATCTTTTTTTTTTTGAAATTCTTTTTCTTGATGCGGGACATTCGGCGTACCTTGAAAATCCACGTCTTTGGACACATTTTGTGGGTATGTGGGTACATGAGAGTTATTCGATGCATCCAATGTATATGAATGAATTGTTGATCCTACACTAAGAAGGGGAGGATCGAGTAGAGAGTTTATGGGAGAATGAGTTTCGAACATATCTTTTTCAATCTTGTCTACCTTTTCATTGTGAGAGCAAGCATCCTTGCAGGCGTCCTGAGATTGCTCTAGCTCGGACATAGCTTCGAGCTCCCGTTGCTTTGCGGGGTCTTGGATTTCATCCTCCAAACCTACATGTGTGCAACATTCATTCTCCCGTGAAACATGTGAAGTATGTGAGGTGATGCTCAAAGGATTGGAACCCATCGGAGCGAATATTTATGAGGATTTGGGAGTGAAGTGGATCTCACACCCCACTCTACTTGTGTGCCTAGAAATGTGGATTTCACTTTCGATTTTTAGAATTTCAAAATTTTGTTTTTCAAATATTTTTTATTTTTGAAGTTTTTCCATTTTTTTTTATCTTTCGAAACATAAAAAACTTTTTTGGGTTTTTCAATGGAAAATAGGGTGCTTAGAGGATGGGCAAGGTTAGATGATTCAATCTCAACACTTGTTGCATTTGAAGTCTCATTTCCTTCATCGGATTTTGGGCTTAATTTGGTTTTTTAGGTATGCTTTTTCTCTCTATGCACCCGAGATGAATTTTCATGGGATCGATTTACCTTAGCCTTTTGGCTTAGGGCATCAATTTTTTTCTCCATTTCTCTTATTATTTTCCTTAGAGAGGCAAGCTCTTCATCTCAGGTTTTAGAGGATTTCTTTGAGCTTTTGAAAAACCGATACGAGGATTTCATTGGCTTGTTTTCAAATGAATCATCTATACTTGACATTTTTTTTCAAAATCAACTTATGCACAAAAGAGGTATTAACACCAAAGTTTTAAAAGATTGGAATTGGAAAAGTTCACCCAAGCTTAGAATCCCATGAGACTCGAATCCCACCGGGCGTGCCAATTCTATAGACGTGAAATTTTCACTCTAAGCCTATGTAGATACTTGGAATAAAACTCTCAACTCTACTTGATGCGCGAGCGTGTCAGCTAGTTTTTTAAAAACTAGCAAAATTGAATCTGACGAGCGATTATGGCTAAGCGGACTCTTTTTGCATTAGACCTTCTTGAACCGATGGTCAAGGGTCAGTCTAAGCGCTTAGGGATTCCAACTAAACAGGTGAGACTTCCAAATTCACGTGAAAAGCAAAGGTGTTGTGAATGAAAAACATGTGCACTTGATTCAAGTTTCAAAAGTGAATAAGTTCTGAAAAACAGAAAGTCCTGTTTTTAGGGCTTGTTTCCCGAATCTTTTTGAATGCCTTTCAGACCTTGTAAAATCATCAAAATTTTAGAAGTTGAAGCCTGGGATGTGGACAGTTGGGAACATCTTTCAAATCTTGATTCAGAGTTGTATTGTTGCAGAATTAAATCTAGGAAGTGCCTCTCCTTATCCACCCGAAACTGTTCTGTCACAGAAATATAGAGACTCAAAGATTAGCCTGTATCTCAATGCTTAGAGTTCCAAATTTAATGAATTTGATCTTGATAGAAAGCTATGGATATCATCTTTCTAGTGAATTAAAATTTATAGATTTTGAATACTCACAAACAGAGTTATGGGATAAATAACAAGGCTCTATTACAGGAAAATTGGTTGAAAAGATAGTTTAAAAAAACTTTTCCAATTTTGCACAATTTTAATTACGATGTTGGATAGCCCTATAATTCTTACAAATTTTATTAGAAGTGGGTCAATATATTTATAATAAGTATACAAAGTTTAGGAATAATTGGAGTAGAGGTTCGGGAATTAAAAATCAAGCAATCCACGTATGCAAAGATGATGAAATCTAGTTTTTCAGGTTTTTAGAATCATACGTGATGCAAACTCACACAAATTAAAAAGCAACAACACAACATCACGAATTGAAATTGATGAAGAAAAATGAATGAAAATATACTTAATAGCTTAAGCATAGAGGAGATTAGAGAATATAAAGTGTTTATAGAATATAAAGAGGTAGAATCAAGAAATCAAACACATAGAGTGCATAATCAAAGAAAGAGAAATTTCAGCAACATCTACTTCTATTACATCATAGGGGGAGATAAAGCTCCATTAATATAACCCCTTTTGAATTGAATTTAAAGAAGAGATCTAGAACAATTAAAATGGAGCAGTACTTACTGGACTTACACAAGGAAATGTCCACCAAGGTAGTGGTCGACCACCCCTTTTCTTCACTCTTTTCCCTTTTGATCAAACACTCACCTCTCAAAAACGTGGCCTTCCTTCTACACTCTCCTTTCCCTCTCTCGGTTATTTCCTAACAGCTCTCACACCTCATAAAGCTCTCAAAGTACTGGCCTCTCCCTCACTCCTCCAAGATGCCTAAGATGTCTCACGCCCTCCCCCCCTTGGCCTCAATTTATAGGCCAAGGGGGGGCTCTTTTAGGCCCTTCCTTGGGGCGGGTGACCCAAGGGTCCAAACCCAGCCCCAAGGCCCATCAAATCAAGTGGCCTTGGTGGTCCTTTGTGATCAAATGTGGACCAGCCCCATGTGAGCTGGTTTAGCCTTGAGTCCCATGCCTTCGTCATAGACGATTAGACTTGAAGGCACTTGGCTAAGCTTGTTTTAAGGCCTTAATCAACCTTGCTTGATGGTTGTTCTTCAATTTGCTTGAATTGTGTTGATATGTGGGTTGGATATATATTTGATAAACCTTTGGAATCAGCCCCTAAGCTCAATCATTTTTAATTTGCATAAGATGGCCAATCCTTATCCCAAGGTTGCATTTGATCCAAATGACTCCTTGATTTGAATCAATAACCAACTCAATCTGCCTTGACGCTGGCCCATTTAATTTGATTTGTTGAGGAATATATGCTTTTGACTTGATCCACTCCTTTGCTTCCAGGATTGAGCTCAATCCTAGATTAAATTAGGGCCCACCTGTTCGCCTAATTTGATCGAATCATTTGGGCTTTTTAACTTCAATTTAAAACCTTTAATTTGAAACATTTTTAAAAGATTTGAACTTTTCATTTAAAAAGGTTTTAAATCATTTGAATTTTCGAAATTGGGAGTGTTAGGAAATTTTTGATTTAGGGTGTTTGCAATGGTTTTAGTTTCTTACTGTAAAAACTGTATTGGAGGTAGCTGGTTTGCTTTTTCTTTAGATATGGAGAAGATTTTTTACTTATAATGGAACAAATTCCATGGTAAGTGTATGGCTGCTAAAATCCAATTGTAATGTTCTGGCCAAAGTATCGAAAAAGTATCCAATTGTTCTTTATGTCAAAGATATTGAGCATTTTCTATCTACATCCCAGAGGGTATACTCCTTATTTGATAAAATGTTGAAGAAGCTCTCGGGACCCGTTCTCATCCTAGGCTCAAGAATGTCGTATCCAGGCAATGATCTCAGGGAAGGGGATGAGAAGTTATCTCTGTTGTTCCCTTATGGCATAGAGATCAAACCACTGAAGGATGAAAATGACTTGGTTAGCTAAGAAGATATGAAAATGATTCGTTATCAAGATAACAGGAATCATATTATAGAAATTTTGGCGGCTAATGATCTTGATCGTGATTATCTAGCTTCTGTCAGCCTCGCCGACACCATGATTTTGAGCAGGCATTATGCTAAGAAAACTAGTGAAACTTTAGAGGCTTATAAGAAAGCGAAAAAGGCCGTGAGTGAAGAAAAAGCTAAAATTTGAGAGGATTTATATAAAAAACTCAACTCAAAAGAGGGTGAAAGAAATATTTTTAGGATAGCTAGGGCTAGAGATAAGAAAACTAAAGATCTTCATTTTGTTAGATGCATCAAGGACGAGAATGAAAAAATTCTAGTGGCAAATGATGATATAAGAAATAGATGGAAAAACTATTTTTATAAGTTTTTTAATAAAAATAAATATGTTATTATTAGCTTAGGAGAGTTAGCCAAATCAGAAAAGTATATAAACCACAATTTCTACCGACATATTCAAAAGAATGAAATCAAAGAGGCTCTTAAACATATGAAGGGTGGTAAATCGGTAGGACCAAACAATATTCCTATAGAAGTTTGGAAAATACTAGGAGAAATAGGAATAACTTGGCTCACAAAACTATTTAATGAAATATGGAGAAACCAAAAGATGACCGAGGAATGAAGAGCGAGTACACTTATACCCATATATAAGAACAAGAAAGACATTCTGAATTGTGCGAATTATCGAGGTATCAAGTTAATGAGCCATACTATGAAATTGTGGGAAAGAATTATCGAGGGTAGGTTAAGACAAGTATCAAGTACAACAGAGAAACAATTTGGATTCATGCCAGGCAGATCTATTATTGAAGCGATTCACCTTTTGAGACGTCTTATAGAACATTTTAGAGCAAAAAACAAAGACCTTCACATGATATTTATTGATCTAGAAAAAGCTTATGATAGAGTATCGAGGGAGGTTCTTTGGAGAACTTTGGAAAAAAAAGTATCCCATTGATATATATTAACCTTATAAGAGACATGTAAGATGGTGCAAAAATATGTGTGAGGACTCATGAAAAAATGATAGACTTCTTTGAAGTTAATATTGGGTTACATCAAGGATCAACTTTAAGTTCATACTTATTTATAATGGTGATTGATGAGTTAACAAAACATATTCAAGATGAAGTATCTTGGTGTATGTTATTTGCAGATGACATTGTGTTAGTAGAGGAGTTTAAGGAAAAAGTTGATAGAAAATTAGAACTATGGAGAGAAACATTAGAAAAGAAAGGCCTCTGACTTAGTAGAACAAAGACAAAATATATGGAATGTAAGTTTGATCATTTGGTTACTTCAGAGGATATAAAAAATTAAAATTGACACACATTGCATCCCCCAAAAGGAAAGTTTTAAATACCTAGGATCAATTTTTCAGAGTGATGGAAGAATTGATGGAGATGTTACGTATAGAATTAATGCTAGTTGGTTAAAATGGAGAAGAGCATAAGGTATTCTTTGTGATAAGAAGATACTATTAAAGTTAAAAGGTAAATATTATAGAGCAGCAATTAGGCCCTATGTCACACGGGTGCGGGTGCGGGTGCGGGTGTGGACACAGGTGCCGGTACTGGTGCGGGATATGACAAATTTCAAAAATTTTGGGTGCGGCCACACGAATAAGGTATATAATATTATATATTATATATAATATTCAAGCTACAACAAGTAAGACATCAATTCAGTGTTATCTGTATCGCACCGTATCGTATCGTGGACTACCACGACGATACACCACTTCGTATCGTAAAATAGAACTTATCGTTCCGTATCATTCGATACGGAGCGTATCGCCCGTATCGTACGATACAACAAGGGACAGCCGAACGGAAACCCACATTTTTGCGGGTTTTCATGGTTTCTTCAGAGCTACCTAAGCCTTCTTTCGGTGATTCTTTTTCTCCTTGGTGTTCAAGGCTCCAAAAATGAGCTCTACGGTGTCCGTGCAATTCTCCTAAGTGCGTGGATATGATTTTTATTGCATTCATGAAGTGGGAGACACTTTATTTGAGTGTTATTTAAAGATTGAAGATTTACGAAGTACTTTTATTTTCAGGTTTTTTTATTGAATTAAAGTGCTCAATTGAGATGGCAGGAAGGGGTGGTAGAGACTTCCATTCTCGGTCTTATGATATGGCGAAAGTGGTTCAAGGAAGAAGCAGCAGTTAATGTACTTCCTCTAATGCAAGCACAACTTAAGAAAGCTTTTTCTCTTCGTGCGGGGGTCTAGTGAGACTGCTCACATTACCTTCTCTGAGTATAAAATACCCAGTCATGACGCTGGTTTGTATCGTGGGTGGTTTTAGAAAATCAAGTTCATGGTACTCATTTCTCTGCCGTGGATTAGCTCATTACGTAAGAATTTATGCTCCAACATTATGTTTCTTATCGATTAGGTTTTCATGTATTAGTTTGTAACAAAAATAATCAGAAATTTGGCCACTCAAACCCATGTGTTACATGACAAGGGAAAAGGAAAGTGTCCAAGCTTGGTGTCATCCAATAATAAAAATGACAGCAACGCAAATTGTTGTTTACTGTATGCATCACAATGGCTTGTTTGGATGTGTGTTAGGCTTCGGCATCCCATTCTAGCATAAGTGGCACCCTCCTGAATTTCATCAATCAAAATTTCAAAACGAGAAATTATATTGTTTCAATATTTATGTTATATTGTGTCGAAGTTAAACTTTTCTTTCCCCAAGGCAAGCAAGGGTTAGGCAGACCCTTGGCAGTTACGCCCACAAGCAATCGAACCCTTGAACTAGCAGCGCAGTCCCCCACCACAAGTAGCATATATCAAAGTTCGGTTTTAACATATGATAACTCGACCCTCTTTCTAAAACTTCCTTGTATTCATTTATCGCCTTAATGATTGATAGTGCATCAAACTTAAAGATTACAACGCCCCAAGAGAAGATACCTAAGATATAAAATACAAGTTTGATCATTTCATTACTTAAAATGATATAAAAAATAAGATTGATACTTATTATATCTCTTATAAAAAATTTAAATACCTAAGATCAATTTTTCATAATAAAAAATAAAAAATTTGATTGAAATAATTATAAAAATTTTAATAAAGTATTTGATGTGATAAAAAGATACTAAAGTTAAAAGGTTATTATAGAGCAACAATTTGACTCAATTCTAAGTATTGACAATTAATTATCAACATATATTACAATGAACGTGGTAAAAATGAAAATGCTAAAAGTGGATGAATGGTTACACAAAAAAAATCATATACATAGTTATTAAAAACAAATTGAGGGTGACATCAATAAATGGCAATAAAAGCTAAACTTTTCTCATACTAGATAGAATTGTGGATTCTTTGTTTCTGCAAAGCCTTATCAAGTGTCATGCTTTAACTCTATAAATTAAATCATTTTAAAGTTATTTTTTCTCTAAAATATTTCATAATATGATTCATTAACTTAATACCCCGATAATTTGCACAATTCTATGTCTCCTTTGTCGTGGTATAATTGTATTCGCTCTCCATTTCTCATCCATCCTTTGGTTTCTTCTAGATTTTTGTACTTCTATAATAATATTATCTAGTCTTATTATCAACTTCACATCTTTGAGTCTTTGACTTTATTTTTTAATAAAAAAATAGTTAGCTCTACTAAACTAATACTAACATATATTTTTTTATTAAAAACAAGATCTATAGTTTTCTTATCTCCATTCCTAATTATCCTAAAAATATCTCCTCACCATTAATTTCTGGTTCAAGAATCTAGTATGAAAAACTCCATTAAAAGAGAAGAGACGGCAAGGAACTACTGTGATAGACTAACGATCTGGTGGCACCAACTACTAAAAAAGGTCGCATTAAATGAACAAAGATTTAAATGAATTTAAAAGAATCAATGTGTCATGTAACCGAGGATCCGGATGCACCGACAAACATTGAGTGAGCCGGGCATCCTACGACTCAGATGGAAGGACCTCTCCCTTCGTCTGCGAAGGGTGCCTCTGTATTAGAGATAACTCACTCTTATGGTCCGCATCTCTGCTGGGGCCTTTGCTCCATTATCGACTAGCATTCAATTGCATATCCGAAGAAATGTCAAACAACGCACCAAGGGAAATTGTTTTATAAGTTGAATACTACAATAAAAAAAGAGGCTGAAGAACGCTTTGTAATGGAAGAAAACTATGAACAGTACTTTGGCTTTTCAAGTAAAATGTGCATACGACCAAAGATCACGTAGTTGACTCCCACTTAGTATGGTGTTGGAAAGAAAGGCTTAGTTGTGGTTTTGGCTGGTTTGTGCGAACGGCGAGAAGCAGACCGGAGAAATCAAAATGAAATATTTCTCGGCGATCATCCCATTCGCTGATTCTCTTTACGAAGGCAAACTTGGAAAGAGTGCATTTCTAAAGCCAGTCACTCCCTCCATAGGCCCTTCGATCACGAAACCCAATGACCAATCCCTCTATGAATAGATAGTGAAAGAAAAAGAGGAAGCTGGCGCGAAAATCGCTATAAGAAACACAGAGACTGTCAGATCCAGCAACGATAACACTAACCCCAACAATAAGGAAGACGAACCAATAACACTCCTCTCACCCTGTGATAAGAAAGATCACAGTCGATGGATAAGAGTAGTTAGTCATCACCGCATCTTGATACTGTGAAGACAGGAAAAGGAAAATAAAGACAGACATCGACCAATCTTCTCGCTGGATTCCGGCAAGGGGAAACGACTATTTTGAGGTGCGGAAGCTGCCGGACTGGAGACGTGAAAGTACAGCATTAGGTTTGGGGGACGATGGTTTCAGGAAGAAAACGGAATGCTCAGGCAAAACCCTATATAGCTGCGAACTCCATGGGCAAACCCTGAAGCCTCGTATAAAAAGGCAAGGATGGCAACGTCGGTCGGGCCCCAACCCGACCCGACCTGAATAAAGCGGGTAACGCGTAACCAATATGCACGGCCTACCCGACCCATACCCAAACTGATTTGATCGGTATGAGTGATAGGGTGTTCAAGAAACCGCTAGAAATTAGCCCAGTTCTAACAGGAAAAAAATTGACAGTTTGGTTTAATGCTCCAGTGTTGGAACCGAACCATCAGAACTAAATTCAACCGTTGCATATATGTACATGTATATATAGAGAGAGAAATTAGTTCATACACATGCTCGTCCACGCTTAAACGTTCTAAAAAATCTCAACCGTTATTAATGAGATTAGTAGTTAACATTTAAATTTTAAAATAAAAAGGTATCTTAGTACTTTTTGTAGGTGCGTCGAATGCACTTAGTAATATTTTCTTTTTTTTAAAGATTCAACCGTTCATCATAAAAATTGAATGATTGACATCTTTAAAATGATTAGAGCATGAATGAATGCATATTATATATAAAGTTTAGATAGAATAGGAGCTGCTAGACTCCCTTTGGTTCTACTCTTTGCTAAATGCTTGCAGCGATTCAATCAATCTTAGGAACAATTCAAACCGTTCAAAAGAAAAAGTCACTAGGGTGTTTGAGTGCCCGACTCTCTCTCTCGGGTATGTTCCTCCCCAATCTCACCCTCACCTCACGGTAGAGAGAGTGGGAAGGACGACCACCCATCATGGCGGTGGAGGGTAGTGCACGAGAGGATGTAGACCCGAGAAAGAGTCAGGCCCTCAGGCACCTAAGTGACTTTTCTTTTTACGACCATCTCAACCGTTTATGAAATTGATTAGACTGCTAAGATCATCTAGCAAAGTTTGAGATCAAAAGAAATGTAGCAACTCTCGTTCTCATAAAGTTTAAATACATATATAATTATATATATATATATATATATATATGATTTTTTAACCTCATAAACATATCGGATTTGGATTATAGATTAAAATAATATGATGACATAATACTCACTATTTAGCCAAACCTTAAAATAAATAGAACCTTACGTTAACACAGAACCAAACTGGAACCATCGGTTCGGTTTGCTTTGGTTCTAAACATGTCATGGTTTGGTTCTGTTTACTAAAAACTAAGAACCGCAAATAGCGGCTTGCTTAAGGTTGAGACTTCAAGAGAACTAAACCGAAAACATACCTAATGAGTGGGGTGCGTGATAACATGTACCCTACTCGAGTAAATGCGTCGCAATACGGCAGGCCAGCTGACCCGACCTGAACAGAGCGGGGCCTTCAGAGCTGCCCCGTAAGTGTAAGAAGTGATGATTCCTCTTCTAATCAACGTCTCTCAGAGTCAGTTTTTTATTAGAACCTTTTTCAGCCACATTGGATCAAATCAAATCGCGAATCGATGAGTGAACAGAGAGTCCGATCTTTTTACCAAGAAATCAAGGTACTTTTAAGGTATTTACACTCCCCGGACACATCAATCATAACCAGCGGAAACAGCAAAGAATTAGATAACACATTTGAGCGTCGACAATGCATATTAAAAAACACAAAAATAAGGAAAAAGGGGTGGAAAAATACAAGAATTATAGCCTTTGAGAAAATTGGCTTCCCTGGGCCTAAACATATGGACGAACCTCTACCTTATACACAGAAAAACCGTCCTTAATGCTTAGAGAATGGACTTGGGAACTGATATCCACTTTCAGAAAATGAAGATCTAGACGAATTCAAAGGTACATTTGAGAATTCAGAGTCATACTGCTGAAATTGTTGAGTTCCTCTTGATGACAGGGGGGCCGAGGACTGAGCTTTGGGGCTGTATGATGTGCCCCGAGTTCCTTCATGAGTTTGCCGTGAGCCTCCGGAACTTGTACTGGCTTTTGCTGCCTCTCTTCTCTCTCTTTCTTGAGTTTCTTTAAGGAGGAAATCAACCCAGAGGTCTGCAAAGGACTGGAAAATAAAAATCTCTTGTTAGCAGAACAAATTTTCCTTTGTATCGTTTAGATCTTAGACAAATCTTCACTAACATTGTCCTAATGGGATTGCTTGAGCTACAAGGTTTTCCATCTAAAAGCTTATTAACTTGCTCAGACGCAATTAACTCTAAGCAGAAAACAAGTATTGACACGTGATGCACAGCTAAGGGTGTAAATACAGACACGATCCAAAGAATACTACCCCAAAAGTTTCATAGATCATGGATGTGATCACACAACCACACACACCAATAAAAGGAAAGTAGGCCTTTTCAGCTTTCACAACTTCATTATCCTTTATCTACACAACCAAGGGCTTTCACCGGGAGTTGAATCTTCGTTGCCATTCCTCAGCGCAGTTTCACATAGTTTTATAAAGCTCAAAAACAAAGGCTGGTTTTCATAAGCTATTATGTATTAAAAAGTAATAACTAGTCAATCTTCAATAGAAGTAATCATGAATGCCCAAAAAAGTGAATTTTTAATGGCATGAGTATCCATGTCCGACATGGGGTTCCATCTAAGTGGAGCATCTTGGTGAGTTAGGCATTGATGTATATTCTATAGCTACAGATCAAGATAGAGCATATGATCGGAATCTTCTGGTTCTGTTTATCCTTTGAAGCTATGTCAGCACTCAGAGCGTGTCCAATTAGTTTCAACTTAAGAAGTCGGTCGTGTCTGGCAAATAATTCAGTAGATCAGGTGGTCAGGTCCCTACCGTAAGTTTGTGTGGTCAGTTAGAGAATAGATCCAGTTGCCTAAAGTAGTTCTCAGATGGTGTTGAACCTTATACAAGCATAGCCTAAACCACACAGTTGTTATACTGATATCTCTACATACTGGAAGAAGCAGCATAATAATAAAGAAACATCGGCTAAAGTGACCTGGTTATCAGATGGCACATTTGCAAGCGCTGGAGAAGAGCTCCCACCCAAGATGCCCCCAACAAGGCGTCCAGGTAGACCAAGCACACCTCGAACAAGACCTTTTCCACTGGCATGCTGGAGGCCTATTCGCGTCTTATCCTCATCAGAGAAACCCAGCATCCGAACCATAAGATCCAGAACCTGGAGAACTATTAACTGTCAGGTACTTTTAGGCACAAAAGGAATTCACAAAGACAATATGGTTTCCAAAAGATGGTTTCTGGAAAGAACACTGAACCTCTTTGCTATGGCTTCTCTCCAAGTATGTCACTAGCAATTTGATCACAATTCTCCTGCAAACAGTATCCAACAGATCAGCAATCCGTCGTCCTTTAACCAAAATGAGAATGCATGCATGTGAGTATGCATATGCTCTTGATTTTTCCACTCAAATATTCATTAATTAATAAGAAGATACATAGAAGAAGAAGATAGAAGAAAGGGGGGCTGGCTTGGCTGTTGACTTCCTCTCTCCTTTCTCTCTCTTGATTACACGATAAATCCTGGTTAAAAAGAACCTAAAATAAACAAAATGATTAATCTGTCCCTATACTAAAGAAAGTCTGCCTTATGACTACATGATCCAATCGGAGCAGGATCCAAATAAGGTCTCTCTAACACGGCCCCTCAAGTTGGAGTTAGGAAACTCGTTATTCTCAACTTGTTGAAAGCTCTCTTCAAGCTACCTGCCATCACTGGTTTGGTCAAGATATCTATCAGTTGATCCTCTGAGCACACATGAATGAGTTTGAATATTCTTTGAGTTATCTTTTCTCGAATAAAGTGACAACCTAGTTCAATATGCTTGGTTTTCTCATGGTAGATAGGGCTTGAAGCTATTTTTAGAGTTGTCTTGCTATCTATAAAGAAGTTAACACGGATATTTCTTCGAATACCGATTTCTTTTATAAGTGAACATCCATAAGCCCTCACACATAAGGTCAATAGCATGATACTCAGCCTTTGCACTTAATCTTGCAACTATATACTGTTTCTTACTTTTTCAGGATACAACATTACCGCCTATACATACAATATAGCCAGATGTAAACTTTTTATCATCCACTGAACCTACCCAATCTGCATCTGAAAATACTTCAATGTCGAATGAATTGTGCGATGAGTATAAAAGTCCATGTGTGATAATAGATTTTAGATATTGGATTATATGGAACACGACATTCATGTGTTGTCGAGTGGAAGAATGCATTCATCTACTAACATAACTCTCAGTGAAGCTAATATCCGGTCTTTTGATAGTAAGATATATGAGTTTACCCACACAAGTTTATGATATCTCCTAGCATCTTCATATGGTTCTTCAACTGTCCCAACTATCCTTTTCGAAACTTTAATCAGAACAGTACAAACACGACAATCTAGCATCTTTGTTCTTCCAACAAGTCTAACATGCCAAAGAAATAATATAACTTCCCAAATCTTTTAGATCAAACAGTTGATGTAACCATTCCTTTAGTGAAGAGATTCCCCCAACATCATCTACATCATCTATAATAATAATGTCACCAACATAAACTATTATAGGATAATTTTCTCACCTTGTTTTATGAATAGAGTGTGATCACTAGCACTCCTTTTGAATCCCAAGCTAAGTATTCCATCACTGAATTTTTTAAACCTTTGTGACTATTTCAGTTCATAAATAGATTTCTTCAATTTATATACCTTATGTGAACCCATATTCTGATTATATTCAGGAGGTAGGTCCATGTAAATGTCTTCTAAGAGATCCCCTTGGAGAAAAGCATTCTTCACATCAAGTTGTTATAATTCTCATTTCTTATTCACAGCTACAGTGAGGAGTACCCTAATGGTATTCATCTTCGTTACAGGAGCAAATGTCTCCATATAATCAATACCATAGGATTGGTTGTATCTCTTTGCCACCAATCTTGCTTTATACCTCTTGATTGTTCCATCAACCTTGAATTTTATAGTATAAACTCATTTGCAGCCCACTGTCTTCCTACATGTTGGAAGGTCTGTGAGTATCCAAGTCTGGTTCTTCTCTAATTCTATAATTTCATCTTCCATTACACCTTTCTATTCTTCAAAGTGTTTTGGAATGAACACGTTGCATTCATCACAAACAACTTATATTCTTTTGAAAAGTTAGTATAGGAGATCATTTGATTAATAGGATACTTTGTTGCTCCACATTTTACCTTCTGTAAGGCAATGGGTAAATCATCTGAAATATTAGGGGGAGGAATTATATGATTTACCCGAAGAGTTTTTTGAACTTATTTAGGGTAAAGATTTTGATCAAGTATGATAACCCTCTTGTCTCCTCTAAAATATGTCTTCCAATTATTGTCTTCTTGGAGTGTAGATTTTTGCTCTTCACTTTCAATTACTTGATAATCTTCTGCAGGTAAGATGGGTAGTACTATAGAAGAAGGAATATTTGATAAGTTATTGTGATTCTCATCATAGAATGAAATCTCTTCATGAAAGGTTACATCCATTATGACATAACTCCTCTTCTTTACTGGATCATAACACTTATAACCTTTTTGGGTAAAAGAGTATCCCAAAAAAATACACTTCACTACTCTAGCATCTAGTTTATCTCTTGTATTGTTGTATACATGCACAAAACCCGTACACCCGAATACTCGTAAAGGAACATGAAATTGTTTTTGATTTAGACATAAGAAATGGAAATGTAAGTCTCCATCGAGTACAACACTAGGCATACGGTTTATCAGGTAGACTGTAGTTAAGACCGCTTCTCCCCAAAAATGCTTAGGAACATTATATCCTATTAACAAGGTCCTAGCAACTTCTAATATATGACGATTTTTTCTCTCTAAAACACTATTTTGTTGAGGGGTGTTTTGAGCATGATGTTTGGTGTAGGATACCAAGTTTAAAAAAGAATGCATCCAATGAGTGACATAAATTTCCCTCCATTATCAGTACGAATAATCTTAATAGGCAGTTGAAATTAAGTATGGATAAATGAAAAATATGTGGGTAGAATATTTGTTACCTCATCTCTGGATTTCATAAAGTAATTTGGTGCAATCATCAATAAATGAGACAAACTATTTATAATCGTGTGAAGAAATAGTAGAGCATAGACCCCATACATCAGAATGAATGATTTCAAAAGGCTTAGAAGTTCTGGTTTCATTCATAGGAAAAGGCACACAATGGTGCTTAACTTTCTAGCAAGTATCACACCGCAAAACAAAATCACAACTAATAGGTATCTCAGGTAACACGGTTCTATTTTTTGAAAGCGGAAAATGCTCGAGTCTATGATGCCAAAGAACCACTTTCTCCTTTTGATTTGCTACCATAAAAGTTGATTTCTTCTCTGTCCATTTGGTCTCCTCATAGAAGTAGAGCTCTCTCTTCATGCTACCCTGACCAAAGATTCTCCCCGTCTTTAATTCCTGAAATATAATGGGTAGAATCAAAGGTTACTCTACAATTCAAATCTCTGGCTAGAGCATATATATAGATAACAAATTAATTGAAAGATTATGAACATGTAACGCATTATAGAATACAAAAGTTGTAATAATACTCCCTTTTCTCACTATCAGAGTATGTGATCAATCACCTAATTTGATTCAGCTTGCTTTTGGTATTATTTGATAATCATGAAAATATTATCTGCCCCCACTATATAATCTCTAGCACCTTAGTCAATTACCCATACCTTTGAGAAGGAGAAAGACACATTACCATGCACCATAAAAGAGAACGAGTAGGCCATAGTTGGTTGAGACTGTGCAATTGTAGCGGAGGAGGCAGCCTGTGAATCTGCTAGTTGAGTTTCAAGTTCCTTCAGCTTCATTTTCATCTCTGTTAGTGAGCCTAATCCTTCTTCCAGTGAGATCTTTTCATTTTGATCACTATAATACGCCATATTTTGTTTGAACTTGTGTTGGTCCACTAGATCCCAACAAGTTTTCAGGTATATCGTGATTTTCCACAATGTATACATTTCAGTTTATTATTCTCATCGAATGTAGGTTGAGATTTACCTCTACCTCTGCTACTATATCTGTCTCTACCTTTATATCCAGGTATAGGATTTCTCCCTTTAAATATTGTATTTTTTGTACTAGGTTTTCCTTCTTTTTTCAAATTATTCTTGTCTTCCTTACTTGGCAGTCAAGAATATACAGTACTTAATGAAGGAAGTTCTTCCCTACTCAGAATATTGTTCTTTAGAGAGATGAAATGCCCCATAATAAATTGACGACATTCCTTTCTTTAAACTCCTCATTTTTCACTTTAGTGCATGTTTGACATTTTGTCATGGAGAAGAATTAAAACTCCTCCCAAAGACCTCTAAGTTCTACATAATATTTACTAATAAATCTTCCTCATTCCTCTATTTCCGAATCTTTTCTATAAGTTTGTACTTCTTTGCAATATTTTTTCTTTGGGCATATGCTTCATAAATTCTATTCATATTTTATAGGTTGATTCCATAAACATAAACGTGTTGCTAATCGCACGAATCACATATTAGATTAGCCATTCACTTACCATAGCATTTTCTCTGTGCCACCATGAGTAAGTAGGGTCATCCACACTAGGCTTAGGGACTTCTTATGTTAGATATTCCCATTGCCCCTAGCCATAATCACAAACTCTATCAATCTTGCCCATTGCAAATAATTTATGCCATCCATTTTTATATTTGTTATCTGAAAACCTTCTTTTTTCGCTGAAAATTTCTCCATAATCGACCAACTTCCCTTTTTCTATTATGATCGCCCCCTTACTATAGGTTGTGACCTCTCCTTTTTCATGCTGGAAATTTCTGTGCTGGAAATCTCCACGCTTACCGCACCACTCTAGCGCCCAAGAGCCTTCACGTAGAATTTACCAAGCAACCATGTTTCCGTAGTGCCACTCTAATGTTGGAACTGGTCTGTGCTGCTTTGAACGACTGCACAAACCACGAATCTTCCCTAATCACGCTTTAAGCTATGATACAATGTTGATTTTTCTACTCAAATCTTCATTAATTAATAAGAAGATACACAGAAGAAGAAGATGGAGGAAAGGGGGGCCGGCTTGGCTGCTGCCTTCCTCTCTCCTTTCACTCTCTTGATTACACGATAAGTCTAGGGTTGGTTAAAAAGAATAGAAAATAAACAAAATGATTAATATATCCCTATACTAAAGAAAGTCCGCTTTATGGCTCCTATCGAATCAATACACGATCCAATAGGAGCAGGATCCAAATAAGGTCTCTCTAACATATGCATGCCTGCATGTGCATGTGTATTTGCTAGCAAAGTTCCTGTGACAAAGCACAATAAAAGCTATGAAGTTCTAGTGGCAATCAACTTGTATCCTATAGTTGCTTTGCTTATTAGTTCATCGAAGGTCTCAAAATAAAGCTTAGCTAGGGCTTTGCTCATTCGTTTGGTTGGCTTTGACAAAGAATTTGGCTTCCGGTCAAGAAAATGTGTATTAGAAGGAAGCGGCAATGAGGACCCTAGAAGGAAGGGGCAGGTACTTACTATATAGAAGGGATAGCAGCAAGCTGCTACTGGTATGATAAATAAGGGAAAAGTGTGCTGCTACTGTCAAAGAAGAAGCGAAGGTAAGGAACATTCATAGAGGTATGAAGCATTTACTGAGAGCCACTTTCGAATCAGAACGGAAGACAGTGTATGAGTGTGTGTGTGTGTGTGTGAGAGAGAGAGGGAGGGAGGGTCAGCTATGCAAACTGAAGGTGGAAAACCCAATTTTCAAACTCAACCTGTTAACACATTACTCAAGTAGTTCCAAACAAGTTCCTACTAGCAGACAAGATCACAAGAACCGACATGAGAATGTGAAACCAATGCTTAGTTGCAAGCACACAAGCCACTGATCATGCAGGTTTGCATGCATTTCAACAGGCAAAACTGCAGGCTATACACATATGCATATATGTATGTATGTATGTATATATATATATAATATATCGTGTCACATTTGTACAATGAGCATTCCATATATATATCCCCTTTCCATTGACTTATGGTCGTTAACCTATTATGCATCAATGAAACAACAGGGATTCAGGGTATTTTGCATATGCCTTATAATACCTAGGATCTTAATAATAGGAAAGTACAACTTTGAGTATAGGAGCTAACCTGTCTACATAGTAATCTGAATCCACCGACATGCGGTTAATTCTTGTCATGCTCTGCTCGAGAGCACGTTTGAGCTTCAAGTTATCTTCCTCTAGCATTTTAAATAAGTTGTTACTCTCCAGCAACTTGCGTTCAACTTGGGAAAGCTTAAGCAGCAGATCATCTTTTTCCTTCTTCGACACCTCTAATCTCTGATTGGCTTCCTGTGAAGGAAAAAATATCTTTTATGAGGTGAACAAACAGCACCAGAAAACATCTGCAGGCCAACATAAGATGCAACCATTTGCAATATTAATCATCTCAACACTAACTTGTGGAGTTATCCTATAACTCCATGGTAGCATCATTAGGGTTTGATCCCCACAGGCACCACTTCCCGCACCAGCCAATGCCCAGCATAGGACCTGGGCATGAGGGTCCTAGCCTTGGAATTAAAGTTTCAAATCGTGTTGCTTCACCCCCTCAAAGGTGGTTCCCCAAAAGACGATTGAAAAAAAAAAAGTTATCCAAAGGGTTATGAAATTAGAAGATAACCCTAATATTAAAAGTATATATAAATCGGAAAAGAAAATATCAATGCAATGCATACCCTTAATGACCCGGAGGTACGAGATAATTCCTCCGTAGCTGCAGCCAAATTAGCTACCAACCGTTCCTGTCACAATACACAAATAAACATCATTATGGACGACAAATACAAAGAAATAAAACAAACGAGATGGATGAAAAAGAGTTGATCACTCTTAAAAGGAAACGGCAAGATCTAGGTAAAATTACTTTGGCATCACTTTCAGCATAGTATTGACCAAGAGCTGTCTGAAGATTCAACAGTTCAACGTTCTTTGAATCTATTGTACTCATACAACTTGCCAGCTTCTGCTTAAGATCCTTAATAATCTCATTAGACCTCTGAATTTCACTGCCGTTGATCTTCTTCAGCTCTTCCTGATTGAACATTACCTGCTTCATGGAACTTTCTAACTGTAATATCCTAGCTCTTTGAAATTCACAATTTGCTTGGAGTTCCTCAATGAGTTTGCTATCAGCGTCCATCTTCTCCGATTCTTCAAAATGCTGAATAATGCCACAGCACAGCAAACAAACTTAAAGCTCAGCACCAACTTTTCCGGGAAAAGCTTTACTATTGTAGCTCAATCAACTTATAAATAGAATCGATAATAACCAACATGATAGACAAGGCACCATGGTGGAGCAGAAGGGGACAATTCTTTTGAGCCACAATTTAGAACAATGCAAATAAATAACTACGTAAACATGTGTATGCAAGCGTGTCTCAGAAAATGAACATCAAAATTGCCACCAAATGCACCCTGTACCCTGTGAGCAGAAATGACTGGGCTGATTTGGCTTCCCAAGGGAAAATTCACTGCCACAGACGTTGAACTATAAAAAGATGAGAACTGGACAAAGCACTAAATGCTTCCAACTAATGAAATCAGCTGGATAGTTGCTTGTACTAAAATGATTGAAGATTAACAAGGAGTCTGGAAACGATGGTCAAGCATGTACAAGCCTTGTGGACATACTACCAATGCGGCATGCCCAAGTGAGACAGGTTAAGCTGTTCTCTTCTTTTTGTTTTAGGAAGGAAGGTGAAGCCATGTTAGTCGTTAGAAAGTCTCTAGTACCATTAGAGTTTCAAAATTATTACTAATGTTCATGTCAATGGATATAGACTAATAGACTTTGAAAAGCAAAAAGTAGTACAAAATCATAATTTTGTTTAAGAAAACTTGCTCTTTCGTATATATCTGTAATATAAATTGCAAATGTTTCCTTTTAGAACAACAAACAAGATAGAATTGTACAAAGGCAAATCAAGTAGAGGGCATTTCAAATATTTAAATGATTAAAAAAAAAGGAGCATGATACTTTCTTTTGTCAGAAAAAAAATGCATGGACTGTAGGCTTGGAGATTTATATGCATGAAGCAAATATGTAACATAGAATAACGGAGACTCTTAAACATAGAATTTGAGATGCTTAGTCATTGGCAGTAAGGCAATGAAAGCTAATCAAGATCCCAGATCGCTTTCACTTCTATTCAAGATGGAAATGTAACTAATTTCTTGGTACTTTAGGTATATGATAGTCATTGATTTCTTCCCACCTTTAAAATCTAATGCTGGTATAATAAATAGATTACATATACTAAAAGAGCAATAAACCTTGTGCAAAATAGAGGGGTCAGTGTATGATCAAACATAAACTTCTAGTTAATGACCACAGCAGCAATTGCTACCTTATCCAACAAATGTTTTTTCAGCCGGGCAACCTCTTGCTTTGCTTTGTCCCTCTCCTGGTATGCATCCTTAAGCTTTTGCTCTAAACGAAGCTTTGTAGTGGCAGCCTCCTCCTCCTCACGTGAATACTTTGATAATTGTTCCTGAAATAAATAGATTATGATCAGTATGAAAATTTTTGGTTGGAAACATTTTTTACTTTTCTGAATCAACCCAAATCACCCGCCCACTGTATCAGCCTAGTATTTTGTCCCAGAATTATCTCAATCTTGGAAAGGCTCAACAAGGCTAAGCAGTTACTAGCTGTATTTGTAATCTTTAAGAACTTGGAACTGGAAGGGATTTGTGCAAAGACTACATTTGAATAGATCAGGAGTAAGTAATAACCACAAGATCTGAGATGAGCTAACAATTCCTTGGTTTTCACCAGAGTTATGTTGCATATTAGTAAAAAACTATCCTTTGTTAAAAAAGTATCGATGTTCTAGAAAACGAGGAGCCTGAGAAACCTAACATCTAGAGCTCTTCTCTCTATATCTCGACTCAACCACCAAAACTACCAAAGTTTCCAAAGACATTGTCCAGCATCCAGTAAGCCATAAGAATAAAACATCCTAACTTTTTTCAAGTTTTACACAAAACGCAAGTACATTTGTTAGATTGCCTCTATTCCAGCAATCTCTTTGCATTTATATTTTGGATAGGGTACGCATGATTAGTAAGGCTTCCCCCCTGAGATGAGAACAAATTGAAGAGAACCCTGAAGTAAGATAAACACAGCTTTCATGGGCAGGTGAATCTGGAACTGGAGCCAGAATCTGGTTATCTATTGCTGAGATCCTTCCAGTAAATTATCTTCAATCTCTGAACAATATTACAACATCCTAAAAATATAAAGGTTGTTTGCCATAATCAAAGCAAGAACAGATGACCAATTTCTGATTCCCACAAACATATGCAAAGCATGGGAAACATAACGACATCCTCAAGAAATAGTATGATCTGCAATCTGGCAGTGGTATCATCTGCAATCTCAGATGCATGCTCGTACAGGGAAAACATGTAAAAGAACCTAGAATCTAAAGAGACATGAATTCACCCTCAATGTTTGACATTCCACAATCCTGAAAAACATTTTCGTATCAACACATCATTCAATGTGCGAGCCATTTGCAATCCTACCCAAAATCATGCTATGACGGAACATGCATAAGGAGACTAACCTTTAGGTCGGAATTCTCTTTCTCTAGTGCAGCAGTACGTTTTGACATGCTTTCTGAAGCTCGGGCTGATTCTTCTCTCTCTCTCTCGATCAACTCTGATTGCAATTTTTCTATCTCCAACCTTCTCGCATTCAAGTCATCACAAAGCTCTTTCATCTCAACCAAAGCCTTTTACACAAGCATCTAGTTAAGCCATTAGCATATGATGAAACCCCAGAAATGCAACAAGAACTAAGTAGGAACTAAAAGATTCAACCATACCCAACAAGATAGTACATCAAATTCTTTTTAATAATTAAAGACACAAATGTGCATATATCAAGAGTGAGATATGATAATAGTCATTCCCTTGAAAATGGGCCACTAATTACTTCATGGCAACATTTAGTTTTGGGTCAATATGTCAATATGAATATCCTAGTCATGGTAAAGATTCTCTATTACTTAGGTATCCATCAATATGGACATTCAAGGGTTGTAACCAATTGATCAAGAAAGCAGCTAACCACTTGCAAGCTACAGATTCTCTTCATCTCATTTAAGCTTCCTAAGGAGTATTGCATGGATGCTTTCCATGCCATAACACCTGGTGCTCGAGGAATGGATGGAAGGATTTCCTGGAAGACACCCAAAGTCGCCTTACATCCTCAAACTATTGACCATCTATCTACATGCACAAATGTAGATAGAGCATGCAAATGGAAAGAAAAAAATATTGAATACACTTAATCAAAAACAGAAAATAAGAACAAAAACCTGAGCATCCATATGAGCTCAGAGAAACATATTTCGTTGAGTACAACAGGTAGATCACTTTAAAAAGACTTTGCTGCAAAACTTTCAGAATATGTTATTCAACCTTGAAGAAGCATATCAGGCAGTTTACACACTTCTCCGTGTCTCAAATTCAAACACACGTTCAAATATGGCATATCCTGCATTCTCCATCTCCCAGCACTACAACCAGGTCCATCCCCCACCCCCAAAAAAAGAAGAAGAAAGCATTTATGAAATTTAGAAACAATACATGTATAGTAATGAATGTACAATATGTATGTATAAGAGAACATTTAGCGACTATTTGCTTAAAGAATCCACAAACTCAACTTCAAGATACTCAAATGAAAAGACAGGAAATTCACAAAGGCCAATAGGACATGTGCCAGAGCAATATCAGCGAGTACTTACCCTATTTCTGTCAGCCCTCAGAGAATGAAGTTCCTTTTGCAAAGATTCGTTTGAATTCTGTTCCCCTAGAAAAACCATGATGTTAAGTTCAACAAGCACCTTGAAACAAGCCCGAAATAATCCAACCATCAGCATATGTACCTTGCAACTGAAGCTTCATATTTGCCAACTCTGCTCTATCTTTCTGTAGCAGATCTCTAAGCTGCTTCATTTCTGCAAATGATGTCTCGTGATCACCACGCAAGGTTTCCAACTCTCTTTTGCTTTGATCCAACAAGCCTGCAAGTTCCTAGAGGCATTCAACAGTGCAAGTCAGACAGAGATACTTCAAACATGACACATATAAAACTATATGTGTTACGCAGTTTGCTAGTGAGAGTCAATAGATGACTGGAGAAGCCAGAGATTAAATATCAACAATCATCTTTGTCAAAACGACAAAGGCTATAACAAAATCAATTCTAAGAATACATGCATACGATAGTCAATAACACTATACCAGATAAACTGAAAGCATAAAACATAACCTCCTCACGCCCTTGTGCAACAATGTGCTTTGTTTGAATCTCATCAAGCTTGGTAGGTTGTATACTGCCATAACCAGGTCCACCATTCGTTGAAATATTAGCCCCATATGCATGGTTGGTGGATAACCGTGAATTTGTTTGTGGGGCATGCCTTATTTGCCTTGTGGGTGACTGATTTCCATCTTCCTGCACAGAATTGTAATTCATACTGATGAATAACGTTATATAGCAGTTATTGCTGCATATTCATTTTGCCATTGGCTCCCTTTTCATTCGCTATTTGACTATACTCAGCATCACAAAAAATGAGGAGAGTTGCATTAGGCTTATGACAGCCAGTGTTAAACTTGTCGGATTTATTTACCATAGATTCTAGACATTATGAACGTGTCCCCTCTAAGCGATGCACTGCAGACCCCGAACGCAGTGAAAAGTAAGCAAAGGCCTCAACAACTTCGTTTGGATATAGTGAATCAATTGCAGAGAGGATTCCCACATCATGAACGGGTGTGGTTACAGAAGTTAGTCCCGCTATATTACCGCTCTCGTCCTGCTACATTGCCACTCGAACGTAGGGAACAAATTACAGAGAAGGTCTCTGTATTTTCAGCATGGACGAATGCAAAGGATAAGGAAGTTAATCCTAGATAATAAGATTTGCATTAGTACTTAGAATATTGGAACATTGATCGATAAGTTAATCAAGGTTGATATTATGATTAGGACAAAGATTCACACCCTATGTTTATAAAAGACAAAGTGGGTCAAAGAAAAAGCAAAAGCATAGGTTTCAAATTATAGTATTCAAGAAAGAAAAATGCTAGAAATAGAGTTGGTATTATTATAAATAAAGATTTAAAGGATAGTAGAACAATATGGCTATGCATATTATATTAGGAAAGTGTCAAAAGATGTGCTAGGTGAATCTAAGGGAGGTGTACCTCCACAAAAGGAAACTTAGTGGTAGAATGAAGTGGTGCAAAATAAAATTAAGGCAAAGAGGTAATGATACAAATTACATTATGCTACAAAAGCAAAAAAAAAAAGCAAAAAAGGCTATTAGTGAAGCAAAATTCAAAATTTGTGTGGATTTAAATAAAAAATTTAGCTCACAAGAAGGTGAAAGAGATATTTTTAAGATAACTAAGATTAGAGATTAGAAAACTACGGATTTTACTTTTGTTATATGCAATGAGGATCAAAAGATTCTAGTGGCAAATGATGATATAAAAAATAGATGGAAATTTTATTTCTATAAGTTTTTTTAATGAAAATACAGATATTATTATTAGTTTATGAGAGTTAACCAAATCAAAAAAAGTATATAAACCATAATTTCTTCTATTTAATTAAAAAAATGAAGTAAAGACTCAAAGATGCTCTTAATCATATGAAGATTGATAAATCTATAAGACTAGACAATATTTTTATAGAAGTACGGAGACTGGGATCACTTGGCTCAAAAGACTATTTAATGAAATATGGAGAAACCAAAAGATGCATAAGAAACAAAGAGGTAGTACACTTATGCCATATATAAGAACAAGGGAGCCGTTCAGAATTGTGCAAATTATCTAGGTATCAAGTTAATGAGTCATACTATGAAATTATAAGAAAGAATTATCGAACGTACGTTAAGACAAATATCGAGTACAATAAATAACCAATTTGGATTCATGTAAGGCAGATCTACTATTGAAGCGATTCATCCATTAAGACATCTTATGGAATATTTTAGAAAAAAAAAAAGAGCCTTCACATGATATTTATTGATCTAGGAAAAGCTTACGATAGAGTGCCAAAAGATGTTCTTTGGAGAACCTTGGAAAAGAGGGATATCTCATTAACATACATAAATCTTATAAGAGACATATACGATGGTGCAAGAACATGTGTGAGGACTCATGAAGGAATGACAAACTCCTTTGAAGTTAATATTGGGTTCCAGCAGGGATCAACTTTAAGTCCATATTTATTTATATTGGTCATTGATCAGTTAACAAAACATATTCAAGATAAAGTATCTTAGTATATGTTATTTACAGATGACATCATGTTAGTGGATAAGTCTAAGAAAAAAGTTGGGAAATTGAAACTATCGAGAGAAACATTAGAAAGTAAAGGCTTCTGACTTAGTAGAACAAAGACATAACATATGGAATATAAGTTTGATCATTTGGGTACTTTATAAGATATAGAAATTAAGATTGGAACACATTGCATCTCATAAGAAAAGTGTTAAATACTTAAGGTCAATTTTTGAGAGTCATGGAAAATTTGAAGGAGATGTTACGTATAGAATTAATGCCAGTTGGTTAAAATGGAGAGGGGCATCAGGTATTCTATGTGATAAGAAGATACCATTAAAGTTGAAAGGTGAATATTATAGAACGCAGTTAATCATCAACATGAACAAAAGATGTACGTAGCAAAATTGAATATGTTGAGATGAATGAGTGGTCACACAATCAAAGATCACATTCATAATCAGATTCTTAGAAACAAATTGAGAGTAGTACCAATAGAGGATAAATTAGGAAAAATCGTTTAAGATGGTTTTGACATTTAGAAAGATGACAAAAGGACAGTCCCGTAAGAAGATATAAAAAACTAGATTGTGAAAATGTTAAAAGAGAGAGGATGACCACAAAAGTGTTTGAAAGAAACAATAAAGAATGATCTAGTTTATATTGAGTTAACTGTTAGCATGGCATATGATAGGGCTATGTGGAAACAAAAATCTATGTAGGGTGCCAAGAGACTAATTGGTTAAACAACGACATAATATATGAAATATTAGAAATATGGAGAGAAATATTAGAAAGTAAAGGCTTTTGACTTAGTAAAACAAAGACATAATATATGGAATATAAGTTTTGATCATTTTGTTACTTAAGAAGACATATAAATTAAGATTGGTACACATTGCATCCCTCGTAAGAAAAGTTTTAAATACCTAGAGTCGACTTTTGAGAGTGATAGAAAAATTGATGGAGATGCTATGCACAAAATTAATATAGATTGGTTAACATTGAGAGGGGCATCAAGTATTCTATGTGATAAGAAGATATCATTAAAGTTGAAAGGTAAATATTATAGAACGCAGTTAATCATCAACATGTTCAAAAGATGTTCGTTGCAAAAATGAAGATGTAAAATGAATGAGTGTCACACAAGGAAAGATCGTATACATAATCAGGTTATTAGAAACAAATTGGGACTAGTACCAATAGATGATAAAATGAGAAAAAATCGTTTAAGGTGGTTTGGACATGTAGAAAGACGAATAAAGGACGGTCCCGTAAGAAGTTATAAAAAACTAGATTTGAAAATGTTAAAAGAGAAAGAGGACAACCAAAAAAGTGTTGAAAAGAAACAATAAAGAAACAGGTTCATGTATATGTCTTCCAATAAATCTCCTTGAAGGAAAGTATTATTTACATCTAGTTGTCATAATTCTCACCTTTTATTTACTGTTACACTAAGAAGTACTAGGATAGTATTCATCTTGGCTACATGTGCAAATGTCTATGTTTAGTCTATTCCATATGATTGGTTGTAACCTTTGGCCACTAATTATGCTTTGTATATCTCAATAGACCCATCTGTCTTGAATTTAATGGTATAGACCCATTTACATCCCACTGTTTTTCGGCCTAGTAGGAGATCTGCAAGTTCCCAAGTATGGTTCTTTTTTTATACTGCAATTTCATCTTTTACTGCTTCTCTCCATTCTGGAATATACTTGGCTTCTTCAAAGTGATTTGGAATAGAATAGGCTTCTGCATTCATCACAAACATTTGGTATTCTTTTGAAAGATTAGAGTAGGGCATATATTGACTGATAGGATATTATTTAGTTGTCTCACATTTTTCTTTTCTTAGTGCAATAAGCATATCATCACAAAGATCAAAAAAAAGAATTGAAGTATTTATCTCAGAAGCTGGTGGAACTGAATCTGGAGAAAGATTCGGGTCAGGAGTAGCACTAGGATCGGGTATGACAACTTGTTTGTTTCCTCTTGAGTATGTCTTCAAGACTTTATCTGCAATTGGTTCTTTGTATATAATTTCCTACCCTTCGTCTTTATCAGATTTATAGCTTCTGTAGGTGGGATAGGCAAAACCACCGTAGATGATATGTTTGGTAAATCACTATTTTTTGTAATATAAAAAAGAATCTCCTCATGAAATGTCATATCCATCGTGACGTAAATCTTTTCTTTTTCTGGGTCATAACATTTATAACCCTTTTGGGTGAGTATCTTAGAAAAATGCATTTAACTGCATTAGCATCCAATTTATCTCTTAAGTTCCCATATATATATATATATATATAAACAAAGTAAGTACTCCCAAACACTCTTAAGAGTATATGAAATTGTTTTTTATAGTACTCCCCCTCCCAGTAACATACTTGGCATACGATTTATCAGGTATACTGCAATTAGGACAGTTTCTCCTATATCCTACCAAGAGTGTTCTTGCAACTTCATTATATGATGATTTTTTCTTTCAACAACTCTATTTTGCTTAAGAGTATTAGGGCAAGAAGTCAGATGTATTATTCCATGTTTCAGAAAAAATGCATGCAAGTAATGTGACATAAATTCACCTCCATTATTGATACAAATAATCTTAATGGGTAACTGAAATTGTAAATGAACAAACGTATGAAATACGGGCTGAAATTATATATGAACAAATGTATGAAATATGGGCAGAATAACTTTTAATTCATCCTTAGATTTCATAAGATAAATCAAAGTAAACAACTTCATTGATAGGAAATGGCACACGATGGTGCTTAACATTTTGACAAGTATCTCAGTACAAAGCAAAATCACAATCTGGTAACAATTTCTTTATTTTTGAAAGTGGCAAATGTCCCGATCTATGATGCCACAATACTACTTGTCGGTTTGCTGCCATGAAGTTAGATAAATCCTTTATCTTTGTCCTCCTTGTCTCCTTATAGAAATAAAGCCCTTTCCCCATCCTATCCTAACGAAAAATCCTCCCCATCTTTAGTTCTTGAAATAAACAAGTAGATAAGAAGATTACTGACTAATTAAGATCTCTAGTTAGGGCATATATAGACAATAAATTAATTGAAAGACTAGGGACTTGCATAACATTATTGAGTATCCCCACATAGGTAATTATACTCCCTTTTCCTACTATAGGAGTATGAGAGCCATCAATCAACTTAATGTCATTCTTTTTATACACCGTATGATATTCATAGAAAAATTCCCTATGTCCCACCATATGGTCTATGGCACCCGAATCAATTACCAAACTCTTGAGCGAGAAGAACACATATTACCCATTGCCATGAATGAGAAGGATATGCCATTATTGCCTAGAGATCGGCGGTTTAGGAAGAAGATGTTGCTCGTGAATCAGCCAATCGAGTCTTAATCTCTTCTAACCTCTTTTTATCTCAAGAGTTGCCTTTTCACTATTACCACTGTAGTATGTTTTGTTTTGATTGAAATTGGATCGACCTACCATATCCCAACAATTTTCTTTAGTATGTCAAGATTTACCACAATGTGAACACTTTAATTTGTCTTTCTCATCTGACATTGCCTATGATTGACCTCTACCTCTATCACTGGCACCAAATGCTCTCCTACCTCGATGTCGAGAATTTGAGTTTTGTCCCACAAATGTTGTATTTTAAGTACCTAGCTTACCTTTTTTTTCAAGGTTCTTCTTGTCTTCTTCTTTCAATAATAAAGAGTAAACTATACTCAGGTGTAGAAGTTCTTCCCTACTCAGAATATTATTCTTTACAGCCTTAAACTCAGATTATGCACCCCACAATAAATCAAATCAGTGTTATCTGTTACGTATCGTATTGTGGCAATGATACAGGCCTATGTATCGCCCAACCAAAGTTATTATGTCGTATTGTGCGATACGGCACCATATCGCATGATTCCACGATATGACCTAAAAAAATTGCAATTTTTTTTTGCAAAATTTTTTTTGCTGGTTTTTGGCCTCTGTTCGCCTCTCTTCACTTTTCCCTAAGTCATCCTCTAGTATTCTCGTTTGGAATTGCAAGTTGCATGCGTGTAACATGTAAATTCGTGTTAATTTATAAGAATTTTATTAAATAAAAATAATTTATCAACAAATAACAACAACAACAACTAAGCCTTTTCCCATACTAGACGGGGTCAGCTACATGGATTCTTTGTTTCCATAGAGCCCTATCATATGCCACGTTAGCAATTAACTCATAATAAACTAGATTATTCTTTATTGTTTCTTTCCAACACTTTTACGGTCATCCTCTACCTCTTTTAATACTTTCCAAATTTAGTTTTTCATACCTTCTTACAGGTTCTTCTTTTGATCTTCTTTCTATATGTCCAAACCATCTTAAAAGATATTCTCTCATTTTATCCTCTATTGGTGTCACTCCTAATTTGTTTCTAGTAACCTCATTATGTATACGGTCTTTTCTTGTATGACCACTCATCCATCTCAACATCTTCATTTTTGTCACAGACATCTTTTGTACATGTTGATGATTAACTACCCAACACTTAGAACCATAAAACATGACTGGTCTAATTATTGTTCTATAATATTTACCTTTTAACTTTAATGGTATCTTCTTATCACAAAGGATACCTGATGCTCCTCTCCATTTTAACCAACCTGCATTAATTCTATGGGTACATCTCCATCAATTCTAGCCCTAGTTATCCTAAAAATATCTCTTTCACCCTCTTTTGAGTTGAGATTTTTATATAAATCCTCTCAAATTTTAGTTTTTGCTTCACTGACGACCTTTTTCGCTTCCTTCTTTACTTTCTTATAAGCCTCTAAAGTTTCACTAGTTTTCTTAGCATAATGTAATTTGTAACATGCCCTCTTTGCCTTGATTTTATTTTGCACTACTTCACTCCACCACCAAGCTTCTTTTTTGTGCCGGTACACCTCCCATAGATACACCTAACACATCTTCTGCCACTTTTCTAATATGTATAGTCATATTGTTTCACATATCACAAGGTGTACCAACATAATTCCAAACATCTCCTTGAAGGACTTTCTCTTTAAATATATCTTCTTTCTCGCTTTTGAGGTTCCACCATTTAGTCAGAATAGCTCGATGCACTCTTTTCTTCTTTGTCTATTTTTTTATTTGTAAATCCATAACTAAAAGTCGATGTTGGGTGGTTATAAGCTTTCTCCTGTAATTACCTTGCAATCTTTACAACATGCTCTATCTTTTTTTCTATAAATAAAGTAATCAATTTATGTTTGTGATAAACCACTCTTATAAGTAATTAAATGTTCATCTCGTTTTTCAAAGATTGTATTGACTATAAAGAGATCAAATGCCATAGCAAAATTTAAAATCTCCCTACCTTCCTCGTTTATATCTCTAAAACCAAAGTTTTCATGCATACCTTGATATCCTAATGCCTCTTTACCGACATGTCCATTTAAGTCTCCTCCTAAACAAATCAATCTTCTTTTGTGTTATCCTTTGAATCACCTTATCTAACTCTTCCCAAAATGTTGTCTTTATACTATCTTCTAGTCCTACTTGGGGTGCGTAAGCACAAATTATATTCAAAATCTCTGCTCCTAACACTAATTTCAACGTCATGATTCAGTCACTACATTATCCTTTAAATCTTTATTTATGATAATACCAACTCCGTTTCGAGCATTTTCCTTACCTTGGTACCATAATTTAAAACCTCTATCCTCTATCTCCTTTGCTTTTCTCCAACCCACTTTGTCTCTTTTAAATATAGAATATGAATATTTCTCTGAATCATAGTATCTACCACCTCTATTAGCTTATCGGATAATGTTCCGATATTCCAAGAACCAATATGAATCTTATTTTCTAGGACTAGCTTCCTTATCCCCCGGCATCCGTCCATATTGAAAAGGCGGAAACCCTCTATGTAAATTATTCACTACATTCGGGCGACAGATTAGGTAACCTTAGTGGGTTACAGATTAGGCGGTAACCCTCTGTTGTGTAGAAGTTCAAGCAACAGTGGACTGCAGATTGTGCGTGTGTAGTGCAGATCTTGAAAAATCCCTGGCTGCCGGCTTCTCCCATATCTCTCTCTTTCTTTTCATGCTACAATCACACGGTAACCTTAGTGGGTTACATACTTTATAATAATAAAAAAAATGAAAAGACAAACACCCCTATAATAAAGATATTCTTTCTAGCAGCTTCACTTGGATCTAGACTAGAACATATCCAAATGCGTCTAGATCGAAGGTTGTTTCTTCAACAATAAGCATGTAACAAAGAGACTGATAAACTCTAACAAACTTTACCAACTTATAAGAACTTTTCAAATGGCTTAAGACTATACGTATTAACCTTTTACAGCTATCCAAGATTGACTATGCCTAAGGCCCAAAACAATTCGGGACTTCAATTGATTTACTCAATAAGACAATTTTCTGGAAAAACATACGATTCCCATATCAAACTTTTGGTAAACCCGGTAGTCCTCTACAAAACCTAGCTCCTAGTGACAGGTAGGAGGGCAACAAATTCAGAAGAAACCATCACTAAGATATAAAAAGAGCAAATCAAGCCTATAGAAAACAATTATATAGAGAATAGCAAATGAAGAATAAACTACATACCTAGCATCAATACGACACAAGGTAAGAAAGGACTGTGTAACATGGGATGTAAAGAAAGGGCTGTGTAACGTGGGAATAGACAGTTGCATTGGTGCAACATTGCACTTGAAGACAATAGAATGACGCACAGGCAAAACAACTTAAAAAGACAAACTTAATAAGATTAAGAAATAAAATGCACCAGTATCTATCACAAATTTCAATAATAGGAACAAGTATGCACAAAATTCAAGATCATAGTAAAAATACTCTTAACCAGACTGCACCAGCATTAACATGCTTATCCAAAATCCAAAATTCATGTTGGTGCTTATCATATAAATGCTAAATGAAGCATCGGTGTTGCATAAGAAAGAATGTTCTAATTCCACTTATATAATCACAGTACCGTCAAAAGAAGTAATGCAATTTTGAACACACGTATGCTTCAAAAGTACCTGGGAGAGACTACTTCTATCTGTTAGTTTTCTTAAGCTTTCAATTTTTGCTTCAGCGCTAGCTGACTCCAAACTTCTCCTCAACGAGCTGTTTTCTTTGTGCAGATCTGAGAGATTTTCCTGTGAAAGACAATAACATAGATAAAATAAAATAAAACACCTTCGAAAATAATTCATTGTTCATATCATGTAAGTATTATGTATTTACTCCTTTACAACAACAACAACTAAGCCTTTTCCCATACTAGATGGGGTCGGCTACATGGATTCTTTGTTTTCACATAGCCCCATCATAATTTGTAGAATCCATGGTAGATAAGTCTAACAATGTTTTACATTGGCTGTCGGAAGCCTAACACAACCCTCCTTTATCCAGGCTTGGGACCAGCGATGCAAGGGTGATCCCTTATGTGGGCGGAGTTTATTTACTCCTTTACATATAAAAATTATATTCATTCTGCACAAGCTCCAGATTTCGCCAATATAACTGAATGGAAATGATGCAATGTCAAGGGAGGACACACGAAGTCCAAATTCATCATAGTACCTCTCTTTCCCTCAAAATAGTGGCATAATTGATGGATAACCTTTTTATTTCAGCCTCAGATGCTTTAAGCCTTTCAACTTCTGCTTTGTAGTGATCAAGCTAGAACGGAACCATAAAGAACAATGAATGATCACCAAACAGCAATACCAAATGATGTATACAATATATCGGCAATAATACAAGTCAAGAGATCAAACACAAACACTGAGGTTGAAATTTTAGCACACCCATAAGAAGCAAATCACATACCTCTAAACTAAAAGATCAACATATTTTTCATTATACAGTGTGAAACAACTTCCCTCAAGCCCAATTAACTTTTCTCTGATAGAGTTAGGCTTGAACAACAAATACAGAGAGCAAACATAAGCAATCAGGAAGTGCAAATTTAAGACTGTTGCATTCACCAAGAGATCTAGCTCCAGAAATAGAACTTTATAATCAACTTGAGAAAATATTTTCTTATTACATCACATGTTTCTGCAGCCAATATCAGTGGCCATGTTTACACTAGATAGAAAGATACTTGACAAAGCACCAATCCGCATGTGCATATTGCATAGCTAACAAAATCCCGTACGGCCACCATTAAAAGATAACACTATTTTACAAAAGCACTTTAGCTCTAGGTAACCAAGAAGTAATACGGAATTGATGTTCTTCTATGAGATTGGCAATTAAAATGAGTTAAAACGTCTACCTAGAAGAATTAGATAGAGAAATGGAGTTAAACTTCAGATGAACTAAATCATGAAAAGCCTAACAAAAAATTATTTACCGCAGTACTAGAACACCGAACGCTGCTTGCCTGCTTCCAATATCTAAAGAACCGCACAATTGTTTGTATTCGTTATGATTTAACGATTTCTTTAATTGCCTGCAGTTTCTTGAACAAATTACGTGACATCGTTTGTGCCATCTTGATTGGACATATGGCCTCCAGAACCTCCCCCAAGGACGTAAATTAACATAAGTTAAGAAAATCTCCAACTCTACAGAATCGGATTTTAATCATTTTAGAAGGCTAAAATCGCGGTGCATCAAGTCACAGGCTACTTTCCTATATTTCTAGATTGAAATTTATCCCAAATAGCCATTTACAATGCTTCCAATGATTGTCATTTTAAAACAACAATTCGCATCCCATTTACATCTCTGCCTGAACGAAGGCATGGACATGAGACAGACCAACAACTTAAACCTAACAAGAAACTAAACACAATTACAGTATCTACATTACAACCGACAGAAGATTTGCAACATCTGGTCCATCACATCTAAATTCATAAATGTATTTAAGTAACACAGAAGAGCCAGTCATCTTCTCCATAACAAGCCAAACACGATGAATACCACATACCTCCGCTTGATAACTCAATTCGTTCCCATTTGCGATAGGAGATTGGTTAGACTGAGTGAACCGCTGAGAAATCCGGCGATCGGACACCCGGTCGTCCTCTGCAGCTAAAGATCCGGCAGAATCTACATCATCCGCGTCACCGTGGACATCGAAGGCAATGCGCGAGAGATTCTCTTTCAAACTAGCAATCGAATTCCGCATTTACACCGACACGGATAAGGTATCCATCGGCAAAACCACGGATCTCGATACGATCTCTCTGGATCCTCGAAATAACGACACCGTAGATTTAGGGCAAAATTGGGCGCACGAACTCTAGATTCAAGGATGGAGGGTAATTTGCGGAGAGAGAAAGGAAACGTCAAGAGGCCGATGGGAAGGAACCCCGCAGAGAGAAACGGAGGACGACGACGTTTGGTGAGCATTCACTACGGGGTTTAAATACGGGCCCGACTTTCCACATGCAGCGTCGCTATGTGATGCGCTCGTGTTATGCATGGAGTTCTATGCAGCTCCGATGCATAGCTCGCCCGGATCGAGATGAACGGACAGCGTACTGCAGATCGAGGGCCGCCTTCACATCTGGGCGGTCCATCTCAAGTGGTCTATCGTGTGCGTATGGGAGCCAATGGGTCGGACACGATAAGGATTCAGGTAAGTTCGGGTGCAAGATCATTTTAGCATGCCATCATGTCGGTAGCCAGCCGTCCAGCTGTCTTGCTGCTCGTGTTCTTGTCGTGTTACTCGTGTTCAGTCATTAACAGGTCAACTCAAACACGATAATTTTCGATTTGTGGCCGCATCAGATCAGTACCACATTGTCAGCATGTTTCAGGTGAACTTTGTGTCCTCTCATTACATCATCGTGTTAAAACAAGTGCCATATCGGATGCAGCTCAACTTTTTTTCACATTACTAACGATGCAATCATTTTCATTTCATGCTTTATATTGCCAACCCTTGATGCCTTCATCATGCAGCATACTCGAAGTCCGTATCTTTGTGGATCTATTATAGGAAAACCATGTCCAAATTTTATGGGAAGAAATGGATCAATTTATGCAATTTATGGTAAAATCATAGGAAAAAAACATCAATTTCTTCGATTTATGCTCAACAGCAGATACAAAGAGAGAATCAGTGTCACTACTCTTGATGTAAGATGAGAAAGCCCTCCGCGATATCACCAGATTACATGAACGACATAAATAATGGGTTACCAAAAACGTAAAGCCTCAAAGCCGGACTCTGCCATCTCTTCCACGTCAAGTATCTGCTGATTCAAGTACTCCTGCAAATGTCAATATCATGACAGAAGCTATCAACAAAGATGGATACAAAGCACAAGGAAGAGAATAGCTTCACTATGTCGAACATTGTTGTCGGAGTCTTTTTTGAATGGAAACTTTTTGTTACCATAGATTCAGAAGATCGACCGAATCAAATTGAATAAAATCTTGGTTTTAGAAAACCACAAAATCCTGAAGGAAAAGGACCAATGGATTCTAAAGAAAATTATTGTCTCTCCAATTCAAATCGAATCAGCTGATTCTGACAACACTGAAATCAAGAAGGGGAGGAGAAAATAGTGCAACCTTTAGCGCTCGAGTCCGGTTAGGTTCTTCATTTCTTCCCCTCGGACTTTTTGTCTGTAGATGCTCCCCTTCCATGCCTGATATTACAAACAGGCCAATCTTCATTAACTTGATACAGCCTAATCGCAGGATGAACTTTGAGATCCTTCATGAGCAACCTATGCCCCACATCCAACTCACTCAAATCCACGTCAATATACGGCGGGACAATGTCGGCTGGGCAAAGCAATGGTACTGTCTTTCTGATAGTGTTCAAATAAGCTCCTGTTAGATCGAAGAACTAGTTAACAGACAGTAAAGCTGAGGATACCCATCATCAAACAGTTGCAACAGGCAATGGCCAAGTGGGAGGCGCCACAGGTATGGCTGATTGGCGTTTTATTCTTATGGGCTTGAAGCCCATGCATGAACCTGCATCACTTTATGGGGCCTGAAAATGAGGATGCTAGCCTTGGAGTCCTACACCAAGTGGATCCATTTGCATGCCTCTCAAGGGCAATTTGTCCAAGTTATAGCAATAGAAGGGGGAAAAGCATCAAACATCTTATCAGATACTGGAGGTTTCAAATGAAGTTGAAAGACAAACCAACCTTTTCTTAGACCAGGGCATGCATCTTCTCCTCTGAACATAAGTGGAACGTTGACCTTAAATTTAGCCTCTGAAGGGGCCCTCATAAATGTAACATTAAGTACTTCATCGGTGCCCGAGTGCAGATGTAGCTACAACAATCCCAACATGCATATGATTTTCAGATTAGATGAAAGCTTTCATCAAATAATAATATAGTATGTAGCTGAAACACGGTTAGCATTGTTCAACTGACACGAGGCTATGCAGTAAGCCGATAATATATGATTGAAATAAGATGATGGTATTATTGGGCCCCTTCAAACGATACAAAAAAACATTTCATTAAGACATAAGGTGCCAGTAGACACTTCCATCCATTGCAATGTTAGACAACAACAACAACTAAGCCTTTTCCCATACTAGACAGGGTCGGCTACATGGATTCTTTGTTTTCACAGAGCCCTATCATGTGTCATGTTAGCAGATAACTCACAATAAGCTAGATCATTCTTTATTGTTTCTTTCCCACACTTTTGTGGTAGTCCTCTACCTCTTTTAATACTTTTAAGATCTAGTTTTTCATGCCTTCTTAAAGGTTCTTCTTTTGATCTTCTTTCTATATGTCCAAACCATCTTAAACGATATTCTCTCATTTTATCCTCTATTAGTGCCACACATAATATATTTCTAATAACCTCATTATGTATACGGTCTTTTCTTGTATGATCACTCATCCATCTCAACATCTTTATTTCTGTCACGTGTTGATGATTAACTATCCAACACTCAAAACCATAAAACATGGCAAGTCTAATTGCTACTCTATAATATTTACCTTTTAACTTTAATGGTATCCATTGCAATGTTAGAAATCGAGAAAAAATCAACAAGTATGCAATACACAGCCACAAAAGAAGAGAGGCAAAAAACTACCAATCTTTCTTAAGTTTTTTTTATTATTAGGGTTAGTAATCTGATTACAGCACATTTATAACTTAAAAGATAGAACTACCCTTAATTAACACACATTGGATTGGACCAAATCCATCTAGATCTGATCCACACATTTAACTCCTCAATACTCCCCCTCAAGTTAGAAAGATGCCATAACTCCTAACTTTCCAAGTACATTCATAAGACCGATTTTTAGATTGCCTTTGTGAGAATGTCAGTATATTGGTACGAGGACTACATAAATGAACCCGAAGGTCCTGAACACTTAATTGGCTACCTTTTTTCCTTATGAATTGACAATTAGTCTCAATATGTTTAGTTTTTTCCAGTGTTGTTCGACGCGTATCGTATCGTGTATCGTGTATCGTTTTAGTCCACGATATGGGCGTATCGTATTGTAGTATATCGTACTTTAATATTAAAAAATTAGTAAAAATCTAAAAAAAATCAGAAAAAAATTAGCAAAAACATTATAATTGCAAAGAATTCATATAATGCAAAGTTTAGTACATATTGATCATTCACCATTGAACAATTTTAAAAAATTATATATTTTGAAGCAAAAAATGAAACACATTTACATTTACATATTGTAATCAGGATCATAACTAAATAATCTTCGTCTTCTTCTTGTTGCAGGTTTTCACCACCTTCTTCTTCAAAATCAAAATCTTCATCTCCTTGATGATGTTGTTGCGCTTCTTCCAAATTAATCCATGCAATGTCTTCTTTGGTTAGGAGTGTATTTTCTTCATTATCTTCAATTATTCACTTTTCTAATATATCAAAACTAACAAACAACTATCTTTATACATGTAGTTAGCACATTTGCTCATTTCATATATAAGCAAAACGATGAGCTCCATTTCTTTGATTATTGAGTCTATGACACTCAAGTGATGTGATATTGTTAGTAAAGAGAGGCGAACAGAGGCTAGAAACCCACAAAAAAATTTTGAAAAAAAAACTTTTGAATTTTTTTTTGTCGTATCGTCTCGTACGGCACGATAACCTATATCATACGATACGGTGCGATACGGATAACACTGGTTCTTTCATCATAGATAGGATTAAATGCAATTTATATGGTTGCCTTACTATCACAATAAAGACAAATGGGATATCCTATTCTTTTATAAGAGACTTTAACCATAGTCATTTATAGATATTTGCATTTAATCTTGCCACTATGATTTGTTTCTTACTTTTTCATGAAACAAAATTTCCAACAATCAAAATAATATACCCAGAAGTAGACCCTCTATCGTCAAGAGAGCATGCCCAATCAACATATGAAAACACTTCAATATTCAAGTGACTTTTGTTAGAATACAAAATTCCATGGTTGGGGGTAAATATCATAATATATGGTAGACTGCATTCATATCGATTTTAGAGGAAACATGCACAAATTTACTCTCTATTCTAACTGCATATGAGATATATGGTTGAGTGATTATAAAATAAATCAATTTTCTCACTAACCTTCAACGTCTTTGTAATTCATACCGCTCTTCATCACAAAGATGTAACTTTTGGTTAATCTTCATAAGAATTTCACTCCTCTTGCATTCTAGCATTTTTGTATCCTTAAGCATATCCATGAAATACTTTCTTTGAGTCAAGAAAACACCTCATTTTTAATAAGGTATTTCTATACCCAAAAAATAGTGCAATTAATTCAAATCCTTTAAATCAAAGAGTTGATGCAGTTTCACCTTAAGCATGGTGATTTCTTCAAGATTATTACATGTAACTATGATGTCATCAATATAAATAATCAAAATAGATATTCTCTTTTCCTTTTTGAAAGGTATGATCACACACTTTTCTCATGCTTCTATTATATCCACAACTGATTATACCCTTATTGAATCTTTCAAACCAAGGCTTTTGATGATTGTTTCAATGCATAGATTGCCTTCTTTAATTTACATATCTTGTCCTTCAATTTACTCTTATCAAACCCTAGTAGTAGTTTTATATAAGCATTTTCATTAATATTTTCTTGCAAAAATGTGGTATTGACGTCAGGTTGCCACAAGGTTTCATTATAATGCCATATCATTGGTTGTACCATTTAGCCACCAACCTTGCCTTATATCGTTTCATGCTCCCATATGCTTTAAATTTCACAATATATGCTCATTTACAGTCTACTCGCTTTCTTCCTAGGGAAAGATTGACAATATCTTAGTTTTGTTTTTTATCAAAGCTTTAAACTCACTTTGCATAACTTATTTCCACTTTAAAGATTTATTTGCCTCTTGAACATTTTTATGTATAAGATGTAACTCTACATTCATTACAAATCTTTCATAGTTTGTTGAAGTATTATGCTAGAAGATATATTAAAAGATTGGATGAAGGGTACATGTTCTTTTTCTTTTCCGATGGCAATAGGAAGATTAAGTTTAGGTTCTATAAGCTGGTTGTGTTATGCAAAAATTCAGGAGAAGACTAATATGAATTCGAGAATGATTCATTATTCACAAGAGCTTAAAATTTGAGCATCACAACCTTCCTTTCACCTCGAGAGTATAAGTCTTCACCTCCTTCGTGTTTGCTTCAGTTCATACACTCTTGTTGAACTTAGACTTTAAGTTGGCTAGTAAAACCAAAGCTTGCTAAGTTACTTGATCAATAGACTCCCCTGTGGATGAAAAGTAAGGGGTCAGCTCAAAAACTATAACATCCAAGGAAACAGGTTTTTCGACTCACGGGATTATAGTACCATAGTACCAATATCTCTTTTGTGATTGAGAATAGCCAATAAAGATACATTTAATAGCCATAAGATCCAGTTTATCTCTTAATTATGAATGAACATGGACATAACAAATATACCTAAAAATGTGATGTGGAATATGAAACAACTTGTTTTCAAGATAAAGACTTTGTTTGGTGACTATATTTTTTATCTTCTACCAGCAATATGCCATAACTTGATTTCTTCTTCAATTATCGTAGTTGAAAGACCACTCACTCATGGTATAAGTTGAGATTCTTCGAAAATATAAAGTCTTTTTCTCAAGCTACCATGTTTAATTCCTTGTCTTTAGATCCTAGAAGACACAACCAAAAGGAGAAAAGGTTATAGAACAATTTAGTATTTCTGTTAGAAAACTTATACATAACAAATTCACAAGGAAACTAGAAACATGAAAAATAAAAGTTAGATTGAAAAATATAGTTTTCACGTTTCCTTTTTCAAACATTAAAGAGAACAATATGCCTTAGCTTCTTGGCTTAGGGCAACAATTTCCCTTTTGATTTATACCTCTCTCAACTCTCTTTTTAGAGAGGCGATTTTATCTTCGTGGGTTTGAGAAGACTTCTTTGTGCTTTTGAAAAACGGACTTGTGAAGTTTGATGAGGCCTTCCTTGACATATTTTCAAAGGAATCATCCAAACTTGACATGGTGAATATGCTAGAAATTTTCAGATTTTTGACCAAATTTTTCAAGAGTTTAAAACAATGTTTTGAAATTGATTTGTTTCGAAAAAATGAGACCGGATCAAAATGACTCTTCTAAGACCCAAGTCTCACCGGGCATGCCATTTTTTTTGTAAGTAAATAAAATTCCTTAGTTTATGGATCGACTTGAAATTTGATTTACAAAACAAAGCGCGACCGTGCGAGCAAGTTTTTTAAAACTTGGAAAATTGTTTTTCTGACTTCTTTGGTGATTGCGGAATCGGATCTATGTTACGAAGAAATTGACAGTTAGAAAAACAATTCTTGTTTCCAACCATATGGTCATTAGCTCCTAACATAAGTAGTAGGATTATCGGTCACTTTAAAAAGAAGTGTGACTCTCAAGTGAACGTATGCAGTGTTGTTTGTACCATATCGTATCGTGTATTATTTTTTTCTATGATATAAGTATATCGTATCATAAATTTTTTAAAATAAAAAATATAAAATTCAGTAAAAATAAAGAACTATTATAAGTTAGACAAGTTTCCTAATTCGTGGTACTAATGCTTCATGTGGTCATAATTGGTAAGTTATTGAAGGAAATTGCTTATTTTATTCTTGAAAACTTTAAAAATTGCCTATTTTTTGGGTAACCTACCAAAACTAGACATGATCATAACTGGTAAGTTGCTTAAGTTAATTGCCTTTTTCATTAGTGAGAATTTTGAAAAAAAAAATCTAATGAGTTTTGTTGTTTTCTTAGGAGATCGCCCTTAAAGGCAATTGCCCGAGAGCAGCACTCAAGCAAAAAGTACAAAAAGATCACATTACATTGTATCGTACGATTCGGCATGTATCACATGATACCAGCCAATACATTGTATCGTACGATATAGTATAGTGTATCATATCGTGATTTCTCACATATTATACGATATGTCCCGTATCGTACGATATGGGGCGATACACTATATGTATGTTCTCTAAGCTATGACTCTAGACCTTCTATATGTTGGCTTTTTTATGGCTTCTCCCCGATATTGGTATAGTGGTATGCTTTATTTTTTATAACATGGCACCAATTGAGGATAAAATGAGAGAACATCGTTTAAGATGGTTTGGACATATAGAAAGAAGATCAAAAGAAGAACCTGTAAGAAGGTTAGAAAAACTAAATTTGGAAAGTATTAAAAGAGGTAGAGGACGACCACAAAAGTGTTGGAAAGAAACAATAAAGAATGATCTAGCTTATTAGGAGTTAACTGCTAACATGGCACACGATAGGGATCTATGGAAACAAAGAATCCATGTAGCCGACCCCGTCTAGTATGGGAAAAGGCTTAGTTGTTGTTTGTTGTGTTGTTGTTGTATTTGGCTTACCAATTAAATTTCAGTACTATTCCTTTGTGTGTCGACTCTTAACGCAATTAGAGCATCTTAATTTATCTTTTTCATCATTAGATATGGTACCACTTAATCACTTGGCTCATAAGACTATTTAATGAAATATGGAAAAACCAAAAGATGTCCGAGGAATGGAGAGCAAGTACACTTATACCCATATATAAGAACAAGGAAGACATTCAAAATTATGTGAATTATCGAGGTATCAAGTTAATGAGTCATACTATGAAATTATGGGAAAGAATTATCGAACCTAGGTTAAGACAAGTATCAAGTACAACAGAGAACCAATTTGGATTCATGCCAGGCAGATCTACTATTGAAGCAATTCACCTTTTGAGACGTCTTATGAAACATTTTAGAGCAAAAAAGAAAGACCTTCACATGATATTTATTGATCTAGAAAAAGCTTATGATAGGGTACCGAGGGAGGTTCTTTGGAGAACTTTGGAAAAAAGAGGTATCCCATTGACATATATTAACCTTATAAGAGACATGTATGATGGTGCAAAAACATGTGTGAGGACTCATGAAGGAACGACATACTTCTTTGAAGTTAATATTGGGTTACATCAAGGATCAACTTTAAGTCCATACTTATTTATAATGGTGATGGATGAGTTAACAAAACATATTCAAGATGAAGTACCTTGGTGTATGTTATTTGCAAATGACATTGTATTAGTGGAGGAGTCTAAGGAAAAAGTTAATAGAAAATTGGAACTATGGAGAGAAACATTAGAAAGCAAAGGCCTCCGACTTAGTAGAACAAAGACAGAATATATGGAAGGTAAGTTTGATCATTTGGTTACCTCAGAGGACATAGAAATTAAAATTGGCACACATTAAAAGTAAAGTTTTAAATACCTAGGGTCAATTTTTCAGAGTGATGGAAGAATTGATGGAGATGTTACGCATAGAATTAATGTTGGTTGGTTAAAATGGAGAGGAGCATTAGGTATTCTTTGTGATAAGAAGATACCATTCAAGTTAAAAGGTAAATATTATAGAGCAACAATTAGGCCTGCCATGTTTTATGGTTCTGAGTGTTGGGCAGTTAATCATCAACATGTACAAAAGATGTCTGTGACAGAAATGAAGATGTTGAGATTGATGAGTGGTCATACAAGAAAAGACCATATACATAATGAGGTTATTAGAAACAAATTAGGAGTGGCACCAATAGAGGATAAAATGAGAGAATATCGTTTAAGATGGTTTGGACATATAGAAAGAAGATCAAAAGAAGAACCTGTAAGAAGGTTAGAAAAACTAAATTTGGAAAGTATTAAAAGATGTAGAGGACAACCACAAAAGTGTTGGAAAGAAACAATAAAGAATGATCTAGCTTATTATGAGTTAACTGCTAACATGGCACACGATAGGGATTTGTGGAAACAAGGAATCCATGTAGCCAACCCCGTCTAGTATGGGAAAAGGCTTAGTTGTTGTTGTTGTAGTAGATATGGTACCACAACCCCTGCCTTGGTTACCATATCCTCATCTTCCTTTGATTTGTTTCGGTTCATATTTTTTTTCAAGAACACGGTCTATTCCGTATTCACACCTTCCTTTTTTAAGTCTTCTTCTATCTTCCTCAAAAATAAAGAATAGATGGTATACCTAATAAAGGTAATTCTTCTCTTCGAAGGATGTTGACTTTTATTGTTGCTCATAATCAAAAGATACTCTCCATAATAAATCAAATACTTTACATTTTTCTAGTTCTTCGTTCATTCTTTTGAACACATAGTACATTTGATACATATAAAAAAATGTAGTTCATTCCATAGGCCATGCAGTTATGCATAGTACTAACTTATCGTCCGACCTCCTTGTATGCATTTTCGTATCTTTCCAGTATCTCATATACCTACCCACATTTTTTTCTCTTTGAATAAGCTTAAGAAACAACCTTTTAAATTTCTGCATTTGATTTTAAATACACAAAAGTTCTGCCTATTGATGGCGTCATCGATTGGAGTAGCCATGATGACACCAATGCATCATCTTTTCTCTACTTTAAATAGGTGGGATTAGTCTCCTCTAGATGTTGTTGTTTGCCTGGAAGAAACTTCTATTTTCCTCTAGCAAGAGCTACTAATTCAATAGATCTTCCCCATTCAAAATATTTTCTACCATCAAGTTTAAAGTTGGTGATCTGAAAATTTTCCAGCTTTTCTCCTACCACCTTCAGACATTTGATAGGATACGTCTAGGGTACCTTTATCAACCATCCTCCCCCTTTTTCCGATTCTTCAATAAGAGGGTATAATGCTGAAACTTCTACCATGCAATCAGGTTACTGTATGCATCATTTTTCTAACCTGGAAATGTGCCAAATCTACGGCAGCTCGTATCCTTCTTTGAGGAAACTGCTACATTCAGTCCTCGACACCTAGGATGATGAAAAAACAAGGATCCATTAACGGTTCTGGTACCATGTTGAAATCAACAGATTTATTGGTAAAAATCAACAAATATGCAATACACAACCATAGAAGAAGAGAGGCAAAAAACTGCCAATCTTTCTTAAGCTTTTTTTATTGGGTTAGTAATTTCATTACAACGCATATATAAAGGTCTTCATAACTTAAAAGACAGAACTAACATTAATTAACACACAATGGATTGGATCAGATCCATTTGGATCTGATCCACACATTTAACTCCTCCTCAACATGAAAAGTACCTAAAGTAACCCTGTGTGGAGTGCGGATTGTGTCAAGGATATGAACACTAGACCTGATAAGACGGTTGAAACACTCAAACCTGTACCTGTTACACCTGCATGTTTTTTCTTGTGCTACAGATAAGTGAGTGCTGCAGTTCCAACCAAGTTAAAATTTGGATTAATCATTCTAACACAATGTAAGACATACGCATCCTAGAACTCGCACACGCTAACACGAGCATATGGCAGTAAGATGTCAGTACATAAGCTCATGAGTTCTACTTTAATGGCTTTGTGCTGTATGATATCCTTGGTTTTTGAACTGAATCAGCATTTGGTGGTATATAACCTAATCAAGCACCTTCATCCTTTTCCCCACATATGTGATAACTGTGTTCCACTTATCCTTCTTGATCATTTATTAATATTACTCCATACCATAGTAGCTCCAGTACTTTCCAATTCAGCAATCAACAGTAGCACGAATTGGTCACAAGTACTCTTTGTTGATATACTTGCTATTGTCACCTCCTCCAATCTTTGGTTTGCCTATTTCTCCTATTTAGATCAACTAGTTAATACCGGAATCAATGTCTCAGGCTCTCAGCCATATATTGGTCTAACATCTAAGAAATATTGTCTCATAGTGCACCCCTGCATGTAGCATAGAACAAGAGAATCAATTTACTTGTAATAATTGCTGTACCATTTCTCTTATAATAAGTCTGCTTCCAAGTTCCAAGTCCCCTAATCGTGTAATCTAACAGCAAAGGTCTTTCCTGTCAAGAACGACTCATTTTAGCCATTCACTTGTTGGCATTCTAAAAGATCTGGGTACCCATTTCACAACAAAAGAAATTTCGCATTTCTACATGCCTTCAACATCCAGCTTGAACCGAGTTCCCCAGACAGAAAATTTAAGCTTACATCTGTTGACGCTGTTGAACCCACTGATACAAATAATACCATTTCAAACAAGTATATCTGTCCTCTATTATTAAATTGTTCAAAGCATAACCAGAACAATCAAATGTCAGTAAAATTACACCAGGAAAGTACACCTTATTGTTCCAAGAATGCTGCCGCACCTCCTCTGTGGATTGAGCTTTTAGTGATTGGGTCCATATATTAAAACGCACTTTCCTTATCCTAAAGGTTTTTCTTTGTTATGCATAGGCTTCTTGGTTTCTTAAGTATCATTATTAGAAGAAATAACATGGAGATCTGCATTGATCTCCATCATTCTTATTGTATTTTCATATTATGCTTGTTCTAGTGGGATATGATTGACATGATGGATTCTTTGAAAGTCCACATGCAATAAATAAACTGAAATAATCTGGAGGATAGAAAATACATTAATAGCTTTTGACAATCCTTAAATTCATGAAATACAAAGGGAGAAAGAAAGCTATGTTTGCCTAGTTTAGAAAACAGTATCATTAAAGTGCTTTTTAGATCCACCAATGGTGAAGCTCATATTGAGACAAAACTTGAATCAAACAAAAAGAAAAGTTATGGAAGTATGTCTGCCAAATGCATACCAGAAACGAAAAACATAAGTACCAACATGTTAATTCCGAACATTATAATGATTAAAGAGGGTGTTTTGATTTGCTCCACTTATGGGAAACCTGGACAGCTTGGTTAACTTGGGTTGCATACTGGACCCTAAAATGCAAACGCCATCTTATCCTGCTTTCCCAGGAATCAGGATAATTGTTGGACCAATTACATCTTACTTTTAACCTAATCTTAGAACCAACATCAAATATTCATAGGTTTCCAATATACCCTACTTCACCTAAATAAGTGGCTGCCGATATACTACTCAATGCTCTTAGAGTTCATCACAGCAGCAGTGGTGTAGGACATAGGAAATTGGCCCACTTATCAGAAAATAGGGACAATGTAGGAAGTTGAACTTCGTAGCAAAATGCCAATGCACAACTTCTCCTGCTTTTCGGGATGAGTGAGGTACAATAAACATGCCTCTTACTTTCACCCTCCATTCTGAAAATCAGCATCAAATATCCCATGAAGAAAAACTGCCTACTTTACTACCCAGATCACTCAAAACGATTCAGTCAAAAAAGGAGTGCATTGTGACTTCCCAACTTATTCCAAAATTCTGCTAAGTGTACACCAAACACCAATATTGAGTTCTTTCCATTCTCAGATCACCCAAACACCAATATTGAGTTCTTTCCATTCTCAGATCACCCAAAACACCAAGGACAACAATCAAATATTGAGCCACAACTTGCCAAGTTATTCCGGTTTTGTGAAAGCAACTTCCAAACTTATCCCACTTTTCCACAGTATCTACAACAGTGATACTTCCTGCTTTTACAGCCATTCTGAAAATCACAAGCAACTATCCCTCAGAACTAGTTCTTTAATTACTCAGACCACAACAACAGTTGGCCAATCAAATGGACCGTAATGCAACTTCTCAATCTATGCCACATGGATTATGTGGGTACGGATGCGGAAACAGGTGTAGGGCTAGGCAATTTTCCAGGGTGCTAGACATCGGCTACATATAAATGTGATTTGTACGTATATTATCAGACATAAATGATAATATCGCATAAAATATATTAATGACTCCAACAAGTCAGAAAACGTCAATAAGCAAATCCACCCAAAGACGTTTCCATAGGTTAATTCACTAACAGAATTAATAACCGATCAATAATCATGAAATGTCTTCGCGATAGCGCTAAATAATACTTAAACTTAGGTAGTGTTTAGTCACCGAGAAGTACGGATATACGACGCAGCTGCGGAACCTGTTAGAAGTGTAAACATGACATAGTTCACGAGTTGTCCCCATTTTCCCGAGTCGGACTAGCTAACTTATCCCGCTTCTCCAGGCTAAGGAGTGGCACCTACTTTTATCCCCATTCTCTGAATCACCAATAACTATCCCTACAAATGGTGCCATCATTAGTCATATTACCAAGAACAACAAATCACACTCATCCCTCTTTTCCAGAATGCGTTACTACACCAATCACGCTTCTTACTTTTTACTCCAATTCTGAAAGTTCAGCATCAATCATCCCTCACAGTCTAGCTCTTTTCATCCCTCGGATGATCCAAATGATTAAAATGAACAACAACAAAACAAGCAATCGAGTTAACAAATCGAAATAGCAAAAACTCTTCAAAGAATAGAATAATGGGATAAGCAATAGCCGACAGTACCTTGCGAGGGAGTACACGTACTTTCTCGATGACATCTTCGGACTCGAATTCGGGGCGAACCTCGAGATCGAAGAGGCGCGAGAGGAAGAAGGATTGACCGAGTTGGGAGACAAGCTTCTTGATCTGGTTGGTCTTGACGGAGATGAGTCGCTTGTTTCCGCCGTGCTCGCCGTCCGATTGCTCGAAGACGATACTCGGCACTCTTCCGGACTTTCTCTCTTTTCCCGAGATGAGCCGACCGGATTTCTCCCGTGGAATGCCGACGATTGTCTCCGCGTACTTTGGGTCCGGCCGGGGGAACCCTTCCCGGTATGTGAGGGGTGGATCAGTCGTAAATTCGCACAACGCCTCCGACGACGACGATTGAGAGAGGAACCTTAGGCCAATTGATCGCCAGAACAACGAGGCAGACAACCTCATTTCTGAGAGAGGGAGGGGGGTGAGGGAGGGTTTCTGTTTTAAATGAACTAAATATCGTCTGCCAATTTAAATCGCAACAAAATTAGAGAGAAACAATTAATATCGTCGGTACTTTAAACGACGACGATAAAAACGAGAGCTGGGGGAGGGATCGATGCCGGGGCTATGTTCTAAATAAAATACAAAAAGGTTTGATTTGTATGGGAAAATTATCGGCTGTACTTGAAATAAGAACTATACAAGGTGGAGTCGTGATTTATACGAAATTAGAAAAATTGTTATCCATTGTGAGCAATTCATCCTTAAATCTACTCAAATATTTTCACGGTTCGATCGATGCGATCAACCGTGGAGATTGTAGTGTAATGCATTAAATGTAAGTATGAAAAGTATAATAGCACAAAGTTGCTTTTTTATTTCAAATTTTCATATCATTGATCATGAGGATTGAATTATAGTGTTTGAGAAGATAATGAGGATTGAATTATAATATTTGAGAAGATTTAAGTATGGATCAGGATTGAGCACAAACCAATATATATGTAGAGAGAGAGAGAGCACAAGAGATGCGAGACTCACATTCTTGCTACAATCTTTTTGATAATTTGAATTATTCATTTCTTTGATTGAACGGTTCAAATTCTACCATGATGCATCCTTGTAATCCATTTCTACTTATGGAAGAACGATCTCATGAGTCATGAGGGCCTTGTTTTGTGTGTGGCTAGGATGAAGGGGACTTTTGAGTCCGTATATGATCACTAGTAGAGCTAATACTATAATATACTTGACAAGAATATGTGATGGTAAGATGAAGAGATCGTAGACTCGAATGGGTTAGTGTTATAAAGCTAAGATAGGTTCTAAAAGAAGGGAATAACATAAAGTAATGAAATACTTGTTATGGTACCATATGAAATGTCAGTTTTCACTTTAGTATCATGTATTTTATTATCATGTTAGTATCTCGTGGTTATATTAGTATCCCATTTGTAGTATATGATTTTCTTTTTCTCATTTTCTTTATTGAAAGCAGTATATTGTTTAGTATTCTTTCTTCTTACTCTTTGACATATAAATAACATTATTACCTTTTACTTTAGTTGACATGAACATTTGTTTCCATTCATTTATTATATAGGCTATGGAGCTCATCACCCTTATCTTATAACGAGATTGGAAATGTAAGTATGAGCAAGATATAATTTACATTGGTGGATTGACATCAATAGTTTGGATTGATGCAAACTATTTGGGATTTTAGGTGTTATTTTGGTTATTCTCAAAGAGTAGATATTATTTCTTCATGATATGATATAAGCTTTATGATGCTTCTGAGAAGTCTAAGTACATTGAGTTATATACAAATGATAATGCTGAAACTACATGTAGACAATGATGTTATCTAATTATATTGTATGATTTTTTGTGCATTAACATTATTTAACCAAATGAAAGAAGAGGTCACAGAGAAAGAGTAGGCAAATGAGTAGTTAATGAAGTTGTTGAAGTGAGTATGAGTACGAAGAGACATTGGGAGGAGATAAGCAAGAGGAGATAGCTGATTTTGACTCTAAGTCTATAAAAAAGGAGTCACTACAAGAAGAGTTGATAAAGATGCAACATCTAAAGAGATAGAGGATATACAATCATATTTACAAGGAGAGTATAGGGCACAACATAATGCATGGCATTCAAATGATAAAGATGAAGATCATGATTGGTGCATGTTGAATTTAGAAGAAGTATAATCATAGGATGAAGAGTTAGAGGAGGATGTTGATGTGTAGGCCCATACACATCCTTTATCTCCTCATATGGGCGATGACAACTATGTGCATAACCCCATTAGGGTAAGATGAGAAGTGTGTTTAATGACAAAAGGTACACTTTGATGAGAGTTTTCTCTATAATGATACATATATGTCAGAGAATGCATTTCAAAAATCATACTATATATAGAAATGCATTGAGATTGATATGTATCAAGGAACTTTGATTACAAGTATGTGAAAAATAATTTATAAAAGATCATAGTGAAGTACAAGAATAATTGTGGCTTTTGTCCATGCTTCAAGGTATAGATGAACATAATGGAAAGCATAACATAAATATGCTAGTGACTTTAGAAAACATTTAATTGATTGTCGATACATAACAGATAAGTATAAGGACATATCTGATAACCTAACATAGCCCTGTAAGTGCAAATGAAAAGGAAGGTGGAGGCACATGTATCATACCAACAATCTCATAGAGCAAAAAAGATGGAGAATGAGATCTCAGGGATGCTTGGAATGCAATATAAGAGAATTATAGACTACTATAATATAATACTGGTAACTAACCATGAAAGTTGTTGTAAGATCAATAAACAACTTAGTGTTTGTCAATGGTCGTTTTCATAGTCGACCAATGATCAAAGTTGCTCATCATACATTCCATGAGATCAAATTTTCTTATTTTTTATATGTATCTTCAATTTGATGCAGATAAGCGAGACTATTTGTCAAGCATTTGACCCTTTGTTGGTCTTGATGGATGTCATTTGAAAAGTGTGTTTGGAGGGGAACTATTATGTGGAGTTGCATGAGATAAGAATAATGGTCTCTATCCATTGACATTTGCAGTAGTTGAAATTGAATATAAAGAAAGTTGTAAATGGTTTCTTCAAACTTAGTGGTTGACTATAGATCTCTAAATAAAACTTGGTGGGTTATCATGTCAGACAAGTATAAGGTCGTATTGTAACAATTAATGTACTTATATTTATCCTTCTGATCTTATTTTGTTTTATAGATTGTCATCTCTTTTATATAATCTTCACAATTTTCGTATGTTGTATGTATTGTAAGAGGAAATACGACAATTTATACTTAGGGTGGACCATTGCATATGCTTGAATCACTTGTGTCATAATCTCAAGATCTAGTGAAGGAGAAGGGGCCAAAGTATAAGAGGAGATTATAGGAGGCTATTTATATATGGTTAACGCAAAATGAGCCTAACACATGGTATATATCATACTTTTTGGAGCATTGAAAGACAAAGTTACTAGTGAATAATATATGTATCATTCGGTACCTTTATTTTACCAACAAGAGCTCAACCTATCTTAACCATGTTGAAGACAATCAAGAGTTTGTTGATAACTAAGTACCATGATTATTATTATTACTTTTTATAGGATGAGGAGCATGAAGGGAATACATCTTCCTCTAATTCACGGGTTTTAGATTATTTTTATTTTGATTGATATATATGACATTATTGTAATATTTTCTACTGATTTCTAATATGGTTATGCTCATAATGTTCTTTCTTGCATTGTAATCTATAGGTCCATGGAGATAAAAGAGGACAAGAACTAGTCGTAGTTGTCTACCACCAAAAAATATTCTATCATATACATCTATTACATGAGTAACATTAGTTGCTCCACTACCATATGTAGACAAGAGATGAAAGAAAAACAAGCTCATCAACTCTAGAAGACAAAACAAGAGTGAAGCAAGTTCATAAAAAAAGAGATGTACAATAGCCATTGTTGAAGTTGTGATACTTAATTTTTTGGTTTGATTGGCTTATAATGGCTCAAAAAAAATGTATAAAACCTTATACTATGTTATCAATAGCCATTGTTGAAGTTGTGATACATAATTTTTTGGTTTGATTGGCTTATAATGGCTCAAAAAAATTGTATAAAACCTTATACTATGTTATCATTTTATTCATGTCCGAATAATGATGTCATTTATTTGAACTCATACTTCTATGGGATGTTATCATACTTTTATGATTGGCCTATAATGGCTAGATAAAGTTAATCCTCATCATGTGATATGTTTATCATAATTCAATCAAAAGTACTCAAGGAGTGATAAGTAAAATATTAGTATGATAAGTATTATGCTTTCAAGTTTGATAACTGCAATGCGGGTGCTATAAGTGAATTGCTCTTTGTGTTTGATGCATGGTTGTAGGTTCAATATGGGACATATGGTGTTTCATAATTCTATTAAAAATACTCGTATGAGTGATAATTGAAATGTTAGTGTAATAAGTGAACGATGGTAAGTATGATAACCACATTGTGGGTGCCATAAGTGAAGTGTTCCTTGTGTTTGATGCATGGTTGCAACTTTGATGTAGGGCATATGGTATTCAATATTGCTATTGAAAATGCTCGTATGAGTGACAATTGAAATGTTGGTGTCATAAGTGAACATTTGTAAGTGCAATTACTACAATGCGGATATCATAAGTGAAATGCTCTATGCGATTGATATGTCTTTTGTCCTATACCAAAATACATTCACCAATCTTTAATATTCAACTTTTTATCGTAGCTAATACACTCTTCTACATGATACATTTCTCTTTTGCAAGATCTTACTCTTTTGTCATTTTTTGAAGTTTTATCTCAAGTTCAACATATACACTTCTTATCTTGAGTAGAGTTTGTTGTTATGAGAATGTCTTCAATTTGACCCACATGAGACTCGTTTTTTACATCAATCACCCATATTATATACCTATATTCTTGAAATAAGAAGATACACATATATAATTAAATACACAATATTTCAAATTAAATGTAATAAGCACAAAAATTCATCTCACTAACATTGTTTCTATAGTGAAAGGAATGGTGTCCGATTGTCTCTCGACATTTGAAAATTTAGAAATTTAGATGTCCATTAAGCTTTGACATTTGATACAAACTTGTATAGAAAACTTATCACACTATAGCCTTTCTTCAATGAATATTGTAAATGTAACCTCCGTATGATCTTCATATTGAAATGAGCAATATATAACTTCTTTGTACTTACTTATTTGGCTTTGACAATCTTCCCAATAATTGTACTTGCTCGAAACCCTTCCAACCAAAACACAATGTCATCTTAATTTCTTCCAGCCAACACCATCATAAAAACATCATAGGGAAGAAACTAGTATGTATAAACTAATATAACCACAAGGTACTAAATTAATAACAAAATACATGTAGTAAAGTAAAAACCATCATTCTATGGGGTACCATAATAAGAATTTCATTGCAACATCCAAAGAAAATGCAAGAAACTGCAAACTCTTACACAAATGAGTGTACCACGGTTAATTAAACTCTAAATTAATAGAAGACGTACACAAGAAATTGTAAACTTTTATGCAAAATGAACTATCTCTGTTAATGAAACTCTAAATCGATGGAAGATATAAAAGATAAATACGAATACATAGAAGACAAATATGAAGATACAAAAGACAAATACTCAAATTAGTATATGTCTATTAGGGATTGGGGGAGAATAAATATGCAGAAGACGAAGTCCACGTGAGACAAAGGGATTAGGGGAGAAGGAAATTAGGGATTGGGGATTAGGGAAGGATGAATATGCTGACCAATTGGATTTTTATTTGGATATTCATAAAACTATGGATATTGGATATAGGATCTGAAACGGATTGTGTTTCCTTTATCTAGTTGACATGGACACTAACTCAACAACATACACTTGCTCCCTGTCTGCCACATCATACAGTCGCTCATGACATTAGCTTCAAGATACCAAAACGAGGAGTTTTTCAAACTTAAGTCCTTTAAGTTTGAGGGAGTGAAATTAAGGGTACTGAAGTAGATTTTCGGTACCACAGGGTACCAATATGAAGTTTTCCCTTTTCTTAACAACCATATGAATACATATATCATATGATATAAAACCAATTTTTGGGCTTGACTCAGCGGGGTTTTAAGACAAAATGGGTGTAACTGAGTTAAATAAGTTAATGTTTCATGAATTAGGTTCTAGGCTAAAATGTATCTTGAAGAGGCTGGACTCAAAACTTGGTTGACCCAGTGTGTTGGACGGTTCCTAGTGGGACCCGCACTGACATAATATAATTGCTACCAAATCTCCAAGTTGGATCTTGTTTCTTCTTTTTGAAATATTTGTATCCATATTAATTGAATGCACCGATGTTGCATATCCATATATTTTCCATAAGTGTTGGCTTCTTATCTATCTTTCTTTTAAAATGAACCTAGATCTAAAGTTGGATCCATAGCTGTATTAAACTGAACTACAATAGGGCCTTGATCGTAGGGTTTTTCTCTCTTCACGAGCTATCTAAGCTTACTCTCTCATGTGAGCTAATCTTATGGAAATTGAACCCAGAATATCACTCCATATGCCTCAAAACAGACTTTCCGAAAACTAGTTCCCAAAACTATAATTTTCTAAGAAAATTTTAGTTGTTTATAACCGGCCATGTCTTTGATTGGATGGTCCAAGTTCAAAAATGAAAAAGTAAAAGTTGTATTTGAAAAGCAAAAATTACTTTTAGTTTTTTCCTTTTTAATCAGACTATGTGATCAAGCGCTCGATTGGCTATATGATCACTTGCCAATAGTTTTTGCACGTTGAGTCAGGTACAAACTGGCAAATTCAAAACCTATATACAGAGAGAGTGATTGGCTCATGCCCAATGAATGCTATTTGAGAGCATGAGTCTATTAATATTGTCCTTTTATTTTTTTCAAAAACCCTTACAATTTTTTAAAAAACATTCGTTCTACCAAAAAAACAATGAGTAGGCATGATCTAATTTATATATATATATATATATATATATATATATATATATATATATATATATATATGTGTGTGTGTGTGTGTGTGTAACATGTTACAACACAAACATCACCTGACATATAAAATTGTCTCCAATTCGACATAGTCTGGTCATATTTGGATCAACCACACTATTTTTGACACAACCATATGCAAACTTGACCTGAGACTTGAAATTCTTGTTTATTTGGAGACGATGAGAAATCCAATACAAGTACAAACGCTACCTGACATATAAAATTGGCCCCAATTTGACAAGGTCGTGTAATATTTGGATTGGCTTTGATACAACAAGAAATGATATACACAAACTCAACTTGAGACGTGAAATTCTCGTCAATTTCGGGATGATGAGAAACACAACACAAGCATGACTAGAAAAAGTGTGTTGATGTTCAACCAATTTGAAAAGAAAAGTTAATGATTGTGTTCATTTAACCTACTTTTCCTTGAATATGACTTTAAACACGAAACTGGCATAAGTGGATTCAAACAAGGGAAAGATAAATGATCATCAAAATAAAAATGATCCTACTTTCGCAATTAAAATATACGTGTGTGAAAACTCTTAAAGCTTGCATTTCATGTATGGGCTCTGCCCTTTCTTTCTAAAGAAAAAAAAGAACTTGCATTTCATATATATATATATATATATATATATATATATATATATATATATATATATATATATATATATATATATATATATATGTTATTAGCATGTTGCAATAATGCTCTTTCATTATATTCCCATTTCTTGTTTTGATTAACCACAATGAATTAACCTTCCATTCAATTGCTTATTGCATATGTCTTCCCATCAATGTGTTGTCCTTTAGCTTTATGTTCTTTGACACTTCCATAAGGACAAAGTGGTTTGACACTTGGTCCTCTGGTTTCAAGTTAGAGTCTTGCGAATGGAGAGAAACACTAAAAGTGCTTTTCCCCATAGTTGACAGACTAAGCTCAAACCGGATTAGTCAGAGTCATGTAGACTTTCCGATATTGTGGTTTAGACCACAAAAAGAAAGTCCTGTTGTACATTAACTAACTACTAGAATGCTAAAAAATACCAGTCTAGCTAGTAACTTAATCTGTTAGTTGTAAACATCCAAAATTTCCTTTTAAAAAATACAACATTTTCATTAAAATGATTTTAAAGTGACAACTATAAAAATACATGAGACGAAGCTTTAAAATCCTAATCTTTTGAAAATTAAAGTTGATAGGGATGTCAAGTAAAAACAAAGGTTGAGCTCGAGGTTTTGCAAGATGGTCGAGGTAGAGATGTCATTAAGTTAGTATTAAAGGTAGAGCTACCTATAATCATCCCGACTTTTGGCACCCATGCAGTCATAGCTCGTCATTTTTCAACTTGTTTGATCAATTGTAGCCCACACTATCATGCCCAAAGTTTAAAAAAATTGACCTAGAAGGCAACTGAAGGGATGCCCCTCGTATGGATCCTAGGTGGGATATAGGATTTGTAAATGGGGTATAGACTTAATTGGGTGGATGGACTCTAATGTGGATATTGATATGGATTGGAAACTCTAACTGGTCATGATATTGTAATTATGCAGAAATATCAATAGGAGTGCAGAATTTATTTATGATAATGAAGCACCTATGTGGATGCAGAAATACTTGTGGAATTGAAATACTCATGTGAATGCTGAAATTAATCTATATAGAGCAGAAATTAATTCTAAGTATGCTGTAAATTAATGATATGTATGTATGCTGGAATAATCAATATGCAGAAAATTATCTAAATATTGGAACTAAGTGAGGTACTATATGCTTTAAAGTGCAAGAACCTAAGATATGAATCTAAAGATGCATGGAATTGGTGATGTTATGATGCAGTGATCAAGGAGGATGGGCGACGGAACTGGGATGGCTTCCACATGGCTTGGAGGTTCCACGGGCAGCTCGACTTGGCTTGGAGACTTGGGAAGCTCTCAAGGATGGCTCCATCCCACTTGAATATCTTGGCTAGAGTAGCCTGATTTTGAATAAAAACTAGGCATTTAACATAGTTTTGGCTAAAGAATTTGACTCAAAATCTCTTTTCGAACCATAAGCATAGGTGACTGTGAGAGAATGTACCACTCAGGTTGGGTTCAATAGAACTTAGGCTTGGTTAAGTAAAGGGTTTAGCTATACAGATCTATATTTATGAAATGCCTTTAAATAATTTCTATACATAAATATAATAAAAGCTTTAGGAATAGGGTCTTTCTTTTGCCTTGATTTTGAAATAAATATAAATATGAAACTTTTTAGTAAAATAGTAGAATAAAGAGGCAAAGGAGATCAGTTCAAAGATGCTTTCCATGAATTTTACTTTTCCTCATACATATTTAAAAACCTAATAGCACCGTAAATATAAAGTATTTAACAAAAAACACCCTCTATGCCCATATATACATGTAAAGGTTTCATTTTTTTTAAATAGACAATCATTTGACACCTTGTATGTGCACAAACATGTGAATTTCGAAATTCTATGCACCATAAATATGAAAACAAGCTTATAATATTTAACATCCAATATAAATATATTTTCTTTTAATAAAATCCCGTGAACATATAAAATAAAAGCATAGTTGATTTTAACTCAAAAGGATTTTTTTTGGAGAAAAAATGGGTGTCATGGACCCAAGAATTTTTAAACCAAGTTTATGTAGGGTTAAAGAAACTCAAGGAGGGGTAGGGTACAAGTCATAGTCAACCCATTTCTTGAAATAAATTTCTGGTAAAGACCACTTTGCCTCCTGACAGCCACCTTGTTCTTCTTTCTCTCTAAAAAACATTCTTATTTCCATCCTCATATGAGCTCTAAATTTTATAAAAATCAAGACTCAAGGTCTCACCCCGTGTACCTTGAAACTGGCCTTTTAAAAATAATTTTTGAAGTTGTATTTTTCCTAGAAAATTTTTGGGTGTTTACAAGGTTCATCTTATTAAACCCAATTTATTCTCTTGAACCAAATATGGGGTTTTGCTTATTTAAGACCACAAATTGGATCCCCTTTCATCCCCAATTCAAGCAAAGACCTAAATCCCTATTTAAATGGGATTCGACCAATCTAAAGCCCAAGTCTAAGGCCCAATGCCATGCACCTAGCTGAACCCAATCTAGTCCTCCACTTGCTATAAACTGAACCCATTTGTAAAACCCAGTTCCAACCACTTTGGTTCACTTTTTACCCACACGAAAACCCAAATCTTGAATCATATCCAATATAGACCCGATTCAACCCAATTCTATAAGACCCAAGGGAAACCCAAACCAAAACCTTAGAGCTCAATTGAACTAAGTCCTTCGGCCGTTTTGACTCGATACCAAATCTATGACCCAAATCCGTTTCTAATTGGACCTGATTCGATCAAATGACATAAAAGCTGATCTTGCGTTGGATCCAGAACTAGACCTAAACTCCACCCATCTAGTTGAGCCAAGCGCAATATCGATTTAAGTTAGATCAGACCCATTGCTCAATCCAAAACCAGATCCATTTCACCCACTCCCAACCTAAATTAGAACCTTGTTAAACACATCTTTATTTTTCTTACACCCTTAAAGCCAAACAGATCCTACCCCTTGGACCCAAGCCAAACCTGTTTCTGTTAGCCATACTCATACTTAGGGACCCAAGTAGTGATTCGCACCACTCAGCAAAACGTGCTTCAAGCATCATAAGACACATAATTCAAGAGAAAAACTACAGCAAAATCAGATCTATAACTAAGAGTTATCAATGGCACAAGAAATTCATATTTATTCCGTAAGCAATTTAGTAGCGCGGAAGGTCGACTCTTGCTCAATAGAGTAGGAAGAGCTTCAATGAAATAACCTATACAGGACCACATCCTACAAAGCGTACTTGAAGGTGATATCTTCGTGAGCTTTATTTCCGAATTCTCATTTCCAGTAGATCGTGTCGCAAGTTGAGCTTACATGGGACCAAATATTCGTGCACACTAACCATATTAATTCAACAAAACAATGGATGGAATGTTTTTTCCTCACAATAGGCCAAGTGCGTACACCTCAAGAATCAAACTCATATTGTCTCGTGTATGGTTAAGAGCCCTGTCTGCTAGGTGGACTAATGCCCTGAGTGCAAAACAATGGATGGGAGATTGATAAAAAGTTATATATGCAAATAATTTGTTATAAAAGAACATGTAAAATGAGTTTTAAAATAAGTTCTCCATCTTCCTCTTCCCTTCTTACGAGTATAGGTACATGAGTTTGATGGACAGTTTTAGACGGAAACTGATTGGCACCTGCCTAACCCCTTCTTGCCAATTGAAAAAGAAGGCTCCGGCCTCCTCATTGTGCCAGAAAAGAAAAAAAACTAACTCATCAAAAGTTTTCATGCGTGTCGATAAACGTAAATACTTGTTCGTTTCTTTGTTTGTTGGTACAATAAGGCCGAAGACAATGCACGACGCTCCCTGGTGTTGAACTCATGCCCTTTATCTTGTGAGTCAACCGCTTAGCCAAGTCAGCTACTGCTCTGCATGCATACATGTTAATGTCCACTTATCTTTGCCCTCTAAGACCTCGATTGACTGAAAGGGCTTAACACACTCGGCCGCCGCCGCCTTGGTGTGTTTCCCTAAGTCGTATAGAGCACGGGTATCCGAAAGCCCACAAGAACCGTGCATAATCTGGCCATGTTGGCCGAGTTCGGGGTAAAGCTTTCCTGGTGCTGCTTTTTCCCATTCACAATGCTCGAACTCCAGAGCCTTGTTTTAAGGAGAAACAATTGCCAAAACACTTGAACAAAAAAATCCTACTTACTTCCAAACAACCATCTCCAAAGTTTTCTATGAAGAGCTCAATCTTTTTCACTCAACAAGGAATGACACGACGCAAACACGACTCCGAACACGAAAGTTACACCCTTTTCTCAACACGAAACTGATGCTTGTTTTCATGGCGGATTCTGTTATGGGTTCGATGCCTGACCCGTTTGCAGTCCACTAACCAGATGATGTAAAGGAAAATGAAGGGCGCGGTATATTCTTGACATATTCTGCGATGGCCTGTTGGTATTCGGTGGCAAAATTTTCTAAAGAGACGCAATTAATATTTGACCATTTATGACGAGAACACCCTTTTCTCAGAAACCGAGTTACCCAACGTTCAAGCAGTAAGAGACCATGTAAACCTAATGCGCTTTAAAAGATGATTGAAAGAAACCATGCGCAGCACAAAGAGCAATAGCTTAAGGGCTCCTTTCACAAGTTTGAACTCCATTGTATAAAAGAAAAGATTACAAGAGCCTTCGAATCCTGTTACAATATGAGTATAATAAAGTAGTTGTTTTTATCAAGCATGATAAACAACATTTGTGAGAAGACATGATCCAGTTTTCATGTATATATATATATAGATAGATAGAGAGAGAGAGAGAGAGAGAGAGGGTTGCGTACAATTAGTTTTGCTTTTGGGTTGTATCGGTCCTGACACTCTTTCTACTCGATAAAATAGCCTTAAATTTCCTAAACTGATTATGCGCATTATTCATATAAAGAACACCAGTTAGGAGCCAAGTGAAGCCCTCGTCGCTCAACTTTAACCAAAACACCACCTTTTATAAGACAATTTGTTTGAGGCAACAAGGATTGGACTTGGTCCATGGTTTGCTTGACAAATGAGTCTATCACGTCACGGAAGTGTGCAATACATCCTTGAAAGATTAATCAAACCAGACCGTTTGTGTTGTTTTGGTTCGGAATGCTACGGTTAGGCAGACCACTAACACATGGATGCCCCTGGGCATCAAAGGTCCTTTTGAGTCGCCCAGCTAGCCATGGCTAATACGGTTCCTTGTGTAATCAAAGCCCTCAAGCTTGAAGCTTCTTAACAGCAATCCGGCCACTCCAACTTGCCCGTGTCGTGCGTCTTTGTGCGCCCTTTTATACACGAAATTGCACAATAGAATAACATTGTCGTGTCATTACAACGTGTCTATGTGACGTCTGTATCCCACTTGAAGTGTTTGGCATTTTTAAAAAATACAAGGGGGTGGATGTTCGTAATTTGAAAGAAAGAGGACGGTCCTACCGTATTCGTATAGGAACGGTGAAATTTTGGGGCGTCCATGTCTTTTGCCTAAAAGTTGGTTGAGCTAACGGTAAACTTCACCAGTATATTGAGACCCAAGGTGCTACTATCTAGCTCTCCTGTTGAGCCACAGTTGGACGAGACGACGTTGCGATTTCTCTCCGAGTAGGAAGCAGAATGCATTTCGACAGTTTCAATCTTCGTTTCGCGTGAAAGTGTACCGTTGATCCTGAGAGGAGCGCACTTATCATCTCTTTCTGTAAGTTAACGACTGATTTTTTTTTCATTCTTTTCGTTTATTATGTTGCTTTCGGGATGGAAGTTGACCAAAGTTTATACGAAATGTTGATTCGTTCGAGCACTTTGTAACTAGAATTCGTTTTAGGCTTGAAACTTGTCGTGTGTTTCTCAATCGTTCACTAACCTTGGATTGGTGGAAACCTTCTAATGAAACTCTTAATACGTTTGGATGTATGGCTTTTGGCTTTTATTTCAACTCCATTCGTCTGCGAAGAACCGACATTGGTTTCAGAGTAACGAAAGGATTTGTCAGATTTTAGCTCTAGCTATCTCCCTCTGACGAATGTTTTTTGATGGTATAGGTGTGGTGAAGTTTTTTAATTTCGTATGCCTCTAGTGATTGCTAGAATTTTCTCTGTCATGGTGCTATGGATTGTTTGGCACTAATGAGAAATCCAATGTATTTAAGCAATTTTTTCCCACAAAGATCAAATTTAAGTTACCATTTCTCATAGATGGAGTGTTGTTAGAGTGAAATATGATCCCCATATTTCTCTGTTTTCCTGTATTGATTGATGAGAAACAGGTGTTGAATAATTTGACTTTTACATACTGTCTAATTTTCTATTTGTTGGAGGCACCGCTGTTGGTGGTGGAATAGGGGCGCCCTTCCTCACATGAAACTTCACTATGAATTCTTTTTGTTGTTTATATGTAACTGTGTACTTTTTAAACCGTAGTGTAATATTTATATAAATGTGGATTCGATTAACAATGCCTTATTTTGCTTGTACTGCACTCTAAGTGAGTTTTCCTGCCATCTCCGATGCATGATCATTATTATAAGGTGCTAGTCTTAGTAATTAAATAATATTTCACCGACATGGTGCATTATTTCTTGCTCTATGCTTGATATATTGGAATTTTCTAATTACAACATGTAATCTGCAAATCTTAAAATGAAAAAAACATGTAAGGAAGACTTGAGATAAGATTGGTCCTATGGTCTGCCTACGCTTTATTGCATTTGTAAAGGATCAGAAGGGGAGTTGGATTTCAGCCACCACAATCTCTTCATAAATTATATGTGAAACTTCAAAAGTGAATCCCAATCCTTCTGAAGCTTTCTTGCCGATCTTTGGATAAAACAAGGAAGCACAACCTAACTCAAGATAGAACGTTAATCTCACGTTGGGCTATAAGAAGTATGTAGACGTGCCTTTCATTTCTGTGCATGTGTTGTATGTGTGTGCATACTTGTTTTCTGATAATATGGGTACTTTTTCTTCTTTTTTCTGTACTTGTAGCTTCTGTTATTATCTAGATACTCTTAGGTGCTTGACTGAATTTTGTCTTAGATTGATGCTGGGAAAACATTATTGATGAATAAGTATGCAATATAATCTTTTCCTAATATTGCTATTATTCTCCTTTGGCAATTTGTCCTCTGTAATTAAACTGAAGAAACTGATCTTGAGAGGTTTCTAGTCGAACCACCAGGCATAGAATGGTTAGGATCCTCACCCGTAAGTTCTTTATATACAGAATTTCAGCTTATGCATTGACTTGTTGCTTAATTTGATTGATTGTCAAGAGAGTTGCCGGGGGTGAGCTGGATGCCTCTCCTGCAGTTAGAGTAGAAGGAATTAATCCTGCGGTTAGAGTAGAAGGAATTAACAACCACAACCATGGGAATCAACCCTGGCTGCCCGTGTGATGGCCAACTCCTCTTCCATTTAAGCCAACACCAGCCCTGCAGTGCGAAGCCATCCTGAATTCCTACTCCTTTTCTGTTCTGACAAGCCTGGAAATTTGAGAAGCCAAAATATTTACAAATCAATAATTAATTGTAGTTCGTATTGATAGGAGCTTCCATGTGTGGATTCTCTGGCCTAACTACTAACGAGTCATTGGAAGAGGCTTCATCACTATATAATACTTCCAAAATGCACAACATTTTCTCTTTCAAAACAATATGCACATATGAGAGAGCTTCAAATAAATGAGTTTTTCTTGAAGTTTGTAGATATCAACTGGTTGATTTTCCTTATTTTCAACTTCTTGAATGGGTGTTTATCCATACAAGAACAATTAGGATTCCATCTTCTGGTTCCAAGTCATCCTTTGTTTGATTTATGCACTGCAGCATGTAGGTGTATCTGGACAACTCTATATTTCTGGATATAATGTATCTTGACTAGCATTTTGCAGTTGAAACGAGGTGCTTTTTTCCATCTCAACACCTTAAATTTTTATAATATTTGATAGAAAACATATGGAAGCACAAAAACATTGACAAACACAATGGTTTCTTGTGTTCATTGGTTATTGGATACAACAACAACAATAACTAAGCCTTTTCCCATACTAGATGGGGTCGGCTACATGGATTATTTGTTTCCACAGAGCCCCATCATAATTTGTAGAATCCATGATAGATAAGTCCGACAAAGTTTTACGCTAGCGGTCGGAAGCCTAACACAACCCTCCTCCTTTATTCGGGCTTGGGACGGGCCATGCAAGAGTGATCCTAGACCTAATTGAGTTGAGTGAAACTTATTATGTCCAAGTAAAATTATCTCATGATGATCGGTTGTGGCGCAAGGTGCAAACGTTTCCTGGACAAGAAAAAATCAACAGATCATAATTATTCAAGATGATGATCTAAAAGTGAACAATACATACCACTGGCACAAAAGGAAAGTAAATGAAACACTCTAAATACAAAGAAAATAAATCTTTCATTTTATTTGCTATAGTATATAGAAGAGTCCTGGCAATGTGAGCCTGAACACTTTAAGTTTTTGAGGGATTTTGTCAGAAAGGAATAGATACACCAAAACATTCACAAACACAATGGTTTCTTGGGTTTTGGTTACTGTATAAATCTTTTATTTGCTACAGTAAGTAGCAGAATCCTGGCACTATGAATTGCTCACTCATGTTCTGTGGTTTTAATGGCTGTCTATTAATCATCTTCTAATCCTTCTGCTCATTCTATATCACTTGTACATTAGTTATGGTTATATTTATATAACACTCTCATGATATATACACATGGCATGACTAATTTAACATTATCAATCTTTGTGTCATGTATCATTGATTCGTATAAAGCTTAGTGGAGCCACTCTGTTTAAGTTCTTAATCACATGCTAAACTTGATAATGTTCCTTGCTTTTTCTATTTGTCAATGGTAAATAAGTACAGAGTTGCCCACCGTGTTGATTATGTAGCTGGACAGAGATATCCCAATGGTTTAATGAATTTTATGCTAATTAGGTTAGGCTAATGAAAGGCTGGTTGTGTACGATGTAGGTTTGTAAGGCGGTCATTATAAGTCGGAGTGTATACCTGAATGCTACTATACGATCTTTCTTGTTATTTATTACCTGCCATTATGAGAATTATCTGCTGATCATCATGAATTGCTGATGTAACCAGCTAAGCTTCTCTCCACCATTTCCCTTCCCTTTCCATAGCTGTGTGCCCTTGTTCCCTTTTATCATCTGATGGACTTAGCCGACTATGAGTTGAAACCCTCCTTCCTTTCATTGGATTGCGGACTTATGGTGAGCACCTTCTCAGTTTGACATACCCAAGTATGTGTAGAGTGAAGTGCCCAAGGTGGCATTCGGTCACAAGCAACAGTGCGAGTGCGGACCCTCTGGCACACTCATGCTCGAGTGATGTGAATGCATGTTGAAGAGCCCAAGTACATGCCTGTTCATCTCTATATGTGCTTTTTGCTAACGTTGTCTGGTCCTTTAATAGAGTGTAGACTTGTTGGCTCTTTCCTCTATCAAGATCAGAATAAAGCATTCTCCAAGACTAAGTAAAATCGGTGTTGGCTCTTTCATCTCATTTTGTTAAATAAACCGATCTACTAAGTAACTTTCTCCTTCTATTGTCGCCTTCATCATGTTTGGTCAAAGAAGATACGGCTAACAGAAAAGAGAAAAGGATACTGTATTATACCAGAAAAGTGAACAATACATCCGGTTCTGTAACATGAAGTTCTTGTCAAAAGTATCTCAACTACACCGTTTATGACAGAGAAAATGATATTTCTAAACAACAGAATAGAAGATAGTGTTATTATACCATGAAATGTAGCTTTTTTTGAAGTGTTTTAGGAGTATTCGGTAGTTGATTCTCTCCTTGTATGCTGATGTGTGGTTCTCCAGTAAACAGATTACTGCAAACTTTTTTAGTGCACTTTGTCGTACTCTTTCTCAAATCTTGCTGAAACAAGCACCTACATGTGCAGTCTGAAACAAAGCAAAATGCATTTTCTTGTAGTTGTTTGTATGAAGTAGAGAATGATCTAGTTTATATTGAGTTAACTGCTAGCATGGCACATGATAGGGCTATGTGAAAACAAAGAATCCATGTAGCCGATCCCATCTAGTATGGAAAAAGGCTTAGTTGTTGTTGTTGTTTGTATGAAGTAGAATTTATGATTAGAAAGTAGTGTCGTGCTACTGGTTGAATGTTCTTCAGTCATCTTGCACTATCACCTGTCTAATGCTTTCAACTTTAAACATACATGTGATGGAACAATAAAGCACATGGTGTTCCTCTAGTGCCTCGTAACATGAATTCAGATGTTTTGAGGAGATTTGACATGGTAAGTTCTTATTTAATAATACAAATGTGACTTGTTACAATTTTTTTGAGTTAAATGCTTATATGACATAAGATCGAGCATAGAGATGACTAAAGAATCCATTATAGCTGGTCCCACTTTGTGCAAGAGAAGGCTTGGTTTTGGTTCTAGTTTGGTAGGTGAAAGTCCTCCTAGGGAAGTTTTGTTCTCAGACCACTTGATGGGGTACTCCCATGCCAGAACCTAGACATGGTGGGTTCCAAACTGGCCCGGGTATATATATATATATATATTTCAATTTTTTAGTTATTTTTTCTGGGTCCGGATGCTTTAGGCCTCAAACCAGAACTAGAACGGAGGATTCCAAACCGGAACTGGCCAGGTCCCAGTTCCAGGTTCTAGGAAAACTGGAATTGACAACGCCCACCAGGACTCTCTCCCCAAGGGCCTCTATCAGACTCCCGGTTATCCGTGACCATGACAGCCTTAAGAATTGAAATCCAACTAGTTATATAACAGCTAGGACCCTCTCCCAATTTTGGTGCATGTAGAGACAGGCAAAAGATATTCTTTTCTACAGGATCTTACACTGTTGGATGTTGCTCAAGTAGGTTATAAAGACTTGGCTTGTGATATAGCTCCAGACTGAATGAGTCTGTTCTCCAATCCCATCTCAAGTGTATGATTTTAACAAAACCACAACGAGAAATAAGACACTCAAGTATACAAATTTAAGGGATGCACGATGGAGATGAAGCTTCTCATTGTTTATTTAGGTCAGGTTTATCTCGTGAGCCGCAGAAGACGAGCTATGGCTCGGGATGTAACAGTGTTGAGTTGCAAACATGTCTGGCTCATCTCACTCAGTTTGTGCTAGTCACGCACTTGGTTAATTGACATGGAGTAGGCTAGAACTGGTCAGGCTATTACTGAGTTATACCACTTGTCTTAGGTCAGTCTATCGTCACGTAGACTTTGAGGAATAACAACCATAAGGTGGTGGTGTAAAAAAGTTTAAGCTTTATTAGAGTTTAATAAACAATCTCGCATAGCACAACTGATCATGGTAGGAGTTTGAGTCACATTTAGTGAGCAAATTAGACGAGCCACAGAAAAATTATCAATCCAACAAGATGAGTCATGTTGTTGTGCCAAACTAAAAGTAAGTGGATCTAGACCACCACCCTGATCCATATCAATAACGCTTGGAATGTAAGTGGCAAATTTGTGACTTGCGTCTTGTTCGTGTCGTGTCATTCCATGTTCTATAAAAGCATGTCAATTTAACTAACATGACCCCTGTTTTTTTATGTCATTTTAGGTGGACACAAATACAAAGCTCTCTAGTCAAATTTATATTGTTTCTTATATTGGAGGTCATTTCATGTTTTGGGTATGATCAACAACAAATAAGCCTTCCTCTGTAGTAGATGGTGTTAGGATTCTTTGTTTGCCACACTAAAAGTTAACCCAACAAAAGCTACATCATTCTTTATCATTTTCTTCAAACACTTTTGGTCTCTCTTTTTCTTTTAACATATTCACAACTTAGTTGCTCACACCTTTTTATATGATCTTTTTTGGTCACCTTTTAACATGTATGAACTATCTTAAATGATTTCTCCTTATTTTATCATCTATTAATATTCTTATTAAATTGTTTGTGATAACCTAATCAAGAATGTGGTTTTTCCTTGTATCATAACTCATCCATTTCAACATCTTAAGTTTTGACACAAACATCTTTCACACATGTTAATGACAAATGCCTAACACTCAACACCTTTCAACTTTAGTGAAACACATATAATACCTATACACATCTCTATTTTCACTAACTTGTATTAATTATATGTACGGCATCTTCATCAATTTTTTCATACTTTTAAAAAATTGAAAGTAGGTACTTAAAATTTCTTTTAAAAAGATGTGATGTGTGTTAATCTTAGTTTCATATCCTTTATATTAACTAAATGATCAAACTTGCATTCTATATATTCTGTTTTTGTTTTACTAAGTTGAAAGCATTTACTTTTTAATATTTGTATTTATAGTTCCAATTTCTTGTTATCTTTTATTTATAAACATATCTACAAATACAATGTTATCCATGATATATATCAAGGTAATTCATCTTGAATATGTTTTGTTAACTAATCAATAACTAAAGTAAATAAATATAGACTTAAAGTTGATAATTTATGTAATTCAATATTAACTTTAAAAAAATTCACAAGTCCTTGTATGTATTTGTGTACCATTGTACATTTTTTTATATGGTTATTGAAAGAATATATTTTGATACTTATCACAAGCTTCTTTTAAATCAATAAATATCATATAAAGTTTTTATTAAAATATTTTATAAGACATTTCAATAAATTAATAACTTCAATAATAGATCTTTCTAACACCCGTCTAAATTTGGTTCTCCGCTATACCCGTCCTTGTTCATGTCCCCCTTTGTGCCACCTTTGGCTAGTAGCAGGTTCTCTTTCTCAACGTAGACATGAACTCTGGTGCCGGCCATCAACTTGGTGGGTGGCTCGTGCTGCGTCTTATGATCACTTGGCTCGGTGGGCCCGGGTTACTGCGAGCAACAGGGAGTCAAGCACGCTACGATTGTGCGCACTCATCATCTCCCGTGAAAACTGAAAAGGTCTCTTTCCAGCGAGGATCCAGTACCGTGCAGTTGTGCTGGACCCACCGAAACTGCCCAGAGCGTGACGCTTTCTATCACTTCCTGAAGTCACGAAAACACCCCTCACCATGTTTCGCCGAGCATCTCACTGCGTCTTGAACATTGAGTGGCATTTTCATCATCAAAAAGTGCTGTGATTTAGCAACAATTGAATAATAGGAAAATATCAGTTTTCTGGAGAAGGACTTCATTGCCCTCCAGCCCGTGGGTCCGACTCTCCGTCGCTTAGTTCGTCGGCACCAATTAGAAAGGACGTCCAACCTCTCCATAGTCGAATTACCAAACTAGGTCATACTAGGGACGAAAATATTCGCGTGAAATCAAATAGTACCAACAAAGAATACCTTACTCTTCGGGTTTAATCTCCATTTTCTTTCGTCCTATAATGAAAATGGAAGAACTCTCTGGTAATTGCATCTCCGGCTTTAAAAGTAAGGTCGGTCGCCCCTGATCTTGAGGCCGTCGGCCGTACGCGTGTAAAGTAACGTAAATAAAAAGCGTCGTTAAGATTCACTAATATAAACCGTCCATCAGATCTCCCGGCAAGTCGCCGCTAAGTGACGTCCGTTTCCCGTCGGGATCAACAACGACGGATTTAAATGATGGTTTTTCTTGAAACCACGAGCCTTACGTTCGGTCTGAGGCTCGCTTGGTCGGACGGTCCATAACTTGCGAACGAGGTTCGGGCCATCCCTGGCCGTTGGCTTCGTCCGCGATTTTAGAGAGAGGGGAACCCGCGATCTGTGAGAGGGTTTTGCTCCTTCTTGTGAGTGCGAGAGAGAGAAGGAAGGGGTTCATTTCGTTTTAGTGGGAGCGTCGGAGGACGTTAGGGTTAGGGTTTTTGTGAGGTTGCTTCCATGGCGGATCACGAAGAGGGCGCCGGGTCGGTGATCGAGAACTTGGTGGAGAAGGTGACGGAGAAGATCCATCGTCACGATGGCTCGTCGTCGTCCGATTCCGACGACGACAAACCTAAGCCTTCCGTTTCGGAGGCGATCAACCGGCTTTTCGGCAGGAAGCAGCCCGTACACAAGGTTCTTGGTGGGGGAAAACGTGAGTATCTCAAGATTTCTATAGAGACACTTGCTTTCGATTCGTAGCCCGATTTGGTTTCTAGTATGTTTTGATTGGTTATTTTTGAAGCTGGAAATTCGAATATATTGGTTCTAATGGGTTTCATTGAGCCTTGATCGTGGATGTTTCGCGGAGAACTGCTTTTTTTCTTTTCCTTTTAGGGCGTTTTATTGAACCGGGACGGATCTGATGGATCTAGGGTTAAGACAACATATATTGATTAGTACGGTTCGAGTTTAAACTGTTTTATCTTTTCATTTTAAGTTGTTCCTTCCTTTCTGGATTGGGAAATCTACGGTCGGGCTTTCGCTCTTGTTGCTCGTAAAGAGTTGCAATTTGAATTAAAGGTTGTTTATTTTTGTTGGTCTTTTTGTTAGTTATTCATCATGAACGGATGATGATTATTTTTGTTATTGAGAAGATAAGAGTTTCGATTTTAGTGGATCTTCTGGAATCAAGGGTTTTAGGTTCACCCGGGGATTGATGTGATTTGACAGGTTATGCTTTCGCCAGATTCTCTCATGCCATTTCCGGGGTGGGACAAAGGAAGGTTTCCCATGTGTCATTTTGGGACATGCGGTAGGCTAAACTTTTATAAGCCCGTGAAGTATAAGTTCATGATCTGACATGTCGTTTTCTTTGGCGAGGCCGTTGCTAGATGCCCATGGGTTGGATTTGGTTTGGGGCTTGAAATGATAATTACACGGTGTCGGTGAAAATGCGCAAAACCGGGATTAAAAGAATGATGTTCTCAAACGTCTCTGAAGGGATTGGTTGGTGAAGGAGAAATGAAGTATCGAATGGTGGGAGGAGGTTGTGATGAACGAAAGCGTTAGCGGACAGAAATTGAAGCAAATGATGTTTTGATCAGAGTGGCATCATGGAGGAATAGAACAGAGTGGCACCATGGGGGAGTTGATCTGTTTCTTGTTAGGGAATGCATCCTGACTCCCTGCACTCATGCTCATTGTTTAGGAAGAAGTACATTCTATAATGGATTAGAATTTGGATTTCACCTTGCGAAGTCGAATGTTTCATTTTGGTGTTTTGATTGTTTCAACGAACTTTTCTGTTTTCCTTTTCATATGACATAAGTGTTGGTCACAAAAAGGCAGCCAGAGGGTTATGTTGATCTGTTGTAGGAAGTGGCGCTTTTGTCTTATGTAACTCACTCTGTTTAAGTTTCTGATCATGTTGAATTTGATTGACTTACCGTGATTAGGTGATATCTTGTGCCCTTAGAATGGTTAAGTTCCACTAATCTATATGCTAGAATTTCAGCCTAATTTTCGTCATTTTTGATGTGCAGCTGCTGACATCTTTCTCTGGAAAAATAAGAAAGTCTCAGCTGGTATTCTTGGTGGAGTGACCGTGGTCTGGCTTCTTTTCGAATGGCTTGGTTATTATCTGCTCACCCTTGTCTGCCATTTGCTGATACTGGCTTTGGCCATCGTATTTCTCTGGTCCAATGCATCTTCCTTCATCAATAAGTATGCATGTTTCTAATCTTGCTGGTCCCTTAATTCAACTTACCACTTTGGTAGGATAGAATTGCTATGCAGTGTGTGACTCGTTGGGACTAAACGAGTGGTTTGGACCCTACCTATTAATAACCAGCTCATTGCATTGTATTCTCAAGATCCAAGGAATCGGTGATTATGTGAAATAATAATCATATAGCTGTAGCAACTGAAATCCTTTTTCAATAAAGTAAAAATGAATGTTGATTTGTTGTCTAAGTTTAAGTTGTGAAGCAGAAATAGAGAATAGAGAAGTGCGGATGAATGGAAGGATGAGAGAAAGGGAGAAGGGGAAAAGCAATGACATATTATTCCAATATGTATGGTCTATCAATCATCTCAGAAAGGACAATGTGATAAGGCATCAATACTCTAATTCAATTCATCTAAAATTTTTAGATAGGTTTCATAGGAGAAATAAAAGAGTGTTGAGTCGATGGAGATTGGCTCAAGTACAAATTACTTTAGAAGCTTCATTGTAGAATTCAGACCTCGACATTAGTGGAGGAGAAGCTATGGGAACGAGAGAACCCTTGATTGCAGAGGAAGGAACTACATTTTTATTAACTCAAGATACCATAGGATTCTCTGTGAATCTCTTGTGACTTATGTTCACTTAGCTTTTAATGTTACGATAATCATTTCTTGGTTCAAAATTTTTGTAGGTCTCCACCACATATCCCGGAAGTTAAAATCCCTGAGGATATCATTGTCAGCATCGCCCGCAGTCTGACCTTTGAAACAAATCGAGGATTTGTCCTTCTGCGTGAAGTGTCTTCAGGGCGGGATCTTAAAAAATTCCTTGGTGTAAGCTAAGCTTGCGTCTGCTAGAGTCTTTGTGAAACCTTTTTGTACATCATGCATTTTGATTGATGGAGGGGTCACATTTGTTATGGCGTGTTCAGGTGATTGCTGGTCTGTGGGTTCTATCCATTGTAGGAAGTTGGTGCAACTTCCTTACTCTGTTCTATATTGGTGAGATTTAACATCGTTTTTCACCTAGATTGGTGCCTCGCCCATCGTATCGTTTTAGTCTGACACATTTTCCATCTTAACAGCTTTTGTAGTGCTGCACACCGTGCCGGTCTTGTACGAGAAATACGAGGATCAAGTTGATGCCTTTGCGGAGAAGTCCTTGATTGAATTCAAGAAGCAGTATGCCGTGTTTGACTCAAAGTTGCTAAGTAAAATCCCCAAGGGACCATTGAAGGAAAAGAAATTCTAAGCTTGGTCTCGTAGCATTTAGATTAGGTATGGCATGCCGGATATGTGCTGTGCTCGACTGTGCCATGAGCTGTTGATCTTATAAAGCTTGTCGTAAGGTTTGTCCCAGTCAGAAACGGTATATAATCGGATTGGTTGTTTCAGTTATATTTTCTTCTGATTTTATTTTCAGATGTGTAGACACATTCTCTCGTACGCAGATTTCTCCATGATTGAGGATGTTTCCCAATTTCATATCTGCTCGTGTTCATGTTAAGTAGTTCCTAAGAAATATTTGTGTGCTCTTTATCTATGATTCGGATCAGTGGCGATTTGTGAAACTTAACCATGGAAAGATAAGCTTTACTTTAGGCCTCTTCTATTGTTGTCTTAGGTTGGTCACTCCAAAGCAAAGAATAGTCAGTCTTTCGTAATTCGAATGTGGGCTTTGCGACTCTTGGGCCATGCTCTTGCCAGCATCACTTTTCATGGTTGAATTCTGGTTTGTCTGGTGAATTCATGCTTTTGACGGCTCTTATGATTGAGCCTTCTATAGTCGCTGCTAGTCATTGGTTCCTCTTAATGATTTCATGCTTATGGTTATTTCAGTAAAGCTTATTGTTTCACATATTTCTGAAAGAAATCTCTCTCTCTCTCTCTAGACTACCCCGCTATGAACTGATGCCGGTGGTTCCTTGGGTTGTCGTAGATGCGCACGATGTCCGTCAACCAAAAACTGGTGATCTCGCTGGAGCTGTCCCTGAAATCCGATTTGGCCACAATAGTGGTAGATGGTGGCACCCAATAATACTTACTAGCTCAGGCCTTCCATTCCACACCCGACACCCTCCCTAGACATGGCTTCTTGTGGAAAACAGTCTGCCTAGATATGGCCGGTTCTGGTTTACTTTAAAGCATTGGACTATTGGTTTTGGTATTAATTTGAGGCATAGAAAAATATAAATATATTTAAAAATTTAATAAAAATAAGAAAAATATAAGAAACCGATGTTTTGGAACTGTCCGTTCTGGTTTTCTGTTGGTTTTTGTTTTATGAAAGATGGAACTGGAACTGATCTGAGTGATTATTGGTTTTGGTTTTAACCGGGTTTTGGTTTGGTTTGGTTTTTCATTGGTTACCGTTAGAGCTGGCTTCTTGTGGAAAACAGTATCCCTAGATATGGCTTGTTCTAGTTTATGTGAAACCATGGGATGTTGATTTTGGTATCAATTTGAGGTAGACATAACCGGTTCCGGTTTACTTGGAATACAGGAACCGTAATCAAATTGTTTAGCGGACGATTTCAGTTCGGGTTTAGTGGTTTCAGATTTGGTTTTACTTATGGTTTCATGATGGTTTCGGTTATGGATGGTCGCGGATTTGGTTTTGGAACGATTTCAGGTGATTTCAGATATGATTTTTGGATGGTTTCAAATTCGATTTTAAAACAGTTTCGGATTCAGATTCGGTTTAGTTATGTAACTATTAAACAATTTAAAATATATAAGACTATGTAGGTTTATAACATATATATTAGTGTATAATATATTACATTATACATACATATATTAGTATTACATTAAAAGGGGTATAATTACATTATATAAGTTCTTATAAGTTATAACTTATAAGTATTACATTCATTAATTAATTTATGTATATATGATATATTACATTACAAAATATATGTAAATTATGTAGTAATAATGTAATTATGTAAGTATATATTAATATGTATACGTAATGTAATAATGTAACTATATAAGTATATATCATATTTATATATGATATATGTAATGTATTATATAACTATATAACTATGTAATATATTAATTATGTATTAATTAATATCCACATCTATTGTCGTTACGATGTGAACTGACATACCTTTGACAATTATTTCAAGAGTATACAAATTGATGACCGACACGTAGTCGATGATGATGAATAGTAGATGTGATTGTTTAGGGTGCTTCTTATTATACGTGGTTGCACATGTATTTGTAACTAAATGACTAATTGAATTTGCTTTTCATATAATTAATCTCCTCTCTCTTGTTTATCTCTCTCCCTCTCTTTATATATAGAAACACAATACGACAACGATACTTCATTGGGAGAAATGACCACATTGTGTTTCTTTCTTTTCAATGTCAATACCCCTTCATTGATACCATTTGGAAGAAATTGAAACAAATAATAAATAATTATACAAATAAGTAAAGTGATGTTATAATTGAAACAACAAAAAAAACTTGCAACTTAATACATAAGTAACTAATTATCATCGATATTATATAATTATCATTTCCTAATCCTCTAAGTTTTTGATAGTTCGAAATATGCCTTAGAATGGTAAATCCTAATTGATAATGTTTTCATGTCCATAGTGCTGCTAAGATAGAAAGATAGGCAACATTGAGGATCCATTCACCATATATATCTACAAAAATGAAAGTTCTCCAAAAAATGAATACAAAGTAAGTCATAAAAATCAATATAATATTTTAATATATAACAAATTGACAAACATGTTCTTACTGCAAAATTGTCATGCTAAATCATTATAGCCCATCATCTGCTACTAATGGAAGGTAATTGATGACCCAACCTTGGGTTGTACTAATACAACATCCCATACAATAATTATAACTCAACCCATATCTAACATCAACATCTAATGCTTAAAGAGACACTATCTTCTTAATTTAAAATGTGTTGGAGAACAACACAAACAACTCCCTCCTCTACAAAAACTGTTGAGTATATATGTCAATAATGTGCAACCTGCGTATCTATATCTTAAACCTGCGTATCTATATCTTATTGGGTTGTTTAAAATCTAATCTTTTGGTAGTCTTTCTGCCACAAGGAGTATCAATACATAGAACAATGAAGTCCTTCGTAACATCGGATAGAAAGTCAAAATTACCTAAAAAAAGACTCCGTTTAAGATACACTCTATGTTCTCGACCTGATATCGGTCAATTACCACCCTTTTCTGTTGAGGCGATCAAACAAGTCAATTGCTAGGGGAAAATAATATCGGTTTTGTACCATGACCTTGTTCAAGACCCAATAGTCTACACACATACAAAGCCAACCATCGGTTTTCTATTAAAAGAGATCAGGAGAGTCGTATGGCAACTTCAATAACTAGATCATACATGAATGCAACAACTTCTCTAGCTACCTCATCAACTCGGCCAACTGCATGGGACTCATTGGATAGGCAGGGTGACTAGATAGCTTTGCCCTAAGCTCCAACTTGATGGCATGGTCCGTCTCACGCTTGGGAGACAACCTCTTTAGCAACTCTACCAATATGGTGTCTTGGAACTCCTCCAAAACTGCCCCAATCTCCATCAGAACCCCTCGATCGGGGCATTAGATCATGGCTCATCCTCCTCTCAAATCAGTACAAGAGGGGCAGGACAACCCCTCCATACTCTATCTCGTAATTGGATGGTTGAAAGCAAGACTATCGAGGCACAACTACTCTCCATTGGTGCCATACCCGAATCACACTGAGGAATACATTTGGACTGGGGACTCCCAAAGAATGTAAGTCCCCCGAGATGGGGAAATACTCTGATTTTCAGTACACGAAAAAAGTTTTTGCCAAAAATGAGACTGAAATCATTAATCTCATTCACAATGAAATCCAAGGTGTCAAACTAGTACCCAATACTCATGTGGCACGCCCTCACCACTCTTGTGACATAGCCTGTGGGTGAGTTCAGAGTCTTTTAAGCATTGCTCCAAAGTTGAAATATGAATACCATGCCATGGTGGTAGAAATAATTGAGTAGGTAGTCTCAAAATTGGCCATCCCTCGAACCGTGTCTCCCGAAGACGACCTCAACATAAATCAAGCCTTACATGCTCCCTCCTCCAATTGAACCACATTAAGTAGTTGGAAAGAAGTGGCCTAAACCTTGGGACAATTACTATTAGGTGCACTCGCATGATCCTCCTAAAAGATGAAGAAATTCAACTTTACCTTCTTAGGGTAAAACTGCATGTGGTGAGGTTCTTGACAAATAAAATAAGGTTCGGGTGCATGAGGGCATAGGTCCATGGCCAACTTTAGAGCGGTGAATGACAATTCTTCCTTCAACCTCCTTCTCTTCGTATGCCACAAATCGACACTTCTCACAACTCACTACTAAAACCGCACTTTGGTCAAGCCCAACTACACACCAATCACAATCCTCAATCACCCAAACTTCGCTGAAAATCAGCCTATACTACGATTTTCTGTAGCATTCCTTGCTGCAACCCGATTTTCACCTGGCAAAAATCTGGTATAACTGTATGAATACACTTTAGGACACATCAAAGATATAAGAATCTACCAACAAAATTTCAATCCAGACCGATCTCTACAACCCGCTCAAACTATATAGCGAACCGGCATGTTTTTGATTTTCTACATAAACTCAGTAACAACACCTCTGTCCGACCGATTTCTACCAACAATGGCTGACCTCCAATCACTACCACTACTATAGGTCGACAATATACGAATTCACACATTCAACCACTACCACAATGCATGAAAATGGCTTCAACAGAAACACGAAAATCACCTTACACCAGTGATGACCCTATTTCCTGTAGAAACAACAGCCACTTAGCCTACTCTTCCCTTAGTGGTTTCGATGGCTTCGGTGATCAAACTTACACCATCAGCGGTGGCGCATGGTGAATTTGAACTCTCTGATACCAAATATCATGGGCCTTGAAATCAAATTGAATTTCGCAATGGAAACGTTTCGATCCAAAGCACGTGACAACAACGAGATCCTTTCTCGTTCAGCCTGATTCTGTGCACACCCTGTTGTCGACAATAATAGCAACTCTTTCTCACTTGCAAGGTCTCTCTCCTCTCCAGTGAATGATGCTCGGCTCTCACTCTCGAGTGGCACTCGTTCACATCTCTTGTTCTCTCTTGGGAAGACGAACAAAAGATACAAGACGGAATGAAAAAATAAGGCGGTTATATCTCTCAAGTACGGAATCCTTATATTATAATAAGGGACACGAGCCCTTATTTATAACAAGCAAACGGGTCTATAACAGATACCCGTATCCAGCTCTAACACGAGGAAAGACCTAGACTGAGTGCGCACTGTTGAGCGCGAAATAGGGTGCGCGTGGAAAGCGCAAGTGAGCACTTTGGAGTGCAAACGTTCAGGAGGTACGAGCCGGATGTAGAAGTTCGATCTGGATCCGAATTCGGTAACACATTGCACCAAGCAGTTGGGTTCTTTAGAATCCCACGCTCGGATTGCAGACGGGTTCAAACCTCCATTTCTGATCTCTCCCGCCATCGGTGTTTCACGGTTTCCACCGGCATCGTTAAGGGACTTCCCTGTGTGCGTGTGCACGCGCGCGCGTGGCATCTTCACAACACATAGGGACGCAACAAGGGTTGTCTGAGGAGTAAGTATTGCAAGCTTCAATTGTACCTGGTTCGAGTCAAAAGATCTCCAGAAGTAGGTTTGTCATTTTCTTTCTGATGGCAGCTCGTACCCAAACCGTTCCGATACTAGATTTTCTGATTTGTGCGCGAGTCTGTGCTTTCTTTATTGGGTTTGTACAGTTTTTCTGCTTTTTCATAGCACAAACAAGATCCTTTCCTCAAGCACCTCGACAACCTTGAGTGTTTGCCGCACTTTGATTGGGCATATGCTAAACTAGTGTATCGAGTTGTTAACGAGTGTATTATGTGTTCAGCACGCCGTTCCTTCGTTGCTGGAGAATGTTTCCGTCTCATATTCCAGCACGGGTGCAGCCGGCGGAATGGCAGATACCTCATGACGTGCCTTTTGCGGTGAGCCAGTTTTGGCAGAGAGGATGCGTTAGCGAGAATTTCAAAAAGTTGCGGGATACGATTGGTCTAGCGAAGTCATTGTAAGCCATTTCCTTTTTCTTTTTTTGCGTATTTATCTATGGGCAGACGGGCCACGAGCAAACGTACTAAGCCTTCACATTGCTTATAATTTATAATCTATACTGACAAAGTTTTGAGCGGACTAACGCAATCCTCCTTATGGGGTCCTTTTTTATCCGGGCTTGAAATCGGTTACCTTACGTGGGCCGAGTTAGTGGGAATCTTCTCCTGAATCTTCAAAATACAATGGCTAATGATGATTTTGTGGGGTGTGACCTTTATAGATTTCTTGACTGTTGATTTTTAGCCTCACAAAGAATGCTTGATTTACATTGGACCCAACGATGCAAGAGCCCTATTGTAGATTCTATCCGTACAGCTAGTTTTGAAAAAACTGGTGTTCATTCATTTTGGGTGTTTGTTCATTTTAATTCCCATATGTATGTATTTTATGGTTTTCAACTACTCTATTCTTCTATAAGAATTTTAATTTTTCAGACACCGACAAATGGAGTCCTTATTGCTGATTAAAGGTGCTGATTGGACGGTGGAAGAATTGGATGGAAAGTCTTCCGCTGGATCACTTCAAACTGATGCGCCATCTTTGTCTAATCCCATTTCTACCAAGGGTCAGGATGGTGAAAGAGCTGTAAATGAAGCGCTTCGTTTGGTTTCTGAAGTTATAGAAGCGAAGAGGATTGACTTAGGAACTCAAGAATCTCTCTCTTTGGAAGCCGCAAACTCTTTGGTTTCAACTTTGAGACACCAACTGTTGCCTTTTGATGCTGTCACTAGTCAAAGTAAATCATGGGAGGAGAGGTCAATGGCAATGAGGTTGTCTAACAAGATGCAAAAGGCTAAACGTAACAGACTGTGGAGGAAGAGAAAGAGGAAGCGAGTAGCAGAAATGCTCTGCAAGGTACTTTTGTGGTGGCACTGTAGTCTTTACATTTTCATTGAAATCTTATAATGGCCGGTCCTTCTCTTCTCTGACTAACCAAATTGTCAATAAATAAAGTTTATACTACCATAAGATACGTAGTTCATTGTCACCACAGAAATATCCATAGAAAAGATCATAAGAGGACAAGAAAGCAAACCTTTATTCTTTGAAAATTATGACATGCAGATTGAATACTGGCTAGTGGAAATAAACATGCTCTGTTGCAAGTGGTGGAGAGCCTTTCTTTTGACATTATCCGAACCGTGAGGGTCAACCTCTTCTAATTGCAACCTGAAAGCTTTCTAACATAAGGGCCTTTCTTGTTGATAGATGCAGAGATCACTATACTATGCTACTTTTGGCTTCTTCTTTGTTTTAGACTATGTTTTTATAGCAGAACCATTTAAAGAGAAGAGTCAATTGAATGTTTCTCTCCAAATGGTTGTTCTAAACTTCAAGCTGAATTGCTAAAATGAGCTTAAATCCTTTCTAGTTACATGTTTTACCAAAAAAAATATTATGGAGTTTCTCTCTGTATTTTAACGATCTCTAGTCATGTTTCTCCTGGCTCAGAAATTTTCAGCTTGAAATGAAGGCTTACCAATGTGAGTGAATGTACAAGGATGTCCATATCAATGTACAAGGATGTCCATTATCCACTTGATATGGTTGGTAGTTTTGCTGACCTTATGTCATATCATCTAACTAAAATTTTTGCTCATAGGTTTATGGGTCGGTGAATCTACTTGTGAGTTTGACTGGGTTGTGTTTTCCCTCATAGGATTTCCTCCATAATTAGTTTCAGACAGTTTTATTCGTATCGTGGGCCACCACGATACGATACGGGGGCCCGTACCATAAACGAAAGTGTATCGCACCGTATCGTGCGATACGGGCTGTATCGCATAATACGGTACGATACGCCTTGGGACCCTTATAAAGGGTCCCCGACTGATCGAAACTCGCGATTTTTCGTGGGTTTCCTCTCTCCTATTGGGTTCCTGAAGCTCCCTAAGAGACCTTCTTTAGTGTTCAAAGCTTAGAAATCGTGCCCTACGGTGTCCGTGCAAGCCTCCAAACTCGGATTTAGGTATATTTTTAATGTTTTTTCTATTTTTTTCTTTATATTTGTTGTTTTTTGTGTTATTTCTTTTTTTTGAATGACAAAATATGAAGTTATTAAGTGTTTGTATACGATTTTTATTGCATTCATGAAGTGAGAGACACTCGATTTGAGTGTTATTTGAAGATTGGGGGATTTACGAAGTGCTTTTATTTTCAGGTTTTTGTTTGAATTAAAGTACTCGATTGAGATGCAGGAAGGGGTGGTAGAGAGTCTAGAGACTCCCATTATCGGTCTGATGATCTGACATGGCAGTGGGGTATACCAGTTGATGGTTCTAGGTTAAAGATCATATGCTTATTTTGTGAAAAGGTGGTTAGTGGTGGAATTTAAAGGTTGAAACACCACCTAGCAGGAACCAGGAAAGAAGTTGCTCCATGCACAGGCAGAGTTAAAAGTTTACCAGAAGATATTAAATGGCAATGCCTGTAGATGATTGAGACCATACAAGAACGGAGACAACAAAAGGATGATTTTCAGATGTATGAAGAAGCTGATGGTGCTACTGCCACTGGATTTGGATTCACTGATAGTCTGCCTTTAGATGCTAGAACAGAGATTGGTAGTAGCAGTTCACAAGCACCTAGCAAAGGAAAGAGGGTTGCAGCTAAAGACTTTGGAGGTGGCAGAAGAGGAAGTTCAGGAAGGAGTAGAGGAAGAGCTTATTCTTCTAGCATACATTCGTTCTTTCCTCCTTCTACTACACCTGGTGCTCAGCTAGGAATTCGTGCTGCTATGGCTTCAGAACAACTGCATGATCAGGCAAACCTTGCTTTGAGAAGATGGTTTTATGATGCATGCATTCCATTTAATGCAACAAACAGTTTTCATTTTCAAGCAATGGCAGATGTAATTGCAAACATTTGTCCAAGATACAAGATGCCCTCTTATCAAAAGTTGAGAGGGAAGATATTAGATCAGACCATCATTGAAGTGCAGCAATACTGTTCGACTTTAAGACAGTCGTGGAAGGAAACATGATGCACTATTATGGCAGATGGATGGACTGATAGGCGAGGAAGGACATTGCTAAACTTTCTTGTATATTGTCCTAAAGGACTCATGTTTTTGAGATCTCTAGACATGTCAGAGGAGAGGCACACTGCAGAGATCCTACGAGAAGAATTTGATAAGATTATACAGGAGGTTGGGCTAGAGAATGTGGTCCAATTGATTACAGATAATGCAGCTAACTACAAAGCAGCTGAGAAGAAGTTAGGTGATATTTATAGGACTTTCTACTGGACACCATGTGCAACCCATTGTTTAGATCTCATCCTCGAGGACATTGGTGAGATTGATGAAATAAAGGCAGCAACTGAGTGTTGCCAAGATATTACAAAATTCATTTACAACCATGCATTTGTTTTGTGTATGATGAGGAGATATATAGAAGGTGCAGAGCTTCTGCGCAGAGCTGCAACTCAGTTCGCAACAAACTTCTTATCTGGACAAAGTATTGTGAGACATAAGAAAGCTTTGAAGAGAACGTTCTCCTCAGATTAGTGGCAACAATTTATAGAGTTGCCTCAAACAGAAGAAATATAAAGTTGAATGAGATTACAGAAACAGTTTTTAGAAGTTTATTTTGGAATGCATGTGTGAGATTATTGAAAATTACTTGTCCTTTAGTGAAAGTTTTGAGATTGGCTGATAGCGAGGAGAAACCATCTATGGGCTACCTTTATGAAGCCATGGACAGGGCAAAAGAAGCCATCAGAAATAATTTTAATAGAAAAAAGAGAGATTATGTGCCCGTGTGGAAAATAATTGATAGTAGATGGAATAAACAATTGCATCAACCTATTCATGCAGCATCATATTATCTAAACCCATCATTCAGGTACTTAGTAACCTTCAAAAGGGACGGTGAGGTTAATTGAGGAATCATTGATTGTATCGACAGATTAGTCCCTGATGAGAGCATAGCAGATACGATACATCGAGAGATGGAGATATTATAATAATTCATGTTTTTAAGTGATCTGTATTCTGAAAAATATGATAAATCTCCCACCATGTGATCTATAGCCTCTCAATCAATAATCCAAGCTTTGAAATTAGAAGGAGATGAGTTATTACCCTTCACAGTATGAGTTGCTTGAACTACAGTAGCCTGTGAAGATGATGATTGAGAGTGTTTTGATAGCTTTGTTTCTAGTCCTTCTATCATTTTAATGATCTCTTGAATACCCTCTATACTAGGAGTGGGAGTTTCTGTAGAATGAGCTGAGTAGTTTCGATTTCTGTTAAAATCAGGTCTCCCATTTAATTCCCAACAGTTTTCTTTAGAATGCCTCGATTTTCCATAATGAGAGCATACAGGTTTGTCCTTATCATCAGAGTTAAATCTTCCTCGTTCACGTCCTCTACTGTGTTGTCCACCTCTTTCATGATAATAAGTGTTGTCTCTTCGTGTTTGGAGTGCATGTTGATCTGTAACTGGAATACCGTCTCTCTCAAGATTTCTGCGATCTTCTTCTCTGATTAATAAAGAATATACCGTGCCAAGTGAAGGAAGTTCTTCTCTGCCCAAGATATTTAGTTTTATGGATTCAAACTCTGAGTTGACACCCCACAATAAGTCAAATACTTTCTTCTTCTCAATTTCAATATTTCTTTCAGTGTAACAAGAAGAACACTTTATATTAGTAAAGTAAAGAAGTTCATCCCAAAGTCATCGTAAATCTATATAGTATTCACTGATAGACCTTGTGCCTTGTTTAAATTTTCTGATCTTTTCCAGTATCTCGTATTCCTTTGCAACATTTTTCTTTCTGGAATAGGCTTCGAAAACTACACACCAAATTTCATGAGCAGATTCAAGAAACATAAAGGTTTTTACAATTGATAGAATCATTGACTGTAGCAACCATAATAATATTAAAGCATCTTCTCTTCTCCAAGTAGAATAGTGTGTATCATGAGTCTCTGGGATTGGTATTTGACCCATTAAGTGTGCCCATCTCTCCCTTGCTATAATAGCCCGTTCTATAGACCTAGACCATTCCAAGTAATTTCTGCCATCGAAGTTAGTAGTTATAATATGAAAATTATCTATTTTTTCTAATGAAAAAGACTGTTCACTTGTGTTAAGGAACTGTCAGTATCTTTTTCTTTACCAGCCATAGATCAAGAAATATAATAGAACTTATCTGGTTTGCTTCAATAATCTGATTCCTCCAATCTGCCGAATTTGAATAGATGAGAATAGGGCTTCGTTTATCTCCCTAGAAAAACCTTAGAATTAGGTCTCTAGTAAAAGTCTCAATCAAAGCAAAAATTCTGTTTCTGAATCGGCAAATATATGTTTGATGGTAAGTCAGATCTCCCCCTTTTGAAAGTGAATAACGCAATCACAAGTATTCTTGAATCAGTCACGATTCAAATGAGACAATCACAATGTAAAGCAGTCACGATTTGTGCGATTTGAAGTTGTCAAGAAACTACACTTTGAACCAGTCACAAATCAATCAAACAGAATGTGAGCATCACAATATAAATCAATCACAATCCTACTGTCGATGCCAAGTCACGAATTCAAGCTGTCACGATTCTAATTTGATTTCTTTATCTGTCACGATTCCAAGTCAATCACAATCCTGCTGTCGATGCCAAGTCACAAATTCAAGTTGTCACGATTCTAATATGATTTCTTTATCTGTCACGATTCCAAGTCAGGCAATCGTATTTCTGTCAAGCAAATCACTACCAGTCACAAATGCCTCCAATCTGATTTTCTTCCACAGATACTTTTATTTCTTCTTCACGCATAAAAAAAACTTGATCCACTGATTTTCTTCTTCCAACATCATCGAGATAAATGCCATATAGGTTCTGATACCATATTATAAAAAATCATGACTTTATTGAATTAAATATAAAAGAAACTTACAGATTATGGCAGATTGGAGGCATTCCTCCAATCTGCCCTACCAATGATGACAGTCGGCTACTCCTATGCTGCCTTCTTTTTTTATCATGTTTTAGCCCTAATCACCTATTTATATTTAATCTAACTTGAATGACAAGAATACCCCTAATCAATCTTATCTACTACTAAGTGGACCGAATCTACACTAGACCCATAATGCCCATACGACCCATAAACTACATAAACTAATTTTGAATCAACTTGTCTAACAATTCAAATGTTCTGTTGTTTCTGATAGTAGAATGAGTGCTAAGCTCTTCCGAGTTATAGTGGATGTGCTCTTCCTGGATTTCCTAATAAGATGGGGCACATTTTCCAATCAATTTATTTGTGAACTACTTGAAATTTGACGTCTTTATAGGTTGAGAAAATGAAGGAAATTGCAAAAGTTAAAGCAAAGGAGGAGAGGAAGAGGCTTGAATCTGAAGTAAGAATTCTTTTGTGCATTTTGAAAACCCTCAGTCTCGTGTTAGATTTTGCCTTTTATTTGCTTTGCCTTCCTGCTCAAAATTTGTATCAGCCTTATGCATTTTTTTCTTGATTATTCAGCTTGAACTTGTTTTGGTTGTTGAGAAGCTACAAGATCTTCGGTCATTAAGGATCCAAAAGCTGAAGAAGCAAGGCAAGTATCCCAAGTCTTGACATGAAAACTGTTCGATAAGAGCAGTCTGTGTCATTGATAGTTATGTGCAAGCAGTCTGCATTGTTCCATGTTCCAGCTGTGTCATGTTGCTCCATATGATCAAGCCGAGTTCGTTATCATATATCTACATTTGTTTGTTGCCAAGCCACCTTGAGTTTATTGCGAATTTGATGTTGGTACTTTCCTTGGTTAAAGTCTTCCCTTTACGAGTATGACTTTCATCTGCCTTCGTTTTGTGCTATTGTTGGATTTCCCATTTCAGATTAACTGGAACTTCTTTTCTTGGGGGGTTAATTTCCTCAAGGTTAGTAGCATCAATATTTACTTGAGCAATTCAAAGAAGATGTCTTCTAATAAGCTCCAAAGAAACCTAACATGTCATGAAATTCTTTAAAGACTCTTTGTCCATTCTGAAAACTAGTCTGAATGTTTTGTAGGGTCAGTTACGGGTGCCATTTTGACATACTCGTCCGTAATCAACCTATTCATGTATAGCATTATGTGTTGTACATAAGTTACTTAACTAGTCACATGGATTTAATTTACAGACAGGAACTATATTTGTGCTTAATGTTGCAATTTACTTGGCATTGGCATTAGTGATAATCCATTACATTCTGCATTAAGATGTCACTGTGTACTATCATTTTATGTTAAACAGGTGTTGTGTCATGCCAAGCATCACTATTTGCCAGTTGCAGCTACGTTTATAAACTGTATTACGATGTCACTATGAACTGTCATTTTATGTTAAACAGGTGTGTCATGTCAAGCATCACTATTTGCCAGCTTTAGCTAAGTTTATCAATCAGCTTCTAATGAAACTTGGAATTTATCGAGGGCAGGATTTCCTGATTATGTATAGGGCATTTTCTTCCGGAAGAGGATGACAAGTTCCTCGAAGGAGTATGGGCTGCTGTCGAGGAAGAGGAACGCCAAGCAGCTGCTGTTGCCAATACTGGCACTGCCAAGGATGCCATTGCCACTGCTGGAGAGTCTAGACTAGGTACCAGAAACAACGAGCGTGGTGTGGTGGATAACATTCATCATAAAAATGAAGCTGGTGCAACACAAGAACATTCTGGAAAAGAGAATGTAGGGAACCCTGCCAAGGATGTTCCGTTAACGGAGCCCGAGGGGCAAGTCTTGGAGGTTCAGAGACGAGGCGGGGGATATGGTCCTTTGGATGCTTTACCGTTGGAGTTTTATCATTACTTATCATGGTAGCAACAATGACATGGGAACACTTTTTGAGGTATGTTGTTGCTCTTAGCATATGAATGTGTTCAAGGATTGAATTCTTAATCGTCTCTTAGTGGCTGTTTTCTGATGTATTATTTTGTCTTTCTTAGAGTTGTCGTTAGTGTTTAATTTATGTTCTTAGTTTTGTTCTTAGTTGTATTTTTTAAAGATCCTTTAAATTAGATTTCATTAATGACACTTAGGTAATAAATTAGAGTGTAATGCTGGTTATAAAGGTGAAAACCCTACCAACCGATTGCATTGAGAAAATAGAAGAAAGAGAAAGGGGGCAACGACTGAACCTGCACACCCGATTCTATCTTCCATCAATCTTTCAATTTTATGTTATCCAATCTTCTTCAAATTTAACATGGTATCAAAGCGTAGTTGTTAATTGCATAAAGAGCACAAAGGTAGAATGTGGACAACAGAGCTATCCCTCGGCACTATCGTTAGAGATCTTGCAGAACCTTCCTTATATCTGCATATACAGCTTTTTCATTCTCTTTCTTATAACTCGTATCCAAAACCTGAGCAAAGAAAGTCCTTCCTTCCGATCAGCCAATTGACCTCTTTCTTTCCTATTAGACTTGAAGAAAGGAGAGCAGTCCGAGGAAGGTGGGTAACTATCCACTCACAGCGAGTTCTAGGTTTCCTTCCTCATCCTCGATTGGCCAAGCTTTCTTCTTTCTTGATGGGTTCCGTTCTTTGTCTGGTGGGAGCGTCAATGAGGTGAGAAGAAGGTGGCCGTCATGGGTGAGCGATGTTTTGCAATTTGATAAGCCCCACGCCAACTGAAGGTTTTATATTGAACGACAGTGAAGCTCGTTTGGTTGAGCAAAGCGAAATATTTTCTAAATGATAGTGTTCTTTTGGAGTTGCTTCAGACACACAAGGCTTTGCACCGAAGGGGAACTGCCCATCGGCCCTCTGAAGGGAGCAGGAAAGTCAATCCATGAAAGAATTCCGGTCAGCTTGAGCCCTCCTGGCCAGTGACCATCAATTCACCCAGACGACAATGATAGAGTTTGGGTGCGTCTAAACGTACATGGTATTAGAGCATGATTGTTAATTGCATCAAGAGCACAAAGGTAGACCATGGACAACATATGACAGTGGTAGAGTTTGATTGCGTCTAAACATTCCTACGCACAATCTGTAACAAACAATCAAACTGCGGCCACCAAAGAGATAGTAAAGATTGCTAAAAGAGAGAACCAATGGAAGGAAGATTTAAAGAAGAATTTCAGAATCCAACAAGTATGAACGACTCAAGAATTGAGCAATTTTAAATCACCAACGTAAAGTTGGATGAAAAAAATTATCGATAACGGACTAGATTCATAGAGCTTGTTCTAAAATCAAGAGGAAAATAAGGAATCATCAAGGGAATGCAAGTCTGTCCTATGAATGACAACATAGATTTTGAACGATAGTTAAAAGAGGATGCATTGGTGAGTTCATGGCTAATAGAATCAATTATTCCCACTATTAGTAAGACCTTTATGTATATAGAAATAGACGCTGAAATTTGGGCAGCGATTGAAGAAGCATATTCTAGAAAACGGAATATTACAAAAGAATATGTACTTGAAAAGATTAGGAAATTTTGCCAAAGTGATAAATCAGTAAGCGATTGCTATGGAGAGCTTCGTGGTCTGTGTTGCATCCACATGGGGCTTTCGATGGAGCATGCATAAATGAGCTTACTATGCCCACTACACATGCAATGTCTGGATAGGTGATAGTGAGATAGATTAACTTCCCCACTAATCTTTGGTATCTGCCCATGTCTTTGTAAAGCAGCAAGATGTAAATTTTTGTTGGTTTCCATTGGAATAGCACTCCTTTTGCATTCTATCATATTTGTATCTTGAACCATAATATATTTCCTTTGGGTGAAAAACATACTTTTGCTGGAATACACGACTTTAATTCTAAAAAAACAGTGCAGTTAACCCAAATCTTTTAGATTAAAAAGCTTGTGGAGCTTTGTCTTGAGACCGGTAACCTCTCCAACATCATCTTCCTGAGAGAATAATATCATCTACATAAATAATCAAAATAGATATTTTTTCCTCCTTTTGATGAATAAAGCATGGTTATTGATGCTTCTTTGGTATCCCAAGCTGATTATACCTCCACTAAATTTTTTGAAATTCTAGAGGCAGATCCATATAACTTCTTCATTAAGACTTTCTTTTTGAAATGCATTTTTCACATCCAACTATCACGTATCTTTATTTACAGTGGTAACTCTTATAGTTTTGAGTTTTACAATTGGAGTAAAAGTCTTGTTATAGTCAATTTCATATAACTGGCGATATCTCTTGGCTGCTAGCCTTGCCTTGTAATGTTCAAGACTTCCATCAGTTTTGAATTTAATTGTATATACCCACTTACAACCCATTGGTTTTCTACATGAGGCCAAATCAACAATCGTCGAAGTATTATTCTTCTATAGGACAACTAATTCACTTTGCATGACTTCCTTTCATTGAGGGGATTTGTTAGCTTCCTCTATATTTCTTGGTGTACGACATAGTTCAACATTCATAACAAACTTGTGAAGTATTTTGGTAAGAGACATAGTGAGAAATAAGATAAAGAGTATGAGACCTCTTACATTTTCGGATAGTGATGGGAATACTAGATTCAAGAAATGCAGGAGGTAACTAATATGAATTTGAGAAGAAATCATTGGTCATGTTGACTTGTATGGGATATCACAACTTTCCTTTCTCCACGAACTTAAGTCTTAATTTTCTTATGAGCAACATCAGTCTCTTTATTCCCAATGAGATCAAATTTCACTTTGATGGGAGTTACAAAAAGAACATGAGTAGATTCTACTATAGGACTCTCCCTTGAAAGAATAATAAGGAGTTGATTCAAAGAAGGTAACATTCAAGAAAACGTAAGTCTTTCAATGTACTATATCATAACATTTATACTCCTTTTAAGAAGTGGAGTATCCAATAAAAATACATTTCATAGCTCTAGGATCTAGCTTATCTTAAACATGTGAGTGAATATGAATACAACAGACTTCAAGGATGTGCCATTTCTTCTTTTCAGCAATACCATTTTGCTGTAGAGTGATTGTAACACATGTTAGCAGAGCAAGAAGTTTGGTACATGATCTCATGTTTACGAAGGTACTCTTGCAATCAAGAATGAAATTTAGTTTCAAAGATGGTAGAAACTTCTTCCTTCTATTTCATTAAATAAACTATAGTAAATCGGGTACAATCATCAATAAAGAAAAACAAACTACCTATAATCACTTAAAAAAGTAACTGGATATGAACTCCAACCATTGAAATGTACCAATTTAAAATGTTATGACTTTTAAGACTCACTACAAGGAAATAAAACATGTTGATGTTTTATTCTCTGATAAATATCATAATGAAGAAGTGCATTACTAGACTCAAGAGAAATACTTGGAATCACACTCTAATCTTTGATAGAATTAAACGCCCCAAGCGCTCATACCATAATCAAATTTATGCTTCTATAGTAGTTATGGTTGAAAGAGTATAAGTTTGGATCAGTGTTGTTTGACGCGTATCATATCGCATATCGTTAGGCTCCACGATATGGGCGTATCGTATCGTATCGCCTGTATTATATTTTAATATTAAAAAAATATAAAAAATATTTAAAAAATCAAGAAAAATTAGTAAAAATCTAAAAAATTCAAGAAAATTCAAGAAAAAACTGGTAATTGCTTTAAATTCATATAATGCAAAATTTAATATAGATTCAGCATTCAACATTGAACAATTGCATCCAAATTTACATATTTTGAATAAAAAAATGAAATACATTTACATTTTACAAATTATAATCAGGATCATCAACTAAATAATCTTCATCTTTTCCTTGCTGAAGATCCTAATCATCATCATCAGCAACACCTTCTGTTTGGAAATCAAATTCTTCATCTCCTTGATGTTGTTGTTGCGCTCCTTCCAAATTAATCCATGCAATGTCTTCTTCAGTTCGGAGGGCATTTTCTTCACTGTTTTCTATAATCTAGTCTTCTAATATATCAAAATTATCCAAACTTATTGGATAAAATTGGCTTTCTTGTCTATTTACTTTTTTTAATTGCCTAAACAAATAAAGATAAGCAATTAGTAAATAATAATAACAATTGAAGTCAAACAATTTATTGAACTAAACATTGAAGTACTAAGTAATACAACATTACCTTTCACGAAGACGCATGTTACAACGAATAAAAACTAAATCATTCAATCTCTTCTGTTCCAACCTATTGCACTTTTTGTATGGATGTGTTCAGAGACACTCCAATTCCTTTCACAACCCGTTACAGTACAGGTTTAGCTCAAAACTCTCACTGCAAAATCCCTAAGGCTCGGACAATAAGTTCCAAACCTATTCCACCAAACATCTGTAGAAAAAGACAAACATTAGGGACATAATCCACAATAATATAAGATGTATTGATTTAAGAAACTTAAATACGAAGATAAACAATTTACGTAGACGCATAGTAGTACAGTTGCGAATTGTTATAGGCAAACCTATCAAGTGAAGAGCATTATCATAAATCTCCATCAAGGACTAATCTATCAATACAATCAATGGTGCCTCGATTAACCTCACCATCCCTTTTGAAGGTTACTGAGTACTTGAATGATGGGTTTAGATAATATGTTCCTGCATGAATAGGTTCATGCAATTGTTTATTCCATCTATTGTCAATGATTTTTCATACGGGCACATAATCTCTCTTTTTTCCATTAAAATTATTTCTGATAGCTTTTTTTGCCCTATCCATGGCTTCATAAAGGTAGCCCATACACGGTTTCTCTTCGCTATCAGCCAATCTCAAAACCTTTACTAATAGACATGTAATCCTCAACAATCTAACACATGTATTCCAAAATGTATTCCTAAAGATTGTCTCGGTAATCTCATTCAACTTTTTATTTCTTCTATTCTAGATAACTCTGCAAATTGTTGCCACTCATCTGAGGAGAACATTCTCTTTAAAGCTTGCAGCTGTTCGAAGAAGCTCTACACCTTCTGTATATCTCCTCATCATACACAAAATAAATGCGTGGTTGTAAATGAATTTTGTAATATCTTGGCAACACTCAGTTGCTGCCTTTATTTCATCCATCTCATTAATGTCCTAAAGGATGAGATCTAAACAATGGGCTGCACATGGTGTCCAGTAGAAAGTCCAATAAATATCAACTAACTCCTTCCCAACTGCTTTGTAGTTAGCTGCATTATCTGTAATCAATTAGATTACATTCTCTAGCCCAACTTCGCATATAACCTTATCAAATTTTTGCCGTAGGATCTCCGCAGTGTGCCTCTCTTCTGACATTTCTAGAGATCTCAAAAACATAAGTCCTTTAGGACAATAGATAAAAAAGTTTAGCAATGTCCTTCCTCGCCTATCTGTCCATCAATTTGCCATGATAGTGCAACCTGTCTCTTTCTATGACTCTCTCAAAGTCGAACAGTATTCTTGCATTTCAATGACGGTCTTATCTAAGATCTTTCATCTCAACTTCTAAAAGGAGGGCATCTTGAAAATAAAAAGTTGTATCCTTGACCGATGTTAGCAATTGCATCTGTCATTGCTTGAAAACGAAAACTGTTTGCTACATTGAATGGAATGCATGCATCATAAAACCATCTGCCCACTACAAGGTCTGCCTGATCATGCAACTGTTTTGAAGCCATAACACCATGAATTCCAGGTTGAGCACCAGGTATAGTAGTAGAAGGAAAAAATGAATGTATACTAGAAGAAGATCTTCCTTTGCTCCTTCCTGAACTTCCTCTTCTACCACCGTCAAAGTCTTCAACAACCCTCTTTTCCCTGTTAGGTGCTCGTGAACTGCTACTACCAATCTCTGTAATGACATCTGAAGGCAAACTATCTGTGAATCCAAATCCAGTAGCATCAACATCTTCTTCAAACATCTCCAAATCATCATTTTGTTGTCTCTTTTCTTGTATACTCTCAATCACCTGTAGGCATTGCCATTTAATACCTTCTGGTAAACTTCTAACTCACCTATGCATGGAGCAACTTCTTTCCTGGTCCCTGCTAGGTAGTGTTTCAACCTTGAAATTCCACCACTAACCACCCTCTCACAAAATAAACATTTGATCTTTAATCTGGAATCCTCAACTGGTGTACCTCACTGCCATGCCGGATCATCAGAACGAGAATGAGAGTCTCTAACACCCCTTCCTGCCATCTCAATTGAGTACTTTAATTCAATAAAAAACCTGAAAATAAAAGTACTTCATAAATTTCCAATCGTTAAATAACACTCAAATAGAGTGTCTCCCACTTCATGAATGCAATAAAAATCATATCCACGCACTTAATAACTTCATATTTTGTCATTCAAAAAAAGAAAAATACAAATAAAATAAAAAAACAACAAATACAAAGGAAACAATAAAGAAAAACACTAAAAATATACCCAAATCCGAGTTAGGAGGCTTGCACGGACATTGTAGAGCATGTTTTTGGAGCCTTGAACACGAAGGAGGCGAAGAATCACACTAGGGGAGCTTGGGGAGCTCTGAAAAAACTAAGGAAACCCGTAAAAATGCGGGTTTCCATTCGGAAGGGGTGCTAGAGACTCCCATTCAAAGTATGATGATCCGGCAAGGTAGTGGGGTATAACAGTTGAGGGTTCTAGGTTAAAGATAAGATGCTTATTTTGTGAGAGGGTGGTTAGTAGTGAAATTTCAAGGTTGAAACACCAACTAGCAGGGACTAGAAAAGAAGTTGCTCCATGCACAGGCAGAGTTAGAAGTTTGCCAGAATGTATTAAATGACAATGCCTACAGATGATTGAGAGTATATAGGAAAAGAGACAATAAAAGGATGATTTGGAGATGTTTGAAGAAGATGCTGATGCTACTGGATTTGGATTCACTGATAGTTTGCCTTCAGATGCCATTACAGAGATTGGTAGTAGCAGTTCACGAGCACCTAGTAGGAAAAAGAGAGTTGCTGAAGACTTTAGTGGTGGTAGAAGAGGAAGTTCAGGAAGGAGTAGAGGAAGATCTTCTTCGTGTATACATTCATTTTTTCCTCCTACTACTATACCTGGTACTCAACCTAGAATTCGTGCTGCTATGGCTTCAGAACAGTTGCATGATCAGACAGACATTGTAGTGGGCAGATGGTTTTATGATGCATGCATTCCATTCAATGCAGCAACTAGTTTTCATTTTCAAGCAATGGTAGATGCAATTACTAACATCGGTCATGGATACAAGATGTCCTCTTATCAGAAGTTGAGAGGGAAGATATTAGATCAGACCGTCATTACCGTCATTGAAGTGCAAGATTATTGTTCGACTTTAAGACAATCGTAGAAGAAAACATGATGCACTATCATGACAGATGGATGGACAGATAGGCGAGAAAGGACATTGCTAACTGGGAAGGAGTTAACTGATATTTATAGAACTTTCTACTGGACACCATGTGCAACTCATTGGTTAGATCTCATCCTTGAGGACATTGGTCAGATGGATGAAATAAAGGTTGCAACTGAGTGTTGCCAAGATATTATAAAATTCATTTACAACCATGCGTTTGTTTTATGTATGATGAGGAGATATATAGAAGGTATAGAGCTTCTTCGAATAGCTGTAACTCGGTTTGCAACAAACTTCTTATATGTACATAGTATTGTGAGACAGAAGCAAGCTTTGAAGATAATGTTCTCCTCAGATGAGTGGCAACAATTTGCAGAGTTACCTTAGAATAGAAGAAATAGAAAGTTGAATGAGATTGCAGAGACAGTTTTGAGAAGTACATTTTGTAATGCATGTGTTAGATTGTTGAAAATTACTTGTCATTTAGTGAAAGTTTTGAGATTGACTGACAGCGGGGATAAACCATCTATGGGTTACCTTTATGAAGTCATGGATAGGGCAAAAGAAGCCATCAGAAATAATTTTAATGGAAAAAAGAGAGATTATGTGCTCGTGTGAAAAATAATTGATAATAGATGGAATAAACAATTGCATCTGCCTATTCATGCAGCAACCTATTATTTAAACCCATCATTCAGGTACTCAGCAACCTTCAAAAGGGACTGTGAGGTTAATCGAGGAATCATTGATTGTATTGATAGATTAGTCCACGATGAGAGCATAATAGATGCTATACATCGAGAGATAAAGATTTATGATAATGCTCTTCACTTGATGGGTTTGCTTGTAGTAATTCGCAATCGCACTACGATGTGTCCAGGTAAATTGTTTATTTTCATATTTAAGTTGCATCTTATATTACTGTGGATTATGTCTCTAATATTTGTCTTTTTCTACAGATGTTTGGTAGAACAGGTTTGGAACTGATTGTTCGAACCTTAGAGATTTTGTAGTAAGAGTCTTAAGCCAAACCTGTAGTGCAACAGGTTGTAAAAGAAATTGGAGTGTTTTTTAACACATCCATACAAAGAAGCGCAACAAGTTGGAACATAAAAGACTAAAAGATTTAGTTTATATTCGTTGTAACATGCGCCTTCATGAAAGGTAATGTTGTATTACTTAAATGTTCAATTCAATATTGTTTAACTTTAATTGTTAATATTATTTACTAATTGTTTATCTTTGTTTGTTGTAGGCAATTAAAAAAAGTAAATAGAAAAGAAAACCAATTTGATCCAATAAGTTTGGATAATTTTGATATATTAAAAGATTGGGTTATAGAAGATAGTGAAGAAAATGTCCTCCTAACTGAAGAAGACATTGCATGGATTAATTTAGAAGGAGCGCAACATCAAGGAGATAAAGAATTTGATTTCTAAGCAGAAGGTGTTGCTGCTAATGATGATGAGGATCTCCAACAAGAAGAAGATAAGATTATTTAGTTGACGATCCTGATTACAATTTGTAAAATGTAAATGTATTTCATTTTTTTATTCAAAATATGTAAATTTGGATGCAATTGTTTAATGTTGAATGCTCAATCTATACTAAACTTTGCATTATATGAATTTAAAGCAATTAACAGATTTTTCTTAATTTTTTTCTGAATTTTTACCTTTTTTTTTTACGATACGGGCGATACGATACGATACGGCCGTATCATGGAGACCAACGATACGCGATATGATATACGTCAGAAAACACTAGTAAGAATATCAGCACACTGATTTTCTGATCACATATTCTAACTGAAATTTCTTAGTGTGTATGCTGTCTCGTATAAAGTGGCAATCAATTTCAATTTGTTTTTTCCTTTCATGATAGATTGGATTAGAAACTATCTGTATTGCTGCTTTATTGTCACAAAATATAGGAACAAGTTCATCTGAATGTAGGCCTATCTCCATTAGTGAAGAACGCAACCATTTTTCTTGACATATGCCTGATGCAATCGCTCTATATTCAGCTTCTGCCGTTGATCTTGCCACCACTGATTGTTTCTTGCTTTTCTATGAAATTATATTACCTCCAACAAGGGTTATATATCCTATAGTTGACTTTCTATCATTTGTAGAACCTGCCCAATCAGCATATGTATAAACTTCAATATTGGTGTGACCATTGTTTTTATATAGAACTCCTTGTCTAGGTGTAGACTTTAAGTATCTTAGTATATGAAAGAGAACATACATATGGGATTTTGACGGTGACTACATGAATCTACTAACAATACTCACTGCATATGCAATATCTGGACGTGTGATGGTCAAATATATAAGTTTTCCAACAAGTTGATATCGAGTTGTATCCACCTTATCATCTCTATCATCCATTCGAAGTTTGTGATTAACATCCATGGGAGTATATATTGTTTTGCAATTTTCCAATTTAACAATATATACTTTTTTTGATTTAAAAAAATATTAGTGTCTGAGTAAGCCACTTCAATACCCAGAAAATAATGTAATCTTTCCAAGTCCTTGATATCAAATAATCGATGTAGATCCTATTTCAATTTGTGAATTTATTCAATATCATCTCCTATCACAATAATATCATGAACATATACTAATAATACTGTCAGTTTCTCCTCCTTTTTAAAAAATAACGTGTGATCATTCACACTCTTCTGATATCCAAGACTGATGATGCTTTTACTGAATTTTTTAAACCATGCTCTAGGAGACTGCTTTAGTCCATAAATTGCCTTGTTTAACATGTAGACCTTATTAGTAGAATTTGCATATCCAGGTGGTAGTTCCATATATACTTCTTCTTTGAGTTCTTCTTGTAAAAATGCATTTTTTACATCAAGTTGCCACATGATCCAATTCTTTTGGGCTGCAATGCTGATAATGACTCGTATAGATGTGAATTTTGCTATAGGTGCAAATGTCACAGCCACTAATCTTGCTTTATATCTCTCTAACTATCTATCAGCTTTAAATTTTACAGTATACACCCATTTGCAACTTACTGCTTTTCTTCCTGATGGTAATTCGTTGACTTCCCATGTCTGATTTTTTTCAAGTGCCTGAAGTTCAGATTTCATGGATTCAACCCAGTGTTTCTGCTAAGAGGCTTCATAAAAATTCTTTGGAATTGGATATAATTCAGCCTTTTAACACAAAATTTTGATAACTGGAAGATAGTTGATCATAATAAATGAATTTTGAAATTGGATACTTACCACATAGTCTTTTACCTTTTCTGTGAGCTACGGGAACATTCAAATCATCTGCTTCAAATGGAATTGAATTTGAGGAATCGGAGGAATCTGAGGTAGGTACTCTCCCTTGGTTCGTGGTGTCTGTAGAACTGGACATAATTATATTTTTTTTCCTTTTTTATACACTTGAGTCTCCTTTTCTTCCTGTTGTTGATCATCTTCTTTAACAGTATAATCTTCATCTGTCTCATCACCAGTAATATTGATCGGAAGAACAGTATCTTCGATAGTAGAATTTGACTCACTAGTAGAATTGTTGAAGAAGGGAGTATTTTTAAAGAATGTTACATCCATGGAAATGTATTTCCTATGTGAATTGGTGTCATAACAAATACATCTCTTTTTTTCACCAGAATATCCAATAAAGACACATTTGATGGCTCTTGGATCAAGTTTATCCTTAAATTGGTTGTGAACATGAACACAACATACACATCCAAACACTCTAGGAATAAGATGAAATGGATTAGCATCAGGTTTGACCATGTGAAATGGAGATTTTCCACCAAGAGCAACAGAGGGAAGTCTGTTCATGAGATATACAACTGTAAGTATTGCATTTGGCCAAAAATATTTTGGGACTTTGTGTTCAAGTAAGAGAGTTCGAGCAATTTCCAAAATATGTTTGTTTTTTCTTTCAATAACTCCATTTTGTTGAGGGGTGTACACACAAGAAGTTTGATGAAGAATCCCATGACTTTGAAGATATGATTCCAAAGCAGAATTACAAAATTCACCATCATTATCAGATCGAAGGATTTTAATTGTGTATCCAAATTGAGTCTTGTAAACACTCCAAAATTAAGCTAGCTGGCACACCCTTTTAGCGACTTAGATATACGAAAAGGTTCACTTCAGGCTTAAGAACCCGGAGTGGAAATTTTTCGTGTCTACAAGTTTTAATTAGATTATGAACCATAGGAAAAATAGATGGTATTTCTGCCTTTAATTTCATAAGGTAAACAAATGTGAGCCTGGAATAGTCATCAATAAAAGTAACAAAGTACTTAAAATTTCTCAAAGAAGGTGTCAAACATGGACCCCATACATCAGAATGTATTAACTCAAATGGAACTGATGACTTAGAGTTACTACTAGGAAATGAGGCTCTATGGTGTTTAGCTCTCTGACATACATCACATTGAATAACCATGTCTTTTGGAATTATAAAAGGAACAAAGTCATGAATCTTAGACATAGACAGATGTCCTAATCTACTATGCCAAAGTCTTATTTCTTCTTCTGCTGGAGTAGCTACCAATGCTCTTCTCTGTATTGTAGGATGCGGACCATGAAGTAGATATAACCCATTTTTCAATTCACCACGTCCAAAGGTTCTTCCCTTCCTCAGATCCTGAAACACACAACCAGATGGAGAAAAAGTGATTGAACAATTCATATCTCTAACCAAAGAGCTTACAGAAAGTAAATTTACTGGAAATTTGAGAATGTATATCACTGAATTAAGTTTAAAGTTATTCCCTTCAATTTTTCCCGTTCCTTCCATTGGAATCAAGGAACCATTGGTTATCTTTACATATTGAGGTGTATGAATAACTTTGTATTCTTTAAAACTAGATTTATCTCCTACCATATGATCTGTAGCCCCTTAATTAATCACCCAATAATTTGAATATACATAATTTTTTTTAGAAAAGTTACCACTAATACTATAGGAAGTGAGCTGGTTCATTTCAGGCTTTGATGATGATGTTGAGGGATGATCACGAAGTCGACTTTCTATCTTTGTAAGTTTTTTTTTCAATTCAGCCATTTATCTATAGGATTTGGTTTTGCCTTTTCTTTTTCAGATGTAACAGCCATATGACTACCATAATTTTTGTACTCTGCAGGTTTTCCAATAATTTCCCAACAATTGCGTACATTGGAGCTTATTTCTATCTTTATAATTCAGAGATCTTCCTCTTCCACGTCCTCTGCCTGAATCTATACCTCTCTGATAACTCATATTGCCTCTACCCACAAATGCAGATTTTTCAGTTTGGATATGTTCTTTTTTGAAGCTTTTTCTGTCTTCTTCTCTTAATAAGAGTAAGTATACTGTCCCCAGTGATGACATATCTTTTTTATTAAGAATATTCAGCTTCATTGAGTCATATTCTGGTGAGACTACCAAAAGTAAATCAAACACTTTTCGAATTTCACTTTCTGGTGTTCTTTCATTCACACAATGACTGCATTTATTCTCCACAAAGTATCTCTGTTCATTCTATAATTCTCTTAATTTTCCATAATACTCACTAATTGATCTAGTACCTTGTCGACACCTTCTTATTTTCTCAATAATCTCATATTCTTTTGTTATATTACTTTGTCTTGAAATTGCTTCTTTAACTGCTCCTCAAATCTCTGCAGCAGATTCTAAATACATGAATGTTTTACTAATAGATTGATTCATTGATTGAAGAAGCCATGAGCTTACTAATGCATCGTCTTTGGACCATCTCTCAAAATCTACATTCTCTTCATCAGGTTGTGGCTGGCTTGGTTTAATCATTGATAGTTTCTCATGTGCACGAAGAACTAGTTCAATTGATCTTGCCAATTCTCTGTAATTTCTGTCTTCTAAACGGATATTTGTAATTTAGAATGGCTCTAGATTATGTTTGTTGCCACCAAAAACTAATTGTTGTTCCTCTTTCATTCTTTTCTCCATTGTATATATATACTTGAGTATGTAAACTGATTTGTTGTTTCACTTCAATATAGATGAAATACAGTCTGGAGTTGATATCCCACGATGTGATGCACAGTTGCTGTTTTACAGATCAAATGAAATATGCATACCTTATGTTGCAGATCCATCAATAGATGCAGTAAATTCTGCGTGCTGTCTTCTTGGTGCAAATGATTGCAGATACCTTAATATATGCAGTAAATTCTGTGTGTTGTCTTCTTGATGCAAATGATGATTGCAGATACCTCAATATACGCAGTAAATTATGCGTGTTGTCTTCTTGATGCAAATAAGACAGATATTTGGCCTATTACATGCTAGGTTCTGTCTTGCCAAACAACGAAGGCAAAAAACTTGGCCTGTTATATGCCAAAAAAATTGTCCTGTCCAGTTGACAAGTCAACGACAGGCCAATGCAATATATCAAATTTCATATCTAGTCAACGACAGGCCAATGCAATACCGTGATGATTTTATATCAAATTCTGTCCTGTCCATCCAACGACGGGCTGTTGCACTTTAGCAGTGGCTTCCTTCAATGCAATTTGTACCTGTAATGCAAGTGCAGGCTCTGATACCATGTGCAAACAGAAATATATAAGATATATATATATATAAATAAGAAATTTGACTTAGCTGAGAAGATGGTGGAGGTGCGGTCTGTCTCTGTGCAGTAGCCGCCCTCAATTCTCTTTCTTCCTTGCTGCAAATTACAAGTCGGCTGATAGGGTTTTACCTCTTAAATATCAGCTTTACAACGATGGTCTAAATTACCTAAATACCATTAATGAGGCTTATTTAAAACTAACTTTAAAAACAAAATAAAGAAAGACATAATGCAGAGAATAAATAACAATGAATAAGATGAGTGTGTCGTATCCTGATATCTCTTCTATCTGGCTGAATGCTTTAACAGAGAAGAAATCATAGATGGTACCAACCATGAGAATACTAAGGCATTATCTCTTCTCTATTTAAAATAGGTAGGATTGCTTTCTTTGTTGAATGCTCGGAAGATAATTCCATCTACCTCTTATGAGAACCAAAAGTTCAATAGACTTAGCCGATTCGAGATAATTTCTGCCATCTAGTTTAACATTTGTGATTTGAAAAGAGTTGAATTTTTCTCTTGAATGGGCTTTAGAACTTGGGTATAAACCTTCCACTCGTTTGCCTTAATTTGCTGTACTCTCCCTTCTTACAACACTTCAATAATCAAGGAACACAACAAACATAAAAAATTTCCAGCACCAGAAATTTTCAAAATTGATTTCTCTATCGTACGAGTCAATTTTCTCCGATCAACAACGACCAAATTCCCTTCAATCAGCCTTAGATTGACTTGTAGACTTCTTCCACCCACCTAGGTCAAATTTACAAGGCAAGAGAGAAAACGTTGAAAACAAAGGATGTCGATTGTTGTATAGCTACTTGAAAAACAACCTCGTTCAGATATGATTCCTAATACCGATCTTCCTTTGATCCACTACAAATCTGCCCTCCACGACCTTCCAAGCACTCCAGAGAGTCTCGTGACAGGTGTGACTATAATCCCATACTTAGAATTGTAACGGAAATCAACGGAACGTAGAACACATACAAAAAAATTCTATTTTAACTGCACCTGATAAATCCGTTTTTAGGTGATTTTTCCTCCTTAACCAGCTGTCGTGTCTTGTCTCGATCGTTTCGTAGATGCTTTGATACCATGTTGAGATTAATCTTTCTTTAGTAAGAGAGGAAGATTCAAATGCATGCATGGCATCCCATTGAAGAAGACGACTCAAGGAGCAGCCACCACTTTATTCCTTAATCCCTCTTAGGGTTTCTAATCTATTTATTAAAGAACTTATAAGGTTTTATAACTTGAAAGACTAATATACCCTTACTCTAATACATAATTAAAAGTATCAACTAAAAATAAATATAGAAATAAATCAGTAGATATATGTATTCCTCAATAGAATGATCTCCATCTTTTGAAGTTTTCTTTGTTACCCATTAATATCATAGCATCATAGAATTTATTCTATTTCCTTTGAAATACTTTCTGTTTTATCATTTAAAAAGTTCCTTATAACTTAGCTTCTTAATTTCTGAATCTTCTGAAGTTTCAACATGATTGATTTTTTATTCCATTTTTCTTAGTCTGGTTTGGCAATGATTATCGCCCACAATGGAACAAGTCAAAGTAAAAAGCTCACATTGACTTTAAGGATAACGAGGGCTTGAATCAATCACTTCCATCACATCAAGTAACATTGTGGTTAAGTTGTAAAAATTACCCAACCCATCAACAAATGCCCCACGGGGCGGTAGCGGGTGGGGTATACCTAATCCTAAGTTAAAAGGATCAAGATCATAATGGTACTACACTCTTCACGAACCTGGAGCTGGGCCATCTTATTGCACTATTAGTCAAAAAGGATGTGCTCGTAAAAGCAAAATATGAACTCACTTCCATCACATCAAGTAACATTGTGGGTTAAGTTGTAAAAATTCCCCAACCCATCAACAAATGCGACTACCTAATCCTAAGTTAAAAGGATCAAGATCATAATGGTACTACACTCTTCATGAACCTGGAGCTGGGCCTTCTTTTTGCACTATTAGTCGAAATGGATGTGCTTGTAAAAGCGAAATATGAACTGAGGACTTGTTCCACAATTGTTGAATGGTTACAATATCTCAACTGTGGGCTGATGTATTTCTACAATTTATGTAGGTCAGAAGAATGTGGGATGCATATCTCAGACCTGGTGGGAGGTGGGTCATTTGAGTTCTGCTTGAATATTATTTTTTTCTTGTAAGCAACTAGTCTTCAAAGTATTAAACCCATTACATATTCTTTAAAACCTATGTCACATGGGTGCGGGTGCGGGATACGGCAAATTTCAAAAATTTTGGGTGCGGCGACACGGCTAGGGTATATAATATTATATATTATATATAATATTCAAGCTACATAAATCAATCATAATACAACTAGTATTTGCTAATTTTGGGTGCAATAGGTATCAATTAGCAAGTTCTCTCATAATGATCTGAAACTTACAGTGATTTTACGAGCTGCAAAATATCTAAGTTATGGATTCAAAGAGTTTCAAGATCTTTTGTAGGATATAACATATACTAGTATTTGTGCTAGGATCCACTAGTGATGTCATACTCTTCTGTTCTATTGATTTGACAATGTTCCTGGTCTTTAAATGTGTTTGGTGACAGAGATTATTCTGAATCCAATTGTTCGCACCCAAAATCATTCAAGCAGCTTTATATTGTATAAATATATAATAGTAAGTACACAACTTTATATTAAAGCAAAACATATAAATGGTAAAAAACTACTAATTTCATCATAATACACAAATCAATCTTCATTATCCAGACCTATTTATTCCGTGAGTTACAAAAAAAAATTTTGCAATTTTTTTTTTTTGGACATGCCGCACCGACACGGTGTCGGTGGCGCACGAGTGTTGGGGTCGACACTCCATCCCTTAGAAGTGTCTGTGTGACTTAGTTTAAAACCATTAGTTTCTACCTCAATTCCTCTTTTTGGTGGATGAAAATGTTATTTTTCAGCAGTCCCATGCCTCTGAATTTCCAGTTGCTGTTTTTATCATTTACTAAGTACATTTTCACTGCTAATTTTTTTTTATGCAGTCGGATTCCTGGACACTGGGTTCAACCACCGCCTCCTGCAGATGATATATGGCATCTTACCTGGTGAAGTCGGGAAATGTTCAAGAAAGAAACTAGGCAACAGATATGGTAATCTTGAGGATTCCATTTCCATTTCTAACAGGTCAATTTCAACTTAGGTCACTGAGTTTGCTGTTACGGCTTAAAGCATTTATACCTGTGGCAAAGAAGCAACGAGGTGAATAAACTCAAAGAAGAGGGCTGAACACTTGGACCAGGTAAAAACCAGAATTGGAGCTTCCTAGACGAAGCTGCAACTTTTTTTTTCAAGAATCTTTGTTATGGGGTCTAAAGGTAATCTTGTGATGCCCATTACTTAGGGTTGGGGGATCTGTTCGGGACTTGGGTCACTGCAGAACAATCTGTTGTATCTGCATGTCAGTAAATATGTCAATCTTTTAGCTGCTCACTATTTTTTCGATCAAGCAGCTTTTTCATTTCTTTCCCAACATGGCACTTGAATATGTGTTCATGAAGGTACGGATGTGTATATGGGTATGTTGATTGATACTATTTGTACGGATGCTGGAGCAAGCGTGCATGTCTCCAAAAACCTTTCAAAATCACCGGTCCATATCAAACATTTTCAGTATATATATATATATATATATATATATATAGAGAGAGAGAGAGAGAGAGAGAGAGAGAGAGAGAGAGAGAGAGAGTTGAGTTACACTCCATGCGAAACTCTTCGTGACAATTTGGATTGTTCATCTTTATGATGAGATGGTTGAGATTCAAAATGGAAAAGGTGAAACTAATTATTTTAAAAAGAAAAAATATAAAATATATCTTGTAGTTTTTTTTTATATGGATTGTTCGATCAAAGAGATAGATTGTTTAGATTGTTAAGAAGAGTCTAACAAGAACTGAGTGTTTAGCAACTCCATGCTAGGTGTATCACACAAATGATTTTTTTAATGCCTAACGTTAAGGCTTGTATGATAACTGGGATTCGATGCCTACCCAACTAGGAGAGATTTAGTTGGTGATTAGTTGTTTTATTTATTTTTTATATAATGGAAAGATAGAGGCCAGATGCATGCCCCATTAAATTCATGACCTTCAACTTGTGATTGACCCTGTAGCCAGTAAAGCTTTTTCTCCTTGTGCAAATTAGTTGGTTTTATTTAGTTATATATAACTTGTTGAAACTGCCTACGGTGGGTGGGGGACCTAGAAATTCCCTTAGGGCGGGGGCGAACCCCATGGTTATACTATTGGCTCTGTATTATAGCCTCTATACTCTACTCAACCACGTCTATGATTGTCTTCTATATTTGCAAATTTTGGGTGTGAGCGGACATGTCTCCGCTATCAAGCTTTACAACAAAAGTCTGAAGATAATTTAAGAGAATTATTGATGTGAATTCAATATACTTATGTACTTTGCCAAGCTTTGAAAAAAATTCTCAAGATATATTAGGCATAGACCCGGCCCGTCCCCTAGGACAAAAATCCTGCCACTGTCCATGGACTATCTTGGCTGTTGTCTTGCATGAGGGCGGCGGCCGTCCTTTGCTGGTCCTAACAGTCTGATGCCCTCCCTAATCTGATAGCTCGTGGCTTTGCGCTGTGAATGTAACTTGTTCGGCATTAAATTTTGATAGCCATTGGAGTCAACTCTTGAGGTTTCCTCTTTCCCCCTCATGCTACATTTTGCAGACTTTGTACGCAAACACCTAGAAACCTATCATTAGCCGGTTTGTGCTCGAATCACTTGATGTAAATTATGCGGTATCCGATTAATTCAAATCGAGTAATTTAAATATTTGATTGAACTGAACACATTGACATCTATAGTATTTATTTTATCAGAAAGAGCATGCAATTTTCAAACATATTGCTCTCTCTCTCTCTCTCTCTCTCTTGCTGCATGTGCACGTGCACACACACACATATTTATTTACCTATATGGCTGGCTTTTAGTCCGGTATCTTTTTATCTTAGGGTTTCTCTTCCTTCTTGGTCAAGAAGAAAGAGGTGAAGGGGTCATATTGAATTTGAAAGAAGCTGATTCTTTGCACTGGCAGGCTCTCCCTGCGTGTTTGATAATGATGCTGATGGAGGCATTCTTTGACTTTCATAATGCCAACGATGTATGATTACATGCCCGGTTTCGGGACTTGCCTAAAACTGGTTCGAGTCTGACCTTAATGATACTTGTAAGTATAAACATCAATGTTCCCATTCTTAGAATAAATCTTAACTTGAACTTGTTTGTTTAACTTTTGTTTCTGAAAATGAAAAGATTGACTTGTTCTGCAAAGGTGCAAGCGCCACCATAACCGGAGTTCCACGAAGAGCTAGACAGGTTGGTGGTGACTCGGGAAGCCTGGAAGTGTAAGGCTCCATGATCGATGCCCATGGTCGTGCCTATTTGGCCAAGGATCTGCCTAAACCCCAACTTCCCAATAATAACACACCATTAATGCAGTGGCATGGTTTTCTCTACATGTATACGGATCAAATCTCAACTAACCAAGTTAGGAGCCAAGTCTCACTATCCTGTTCTCATAGTGAGCGATGTGACCGAGCCAAACCACACCTAACCATGAGTGGCTTTTCTCGTTTTGAAGCTTCTTATATCAAAGTCATCTCAGTAAAAGGACTAGAAGGGACATAGGGGATCACTCTCATCCTTGCAATTAACGTTGTTCTTATCTTCCCTCTGTTTCTTCTCCACTTCATTAAACCCGGACTTATGCCCGTCATACAGGGTAATTGCAATACTGCAAACTGAGAAGCACCATTGGCCTAGATTTTGAATTTAGGTATATACATGTAGCTATAAATCTTTATAAGTTTATGTACATGAGTTTTATAACATTATTTACATAAAAATGGGAAATATATATGTATATATAGTTTATATACCTGTAGATATAAATCTTTATAAGTTAATAAATTTATGTGTATGAATTTTATAACATTATATACATATAAAGTGTGAATATAAAGTTTATATACTTATGTGAGTTTTGTAATCTCATACATATAAAATGTGAACGGTAGATCCAAATACAAATAATCTGATGGCATAATACATTGTATTTTAATAAAACCCTTAAATAAGTAGAATATGGTTCAGAACCGAACCAAACCGGAACTGGTGGTTCGGTTTGGTTCGATTCTAACCATAGCACGGTTAGGTTTGGTTCTCTAAAAGTTGAGAAACTAGCGATTCTGTTCGAGGTTGATGCTAGAACCAAGCTCAAACTTTTACCATTAACACCTTTTCTTTCACACATCCTACCATCCGGCGAACACGAAAGGTGATAAAGTAGTTGGAGAAAAAACTTGAGGGTGACTCAGTGAGGGAAAATGCTTAAATAACTTGATGTTCCTCCAAAAGCCAGATAACCATCTTGGGCAAACGGCTCTCTATTCAAGGTCAGGGTGATTACTATATAATTTATGGGACGCAGACCATGCAATCCGAAGTTAGGATTGCCGAATAGTCTAAGGCGTCAGACTGAAGTTCTGGTCCTCGAGAGAGGGTGTGGGCTCAAATCTCACTTCTGACACAACATTTTTCTTTTTCTTTTTTTCTCATTTCCCAACAGTTCCTTGTGGAAATCTCGCTCTCCTCTCTTCCCCAACATCGTTCTCTTCAAGGTCAATGTGTTCACTAGCCTAGATAATAATGTTTCTTTGTTCACTAATAAATCGTCTAATTAAACTCATGTTCCTATAATCAATTCAGTCCCCCAACCCGATTGGGGTAAACGAAAGGATCGCTTGTATTTATCCAAGGTGTATCCCTTATCTCTAAAATCGCATTTCTTCATTCATCTCGGATCCGCCTGGAATGGCATTTTATTTGCTCACACACAGATAGATGTATTCGATTATCTAAGACAACAGACGAATTTTCTTGAAAGAGTTCACCATTAATTTGGGGATGCAGCAATCTAGTTATCTGATAATTGAATTTTTGGACGCTGGTACATATTATAAGTCAATATGATCTTATCATTTGTTTGATATTTTCTTATTTCTGCGGGTTTCAGATATACTGGAATGCTGACTACGAGATCGTCTTGAATCCTGCAGATTGCATACTGAAACACACGCTTAAGCAATAGTGTAAATCAAACAAAGAACTAGTATTCGGTATAACGACGGGCACTCAATATGGAGGCCCTTATCTAGAACCCGCATGTGTTTCACGCGTATTACTTCGAGGATAAGACAAAGAACAAGTCAAGCGAGACACCATATTGTCGCCAGACAGTGCCCTGCTTCTGTTTACAAGTAATCTAAGCGGGTTCAAGTGCCTAAGTGCGAGACATACGATTGCTACGATAAGATACTCACTCTTATTGTTTATGAGACTTGTTCTTTTTGGGATTATAGTTGATGGTACAGTAAATAACTTTGCAAATTCTGTCGTCTAAGACTCTAACGTACTATAATTTGCGTTTGGCTTGCATATGTTGATTCTTTTATCTCCTCTGTTATTAAGTTGACCTCCGAGTGCCTGAGATCTTCTCTAAACTTAGCTGTTTGTTTTATGAATAAAAGGCTTGCCATCCCTTACATTACGTAGATAACACACTTATTCACATATTTCTCCTCTGTTATTAAGTTGACCTGTGAGTGGCTGAGATCCTCTCTAAACCTAGCTGTTTGTTTTATGAATTAAAGGCTTGACATCCCTTATATGACGTAGATAACACACTTGTTGCACACGTAATATCTTCTGTTATTAAGTTGACCTCTGAGTGGCTGAGATCTTCTCTAAACCTAGCTGTTTGTTTTATGAATAAAAGGCTTGCCATCCCTTATATGACGTAGATAATACATTTATTTCACATGTAATATCTCCTCTGTTATTAAGTTGACCTCTGAGTGGCTGAGATCTCTAAACTTAGCTGTTTGTTTTATGGATAAAAAGGCTTGCCATCCCTTATTTGACGTAGATAACACACTTATTTCACATGTAATATTTTCTATAAATTAATGACCTGACATGGCTTTCATTTCACTCAGGCGTCATGCCATCAATTCAACGCTTTTCTTAGTGGTGCTGGCCAACTTCTATAAGCCCATAGGATTCAAAACATAATGTTGAAGCATGTGGTTATTGGGAATTCCTAGCCTATGAAGATGGAGATCTTCTTTTGCCTGAAGTAGATTTCTGTAGTCTGCTCGCTGGGGGAGTTTCCTTTGCAAATGATAGATAACACTTTCTTGGTATTTTATGTATTATTGTTCTCTTCCATTGATCTCAATTTATAAAAGCATTTGGTTCGATATCATGTGTTATTCCTCTTCAATAAAGGTGGTCGTCCGCTGCACAATCTTATTCAGGGCTTCTCTTACTGTGGTTTTATAGATCTTACTTTATTTGTTCTATGCCATCCTTTGGCTTGGAGGGTGCAAGCTCGCCAAGGAAGGACAACTATCTTGTAATATTGTCCTCTGTCTTGTGCTGAAGAAGATTGAAATCAGTTTAGTTTTCTAATGAAAATTGTCATCCTTTTGCATCTACATGCCAAAACATTCGTTCCTCTTCCTGTTTAAATTTCAGCTGAACATTATACGGAGGGTGAAAATAATTCTTACTCGTTCCCTTCTCCTTGAAAGATTTTTGCGATCTTCTAAACAGGCCTCAAATCACGGCCAAGTGAATTGACTGTAGTCGCACATAGCCACCAAATTATTCACCGGTGCTTATAGACCAGTTTCTGTTTTGGCTGACATGCTACTGATGGCTGTAGCCTCCGGGATGAATACCAAGGGAGTGCTATAACATGCTACCACGCTGCAAAATTGGCCGTCTCTGGCGAATTCCGGAACTAAGAGTGCAACATCCACTACGATTCAAAAGGCTACGATCTTGCGTCTGCCCCAAGTAGCTCAGCTTCCAATTCGTTAGCAGTTAATGCAGAGAAAGCTATAAGTGTCTCTGTTGGTGAAGTTGGGAAGAGGCCTAACATGAAATCCTTTGACTCCTTCGAGACGTGCTCAGGAAGGCCCAAGAGGCAGTTACCGATACTGCGAGTCAGTACTCAAGAAGAGGAGATGGGTGGTGATAGCCCATCAATCTATGAAATTGAGGTTTTGCCGGTGGCTCGGTATATTGATGCCTTAGAAGGACCTGAACTTGATACTCTTAAGGTATTCGACGACAACAGGTTTTCCTGTTGCATGTTTCCTTTTGAGTTCCCTTATGAAACTTTATAATCTGATAGAATTTCGAAGTTTCCTTTTGAGTTGTCCATGTTCGTTTGGAGAAAACTACAACTGTAAGTGAACTTGTTGAACTGCCTTTGAATTCTGTTGGCCCTTTTAAGACATTGATTTCATGAAGTAGCAATAGTTTGTGGATATTTTTACTTGATAAAGGCTGTTGCTTTGATCTAATTCTGATAAAAGATCGTCGTATTCAGTTATTTAAAGTACTTTTGCATTGTTTTTCAACTAGATGGAACTCTGCACTGGTCTCAAGCCTGGATAAAGGAGGGGGGGGGGGGGGGGGTTGCATTAGGTAGCCGAGAGCTACAGGTTTAAGGGGTGTGATGTTTCTATGATTGAATTCAGTGGATCTCATCCGAATTCCAAAGTAAAGCATGTTTTACGAGGATAGTATTAGGATGGGTGACCTTCTAGGAAGTCCTCGTGTTGTACCTTTTAAACAACCCCATAGGAGAAGGATTAAGGTAAGGTAAGGTAAAGTTTTGGGACGAGATGTAGAGATCACTCTAAAACACTTGAAGATGCTAATGTAGACTTCTGATAAAAATAATCCTGCACATCATATTCGCAATTTCAATCTATTCGTATTTGGATGACATTTTTTGCTATATTTGAATGTTTCTGTTAAGGGAGTTCATTTTTTATTCTTGAAGTGAACTTGCTTGATCTTAAGTGTAAGTACTTCCTTTAGGTTCATGCTGCGAAGGGTCTAAAAGAAAACCTTTCATACTAGTATGTCAGTACAGGAACTATGTAGTTGATTTATGATTGGACCAAAACAGATAAGAAATATCTTTCAAACAGGAACATTTTGCCATAGTTGCGTGACTTGATATCTTGTATATTGCTGTTCTCCAAATTCCAATTTCGTCAGTAAAGCTTTGACTATGTTTTAAATCCACGAACTTCTTTGAACCTACTGAAATGAAGTCCAAGAACCTTTAGCGCATAGTGTATTTATTTATTTATTTTCTTCAGGATGGAGAGCAATCAGTTCTTCCTGAAGATCAGAGATGGCCTTTCCTTTTGAGGTTTCCTATCAACTCCTTCGCTATCGGTCTTGGCTTGGGCAGCCAAGCTATCCTCTATAAAACAATGGCTACATCTCCTTCCGCAAAATTCCTGCATGTAAGCCTCACCGTAAACCTGGTTCTTTGGCTTGCCTCTGTTGCAATTGTTGCAATCATCAGTATCATCTATGCTTTGAAAGCTATCTTCTATTTTGAAGCTGTTCGCCGAGAGTACTACCATCCAGTTCGCATCAACTTCTTCTTTGCCCCGTGGATCGCATATTTGTTTTTACTCCTCAGCTTGCCACCATGCCTCGAGAAACACTTGCGCCCTGTCCTCTGGTACATCTTGATGAGTCCAATTTTCTGCCTCGAACTCATGGTATATGGGCAATGGATTTCGTGTGGTGAAAGGGCACTGGCTAAAGTTGCCAATGCATCAAGTCATCTATCTGTTGTTGGAAACTTTGTTGGTGCTTTGCTGGGTGCATCTATGGGACTAAAAGAAGGGGCTATTTTTTTCTTTGGCGTTGGATTGGCTCACTATGCAGTTTTATTTATAACACTGTACCAGAGACTACCTACCAATAAGGCACTCCCCAAAGAACTTCATCCAGTATTCTTCCTGTTTGTTGCAGTGCCGAGTGTTGTTTCGATGGCGTGGGCTCAGATTAAGGGCGTCTTCGACTATGGTGCAAGGATTTCGTATTTTATGACACTGTTCCTTTATATTTCTCTGGTAAATTTCGTATACAACTCACTATTTCTAGATAGTTGGTCCCTCATCTGAAGGCTTGCCAGGTCTTCAAGAGGATCATCATGAAATCTGTAGAACAGCATTTACTTTTACATGGACTCATTTGATCTTGGTGAATTGCACAAGATGGAAAACATCATAAATTCCATATGGAGCCAAATCCATGAGCTTGGTTGCTAAAAATTGTGTTTGTGGTGCAGGCTGTTCGAGTCAACTTCTTCCGTGGATTCAGGTCTCTCTCTCTCTCTCTCGTATGGCTACACATACAAGTTTTGTGAATGAATCTTTAAAGTGGCAATGTAATCTGGGTTTAACATGTGGAGAGTTGATTAAAGTCACTGGATTTTGGTTGTTGGGACAATTAGAACTTGGCACAAGAAAAATTAAACTGGAAATTGCGAGATGATTAAGTTTCAACCGCTACCTTGAATCAGGCTTTTTGAGTTTGAAGCAGAATCTATCCAATTATAATTTCACTCCCCATTTCTCTTGCTACATGCTCACATATAGTTTGGTTTCATGGTCTCTCTCTTACAGTAAATACTGATACGGCAGGTTCTCATTGGCATGGTGGGCTTATACATTTCCAGTGACCGGCGCTTCTATCGTAACGATTAAATACTGCAATGATGTTAATCACATTATGACTCGGGCTCTCTCTGTTGTTCTATCCTGCATTTCTTCTTTGATAGTAATAGCTGTGCTAATCTCAACTGTCATCCACGCCTTCGTCCTTCGTGATCTCTTTCCAAATGACACAGCCATTGCCATCTCAAGGAGAAAGAGCAAAACAAGCAAAGAGAGTTCAAGTCTGAAACTGGCATGTTTCGGCGACCCCATCAAAGAAGCCAATTTGTTCATTTGCTGAACTTTGCATAGAAGCATAGGAAGTTGAAGATAGGCAGCCATTAAAAGAACTCTTGGAATGAAGTATAAGTCAAGATTGGCATTGTTTGGAGATTGGAAGGATAGAAAGTAGAAGCTGCGCACTGTTTGCAAGCCTAACCCTATCACTCAGACATAATGTGGAGATGGTAAAAGAAGTTTAATTAGTGAAGTGGATCCATAGTTTCTTAACCAGTACACTTCCAATATGTAGATGGTTTGTATATATTCTAGAAGCTTCTGAAAACCACTCCTGTGTCAGGGACTTCATGCTTACATTTTGTTGAATATATAGTGCTGTAAGTGTCCGTGTATATATACATATATATTGTTTTTTGGTGGCACGAGTATAATAAGAAATTTGAAAGACATGAGTGAACAATATCAATGTTGGGTAGGATTCTGTCTCTCTCTCTCTCAATATATATATATATATTAGAGAGAGAGATGGCGGGTTCATAACTGGCCTTTCAACCAAAACTGAACTGACTAATGAACTAATTGGAACCACTTAACCTTAGAACTGTAATGGAACCAGGGTCATCCTCCAATGGACCTGAATTGGAACCGGCCGTTCAAGCCACCTGTTCTACTTTCATTATGCAAGTTTTCTTTACAGGTATTTTACAATGTTTATTCTTTTCCTGATTTCGGTTCAGAACCAGTTGGGATATGGTTCCATTACAATTCACCATTCCGGACAAAATGGAATCGTTTCACACACACACACACACACATATATATATATAAAGAAAATACTGAGAAGGTCTAGCTTTTAGATTTGCCCTACAAGCCCTTCGTATTTTTATTTTTCTAGATAAGGCCTTCGTACTTCTTTACCTAAAATTTAAATTATCACTAGGACACTGCAACATGCCTGCTCACGTCCCTTTGTGTTGATTTCAAGTACAATAATACTAAAAAGTGACTCATCACGTGTTCTTTTCTGTCGTGTCCATGTCGTACCGTAAGTTTTTTCTCTTGGAAGTATCCTACCTGTCATAACTACAAGGAATGATGTTGACTACTCTCCTATATGATATAAGGCTGTTATCCAGTATTGGAGTATCTATATGGACCATATCCACGACAGCTACATTATGACAAAATAAGTTTTGGGTCTCTGTGATGCACTGAAGGGCAAGCTCAAATGCAAGTGCAATTAGCTGAGTTCAGCAAAATCCACCCAACTCAACCCCAAAGAAGAAATATCCAATTTAAAACGAAAGTTTGTGTTCAATTTCATGGAAGAAAAGGAGTGGTCATTGTTGTTTTTTCTTTGCAGCAGAATCGGGCTTTGAATCGCCCAACACAACATCATTAAGGAGAATTATCAAAAGAAACAAAAAAGACAAAGATCGAGAAAAAACACTGTAATAATATTTTGTGTATTCCCTCATTAGTTTTATTCCTAAGTGTTTACCTTTCTTAGATGTTCGTTACACCTAGGAGAAACGACTTCATGCTTCTTACATTATATTTTATAAATAAAAATTGTTAAACTTGTTTAAATTTATTTTAACATAAAAAGGAAAAATAAGGAAGGAGGCCCTCCTTCCTATTACATGACCATTATACTGAGGCCTTATGGTCACAATAATCAGGAGTTATCATCTTCTATTTGGTCATATCACGATACAATGATTTCCTCCGATTGTTTAGTGACTTATTCCAACTTATTACTTTCCAGTTGTACTAACGTATAACAAAATTGATACACACTTTTTTTACTATCCACATATCCTTTTTTATTGTGACTGATTTTACACTTGTTAAAATCCAAGATCACTCTAATACCCCTAACATTTGAATCTCTCTGCCTCTATGGGTTTTTCCCTTGCTGTCAATGGTCTCATATAATTTTTCTGATGATTCATGACTTGAGAATCGATTAATAAATGATATTGAAAACATCCACCATCTCATAGTACTTTGAATATAATAAAAAAGGAAGAAAAGAAAAAATAAGGAAGAAGAAGAAGAGAAAAAGAAAAAGGGGTATGGTTCGAAGAGGGTTTCAATGATTTGGTGGGGTATTTCGTTGATTTAATGTATTTTCTGTCGTTTATTTGATGTATTGATTTCATTTTCGATCGAAATCAAAATGGAAAAATGCGGCCAAGTTTTCGACAAGAGAAACGTGACACATGCGTGTCTCCCCAACAAGAGAGACATGCCTCATTGAAGAGATGCACTTGTGTTACGTTTTGAGTTGAAAACTTGACGCTATTTTTTGTTCTTGATTCTTATTATTGTTCTTCTTTTTTTTCTTCTTTTTTATTTCATTTTTCTTGTTCTTAATTCTTCTTTTTTTCTTTTTTCTTCGACAAGATTCATAAGAATATATATTGTTCAGTTGCGAAGAAAGCAACAACGCTAATGAAACGTTTGACACCGAAGCATAGAGACTCGGTGAGATAGACCTATGCTGGAATTGGGTGAGAGATAAGAGATAAATGCTAGAATTGGGTGTGAGAGGAGAGAGAAAGTGATGAGAGGTAATTTTGACATTTTTTGAAAGAAGGGATGTGTAGATAGTAAAAGGGGTATACAAATAGTAATTCCCAAGTATAATTGTCATGAGTTATCCATGTGTGGTTTTTTGTGACTAACATATTTTTCCCAAATAACAACTCATGTATGTGTTTTCACATAGTTGAAAACTCTAAACATGTCCCAACCTCATGTTGGTTACATGTTTAGCAAACAAATCTTTAGAAATGTCTATTGTCCAGAGTATGATATCATATCCCTTGTAAGAAGGTAAGAGACATTTTATTCATTTATACTATATCATATACATAATGATATTTTACCATTATATGCTTGCTCCTTGAGCTATTAACTCCACTCTTTATTAGAGTTATGATTGTGATTGTTATAATAAATGACAACTAGCTCATTGGCTATGTACAACTTCAAATTGCGAACGAAGCGACTTATCCAAATGATGCTAATTGTAGCCATATTGTAAGTAATATACTCAATGCTATGTAATGTTATACAAACTTATGTCTTGTATGACCAAGAAACAACATTACCTTCAAATAGAAAAACTTGATCGAATATTGATTTGTTGACATCTTTGCTCTCAAGAAAGTCAACATCTGAGTATTCAACTATTTTAGTTTATTTACTTAATAACATATTTTCAAATCCCTTATTCTTTTTAAATTTCTTAAGATTCTTTTTATGATAACCTAATGTTGTCAACTAAGATTACTTTGATATCTACTCACGAGACCAATAACAAGGTTGATATCAAGTCTCATGCACAATATAGTATGTCAAGCTACCAACAACTTGAGCATAAAGAATATTAGGTTTTTGTTGTCCATTAAGAGGATTATTAACTTTACTAAGTTTGACCCTTTTACAATGGGTATGCTTGCAAACTTATAGTCACTCATTATAAATTTCTTGATGATATAGTCAATATACCTCTTTTGACTCAAACGTAATAGTCTAAATACTATATCACGAGTAATATTTATATCTAAGATATATGATGCCTCTCACAAATACTTCATTTCAATCTTAGAACTCAACCATGACTTAGTCTTGACAATCATGTAATTATCATTACTAATCAACAAGATGTCATCTATATATAGAGACAAGATGACAAAGTGGCTCCTACTCTTCCAAATATAGACATAGTGATCAAGTTGATTTGCCACAAATCCAAGTTTTACAATAGTATTTTGAAAAATTGAATATTATTGACAAGATTCTCTTAAGGCCATATAGAAATTTTTTCAACCTATATATCATGATATCATGACCTTTAATTACATAGCTTTCTGGTTGTTTCAAGTAAATAGTCTCATTGAGATCAACATTGAAAAAATAGTCTTTACATCTAGTTGATGTAAATCCAAATAATAAAAAGGTACTATTGCCAAAATTATCCTAATGAATAAAAACTTCATTAAAAGAGAATATATATCAGCATAATCAATACTCACTTTTTGAGAAAAACCTTTTGCAACTAACCTCACTTTAAATTTGTCTATTGACCCATCAACTTTGTACTTCTTTTTGAGTACCCATATGTAACTAATTGCTTTTATTTCCTTAGACAAAACTTTCAATTCTCAGACTTGTTTTTTCTCAATAAATTCAATTTTTTCATTGATTGCTTTTACCCAAACTGGTGAATCAGATAAATTCATAGCTTCTTGATAACCTAAGTTATCAATCACCTCATTTAAATATACTAAAATAAATCTTCTCAGTTAAATAAGTACGATAGTCCTTTAAATAGGATGGAGGAGCATGTGGTCTCTTATGACCACATAATGTTTTATTTTCTAAGAGAAGATCATTTTCCTCCTTTTCTATTAATTAAAATAATGATTCATCAAGATCTAGAACACTATTATCATTATCTTCATTATCTATAAGAATGCCATTTTTAGTATCTATCAATCGAAGGTCCTTATAATAGAATTGATACTATTTTGATCCCTTTCGATATCTAATAAATATACACCTCAAATATCTATTATCTACAGGGCCCCACCTTCATAGGTGACTAAAGTCTAGTTTCTACTAGAACACAACTCATACGGTATAATAGATGCAGTCTTACAGGAAACTCTATTTAAAATATACATGATTGTATACATTGCTTCTTACCAAAATACTTTAGGTAGAGAAGCATCTGTTAACATGAACTTTATCATATTGAGAATGATCCTATTTTATTTTTCAGCTACACCATTTTGTTGAGGTGTCTTAAGCATTGTATTTTACCTAAATATTTTATATTCTTTACAATATTTGAAAAAGTCACTTGAGATGTATTTGGCACTTTAATCAAACCTCAACAAATTGTATTCATGTCAATAAGCATTACACAATCAATATCAGTAAAAGAAATAGATGATCCTTCATTATTCATTGTATTAAGTTTGAACAAACCTTCATTACCTTCTCAAGAAAAACTAAACTTAAAACCCTTTTTTATCAATACAAACATAGATAGTAAATTGTGCCTTATAAAAGGCACAATTAGTACATCAATGAGTAATAGAGGAGTGTATGAGACATTGATCCTAAAGAACTCTACTCTTAGAACATTTGAGTATGTGTTGTTTTCCTTACACGGATGATGTACTCTAGGTCTGTATTTTTGTAGGTCGGTTTCTCCATCTTTGCTCTTTGCAATTCGTTGTATTGCTCTAGAATCAACTCATCAACTAAAAACATCATGGTTCAAATAAAGGCACTTAGACATCATACATACTAATTCACGCTTCTCCTTGTAGCCATCCTATTGAGTATTGCCTTTCTTAAAGTGTTATTGTTTAATTACTAGTTTCAAGGGGAGTTGGACTAGTATAATAGTACTATTAACCCTAAGGGTAGTAGTGACCATATCCCAAGAAAAGAAGATCATGAAATTTGGATTGGATCAAGGATAATAGGGTTAGACACGGCTAAGTTTTCAATCATTATGAGTATTTTGTTCATATGCTCAATTACATTTCTAATTCGTTTGTTGTTAAAAGTTGTACTATTGCAAGCAACAACTCTAGTATTATATTTAATAGTGACTACATTAAACATCTCTTTTGTAGTCTTATAGTCTTCAAAAGTTATTTTTCATGTAAGTCAATATTATTGTTTTGTTCAGACTGTCATCCCTATAGAAAATTTATAACTTTCTCTTTTCTAAGTTGATGCTTTTGCAATAGGTTCTTTCTTGGTTTCATGTAGAATATAATCAATGCTCTCAAGTGTTAAGGCCAGTGGAATACGCCTTTGTTGGTTTGAAAGTTCAAACATTCAACTTTTGGATTTTGGCTAGTTCATGAACTCATACTCTTGAATTCATTTTTAGTTTTAATATATTTGATATATTTTCCAAAAAAGAGGGTCTAGCAACCTATACAAGCAATAAGCAAACAAAAATTTCAATAAGCAATAGACTAATACAAACAATTAATAACTTAATGATATTGTAAGCACTAAACAATAATTTTTAGAAATTGCTAGAAATAGTTTGCAGATAGTAATCATCACTGTCTTGAATAGTAGAATTTTTAAGTGCCAATATAGAAATTATGCAGATTTCTATACTTAAGTTAAATTAAATGTGTTGTAATTTCCAGCAAAGTATGTGGACAAATTAATAATTTCTATAATAAGTACTATTAAGTAATTTATAGAACATATGTATGCTTAAAAACAATATAAACAATTGATCTCTAAATATAATCTGCCTCAAGTAGTCTTCTTGAAATATAAACCAAGGTTTTAACCAATTCATAAATAATTTTAGGGACAAGCTTGGAACCGAGTTTTCTAGAAAATTGTGGGCTGATTTTATGGCCTTCTTATTGTTTGGCTGATTTTATGACCCTTTTATGGTTTCTCGCAAACTAGAGAGAGAGAGAGTTATTCTCTCATTCAAGGTGAGAATGAAAGAGACGGGAGGTCCAAAGGATGAAACTTGAAGAGGATGACGTGTAGACTATTCACCGTTCGTCTCTTATTGGTTTGATCTTTCTCTTCGTTCTCTGTTATTTTTTTTTTCTTGTTTTGTTTCAAACCAGAGAACTAAGGCTCTGGTTTAGTTACAGAGTGAGTCTCTGCTGCTTTTGATCTAATCCTATGTCTTTGATCACAGGGCAACTTTTCGCCCTAGATTAATCACAACTTGACAAACCAGATCAAGGTTACCAAGATTATCCAATTAAATATTGTTTGGTGTTCTTTGTGTTCCTCCTCTTTTCCTCTTTCCTTTTCCAGGAGTCGGTTCCTGGTAATGAAAAGAAAGAAATGGTAATCTGCGTTAGAAATGATTTTCGCATTGTTGCTTATATGGAGAAACAAAGACCCACTCGATGCTAAGGAGATAAGTCCTTTTTTTCTTTTTTCTTCTTTTTTCTTTCTCCTTTTCCTTTTGATTTTTGTTTTTCATTCTTCTTTCATCTATAATTAACAATAACTAAGAAAAGAAAAATGAAAAGAGGAAAGTAGAAATACACATAATGGAGTTTGATTTAAACTGTGTCCAATGTGTCCGAATGATGACGATTCTTGCGATTTTTGATGAGCGAAATCTTTTCTACTTTTCTTCTCTTTTCTTTTGATGCTTTTCTCCATTTCAAAGAAATTTATGAAGGTTTCACAGTAGAGAGGAAAAGGAAAAAAGAAGAATTCAATAAGATCGGTGGTCAATATGATTCGGTGTATTTGTCTCTCTTTGATTTTCAAAACACTAATCTTGGAGATGAAACTCAAAGGGATTGTTCATATCTTTATTGTATCTTATTTTGTTTGCAGTGGATCTAAACAACACATAGTTTTTCTAGATGTAAATAGGAAGAGTACCTTTGATCAATATGTTAATAACCGATCAAAAAATGGCTCTGTGATGTTTGATGCTGCTAGGAATCGACATGATGTTGCGATGCCAATAGTGTTTTTCTACTTTGCATTGGAGTAGTATCATTGGGTTTTGGATCGCGTAGCACAATGTCTCTAAGTAGTGGGTGATCACTAACGGTCCTATTACTAATGACAAATATGAAATGCCAGAAGAAGGGTCCCCTTTCTGGATTTCATGAGTTTTATTTCGGATACTGAGATGTTAACTTTATTTAGAGCAAAAATGACAGCAAATCAACCTCTAGTTAAATATTTTTATTTAGAGGTGGTGCGGTTTTTTGGGCATATAAGAAACAAGGTTGTGTAACATTACATACACAAGAGGTTGAGTATGTTTCTTGCAGTATGATTGTTACGAGTGACGTTTGGATAAACCCCTTCATACATAATTTGAAGCTCAATATAATCAATGAGTTAGTTGTCATTTATTATGATAACATTGCAGTAATTACTCTTATAAAGAGTGGAGTTGATAGCTCAAGAAGCAAACATATAATTGTTAAATATCACTATGTTCATGATATGATTAAAAGAAATGAAATAACTATATGTTATATGCCAACTACTGATATATTGGCGGACCCCTTAACAAAAGGCATCTCAGAAGAACTGTTTACTAAACATGTAACCTATATGGGGTTGAGATATGTCTAGTATATAAGTGTAGAAAATACACTTTGTTGTGAGTTTTGCTGATAAAACATGTTGTTTGTGAAAATGCCTCATAACAAATAAAAGTTGTAACTTACAAAAAAAATGATACAACTTGGTAAACCCTAAAGTAGTGGGAGGCAAAACCAGTGTATCAAAGGTTGACTCTATTAGTCAAATGGGAGATGTAAGTAGTGGGTGACCACTAACGGTCCTAATACAAACGACAACCATGAAATGCGGGAAGAATGCCCTTCTTACCGGATTTCATGAGTTGCATTTCAAAAATATAAACAAACTATTTTCATTTACTTTCTGAAAAGGTCCTAAGCAACTACCAGATGAAAGGGAATGACTATTAAAAAGAAAGCCTACAGAGAAAATCTCGAAAGGTTATATATATATATATATATATATATATATATATATATATATATATATATATATATATATATATAATATACAAAAAGTATATATGATACACAATACAATCTTCTTGAGAAGACCCTCTGCATGTAACATCGTCCCTATCTCTCTCTCCTCTTCTCCCTTATCGTATTTTAAAGGCTCATTGTTGTTGCTGTAATACAAGACTTGGAACTTCAACACATTATACAGAACAGAAGAAAACAAAAAACGAGTGAAAAGCACATAACCGACATCAACAATGCGACAATCTGCTTCATCAAAGTATCACCGGCCTCAACAATGTCGTCAAGAAGGATTCTCAAAAGGAGCAAAAAAAACAATAGAGAGGAAGAAAATAGAGAGCGAAAAAAACTCTGTAATAATATTTTGCATTCTCTCATTAGTTTTATTCATAAGTATTAACCTTCTTGGAATCTCCATTACAACTAGGAGAAATAACTCTCTTCCTCCTACATTACGTTTTATAAATGGAAATTGTTAAACTTGTTTAAATTTGTTTTATTGTAAAAAAAAGAAAATGGATCATGTAATATGAAAAGGGGACTTCTTCCTATTACCATTATATTGAGGCCTTATGACCATTACAATAACCAAGAGTTGTCGCTCATAATATAATCAAATCAACAATCATCTTAATTTAAATTACCATCAGCAAAAATACACAGTCATCATATGTTAAAGAATTACAATTCTTTGTCCAAGATTTTTTTGCCAACCTTCAGGCAGTGTCTTAGCCCATCACGCAAGAGTGAAGTTAAGCAGGGTATCTAGGAGGAGGATTGATTACAAGGCCCGTCACTATGATACAATTCTATTTCCTGTCAAAATCAAATGCCGTTCTCAGTCTCGGCATGCAGTAAAAAGGAAGGTTGAATCTAGACATGTCTCATTCCGGTTGGTTGGGAACCTGGAACCATAACTGAACTAACCCAGAATCGTAGATTCTAATTACGGTTTCAGAATCGCCGGTTTCGGTTTGGATCTGGAACCAATAATTCTATTAAAAAATTAAGTTTTCTTTTAAAAAATTTAAAATAATACTAGAATCGATGGTTTTGAACGGGTAATTTCGTTTGTGGAAATAGTAAAACCGAAACTAGACTAGATGAGTTCTGATTCTGATTCAAGTTTCACCGTTTTTGAGTCCAACCGATTCTTGGCCCGATCTGATTTCGATTGGAAATGCCCGACAGATTAAGAACCGATCATGTCTAGTTGAACCTCATCCCACTCCGAGGGGTGGGCTGTTGGTACTAGAATTGGAATTCCGCTTTTATAGAACCGACCTAGCAATCAAACACCTCCCTATGGCCATGCTTTACTAAGAAAAGACGGATAAACAAGACCAGCAAGGAAAGAAAGTTTCCTTTTTTGAACTACAATCAACAATCCTTTTTCTCGTCTAACTTGATTCTCATGCAAGCTAAACTGGGCTACTTGCTTGAGGATTTAGGGACCTAGATAGCGCTTTACAACCCGACCTGCTAACCTGGGTCGCGACTCTTATCAAATACAATGTTGATGATTGAACCACTTTTGCCGACATTTAAACCCATGAGTTATATTTTTTCACACAATATATATAGGAAAACTAAGTGTTGCTAGACATTCTTACGATTTGTACCGTCCATGCAATATCGATATGAGAATCGATGTTATTTAATGCAAATAGGTACATTAAATGTAACATAAAATAAGTACATTGATCACTATTATTCAATTGATCACACGAATGGTAATGATGATCAAACAATATCTAATATAAGAGATTGTTTAGTAACTCCTCCTCTTCTCTTTATATATATATATATATATATATATATATATATATATATATATAGAGAGAGAGAGAGAGAGAGAGAGAGAGAGAGAGAGATTGTTTAGTAACTCCTCCTCTTCTCTTTATATATATATACATAAAGAGAAGAGGAGGAGTTACTAAACAAATAACATCGATTCTCGTATCGATATTGCATGGATGGTACAAACCGTCTAGTAGATGAAAGAATGTTTAGCAACTCTTAGTTTAATGGATAAAAGCAAAATGTCAAAGACTATGAAGAGAAACAAAACTGAGCATTAAGTGGCATTTAAAAATAGAGAACCAAAGAGAAAGCTTTGCAGTAGAAACTTCAATGCGCACACCAGTAATTCAGTAAATCCCAGCCACAGCTTTCAACTTAGGGCCTTTTGTTTTAAAATTCCACCTCCTGTTCGGTTTTGTTTTCTTTCCTCCTTGGCGCTGGCGCTATACACACAAGACACATGCACACGCACACTGTTATACACACAGACCCCTACAAACATAGAAAGTAGGAGACTTTGCTAAATAATTCTTATGTTGACGGTTGTTGATCAATTTCCAGAGGTTCCTAACAAATAAGATGGTGATTAACACAGCAGATGGCATGAAGCAGCTTGAGACTAAATAAAAGAACACAACTAAGATTTAGTTTGCAGCAACTTAGCCCAATTGAGCCACATTGTGGACATGTAGAAGGATAATTCTCTGAAATTTGCATCTTTCTCTTTTTTCTTTGTTTTGATAGGCTGTGAAGGCCCAAGCCACATGCACGTCTCAGGTATCGAACTGGTGACCCTCAATCTGTGAATCGACGACCCCTTAGCAAGGTGAGAACTATGGTTCCTTCTACTTTTCTCCCTCTCCTAAAAGATAATTACAGCACTCTTATCACCCGACTGCTATTACTGAAGTGCATTGAAACCTCCGTCCGCTTCTCTTTATTCCATGTAAATCTGTGAGTTAGCGTCACGTGTCTTGCACATTGATAGCACATGGAGCACCATGCGTTCTCTTTGTTTGATGCCTTTGCTTTACCAGTGGAACGAGTCCTTTATAAATAACCCAAATTAGACCATCTTTTTATCCAACAGTCTTTCAGGTCATGTTCGGGTTGTAATCGGGTCGATTACTTTTGTCCATTTAGCTAACATTATTTCTGCTCGATTGGCCTGATTCTTACTTATCAAAATCTAATTATATAGCAGAAAATATCATGTGGTGAATTGAGTTTAAAATACACAGATAAACTTTTAGTTTTCTGTATTCTTCAATAAGCATAACCATAAAGTTAGCTACACAGCATCATCTTGGTAACGCATTTTGTGTACGCATCAACCGCGACAAGGAGTCCACAAGCCCCACGTGGACCGACGTACAGAATCTACACAGCATATTCAGTGAGCTGTCCCACCAAACTATCATCCACACCACGTACTACTTTCTCTTCAAAACTATTAAACATGAAAGAGGCGATTATTATATATATATATATGCATTTAATATAATATATATATTAAATATTTTTTATTTTATCATTTCAACTGTTTATCTCAAAGATTGAACATTATATACCAAAAGATATTATGCATTTATTATTATTTATATATATTGTGTATATGCTAACAACTTTATATGCTATTACATAAAAAAGTCTCAAACAAAATTTGAGAGATAAATTACTCAAATTTAAATTCGAAAAACAAAAATTTGGTTTTGAATTATTTACACTTGTAAAAGTATAAGTGTACATTTTATTTTTAGTTCTGGTACATTCTTTTTGCTGTAGACTTTTAGTACTAGATATGGTCCCTTCTCGTTAAACCAGGATTGTCGGTTTGAAACCTCCTAATTTTGGTTCAAACGAACTGGTTCCACCTAGTTCTGGTTCTGATTCTTTACAGTTGGTTTTGGTTATGGTCCCAGTTTGAAGTAGAATCCAAAAAAAAAATTAACAAAAATTTGAAGAAACTTACAAAATGAAACCAAAACTGAATAAAAATAAGAGAGACCGGAAAACTACCCACCCTTCTCAAGAATAAGCCAAATCGTACCAATGACTACCGTCTCTGTTTCCTACTCACTACGAACTTTCCTGAGTCTCTCGCCCTGTTCACTACCAATAGACGTTCATAGTTTTCCAGGTTTTCTTCTTTTAAGTTAAATTTTCTCTGCTATATAACAAATGAAATAGCCAACAATATCATACGATATTATGTAGGTGCGTGCCTGATAATTTGCTGTTGACCACAAGAAAGCACCGGCTTGGTCTGTGGTGGTGTTGCTCGACCACTCATTAAACAATCAGCTTGAAATCTCTCACAGGCACGCAACAATTAGAACTCATCTTCCTAAACGTTAGATTTCTCAAATCAATAGTGAAAGATCTAAAAAATGTAGATTAAGACAGGGACTAAAACCTGCGAAACAGACTTAATGACATGAACACGATAACCCGACGGAAAAAAGATATTTAATATCGACGGATCAAATACGATATGGTATTAATGTGGATCCCAAATAATCTAGATCCAAATCCAAATCACTTGAAGTACGACTCAAATGACTTTAAATTCAAACCCAAGTGGGTTTAGGAAAAACCGGCGCGAGTTGGGGTTCCGGCAACCTATGGTAGGGTGACCGAGACAACGCCGTCTGGCACTAGAGGATAGCGAGCAGCGTTGGAGGGAGTCTGGCAGAAGTTGGATGGCGTGTGGTAGAGTAACAAACGAAGTGGAGAAAAGGGCAGCAGACACTTGATAGTTTTCAGCTTTTGGCCATTGGTACCCTCTTGTGTCCAACATGATGCCGGCCACCGGACGGCAATAACCGGCCTGAAAACGGAAGACCACCTTTTGTTCTTGACATAGCTACATGGAGAAGGCGGTTTCGTGGCTTAAAACTTCCTTGCTCGGGTGCAGAAGCATCGTTGGGAAGACTCAACTAGAACTTCACTCTGGCACTTCTCACAAAAGTGTCGGCTGTGCAAGGCAGATGTTGCTGAACAGCTCCAGTTGAATCCTCTGTCATCTAGGGTTTCCGCACACCCCAAACAAAACGGCCGGAAAAACTTTTCTTTCCGATGATTCGATGCATTCCAGGTCACGTCAAATCCCGTTACACATGGCTTGATACTAAATGTCGTAAATCAAACTGGAGCAACCTTAAAAGCGTGTGACAACGTCTCATCTCCCTCACGATGGATTTCTCAAATCAATAAAAACACAAGAAAATATTGAAAATATGTATTACGACAAAATCTTGCTACAATGAAAACCCACAACCTTATATAGATTTGGTGCCAAAATAGGAATAATCACAAATAACACGACACTAATGAAAAAGGACACTTAACACATCAAGTTTGATATAATAGCACTAATGTTGATTCCAAATAATCTGAATTCAAATTCAAATATACTACTCAAACTACGACTTACATAACTCTAAACTGAATCAAATCCAAATTAAATATAACGGACTCATCAGTAACCGAGTTAAACCATGAACAAACGGGTTAATTTACCAGACCCGACGTGATTGCGTTTGTTAATCCCCAACTTGTGAATCAACACGAAAAAAACGTAGCATAGTGGAAGCCTAACAGAAAAGACCTGCTTTTGGTTTAATTGGCATATAACAAGGAGCTAGTGTGAAGTGGAGTTAGCGTAATAAATTCACGGCTCTTCGCCAATACTGAATTGAAATTTTTGAAATTTAAAAAAAATATAGTCGGTTTTAGTTTGGGTTTCATGAAAGGCGGAACTGGAACCAAACTGAGTGTTTTCTGGTTTTAGGTCCAATTTGACTGGTTCTTGATTCGGTTCGGTTCTGATTGTAAATATGGGGCCTGTTTTAAACCACAGAATGTCATGTCCATCGGCATACAGCTCTTGCTATGACTGTCACAAGTTACAGATGCTAAGAGGATTTTCATGCAGCTATCAGAGGGAGATCTTTATAGGAAGCTTAGTACCTACATAATGGTGCATAAACCATGATCCAAAGAGGGTCCAACAACACCAAACCCATAATTAGTCTCAAGCGGGCTCATCTAAGTGCTTCTTAATTCATCCAAACCCATATGAGAATACTTCCCTGCAACTGGAAGATCATTTTCAAGAATATTTGAGGGTTCCAAATTACTATTATAACTTCCGCCAACACACGAGATGATACTTTTACCTGGTCTTTACATAAGAATGTGTTTCTCTCCCCATCTGCAGCTCATAATTTCTAATGATTCTTAGCAAACAAGAACTCAGTTTTCAAATAATTCTTTCTAACTGCAACTACCCAAAATAGCCCCAAGGGGCCCTAGCCTCTGAATTTATTGTTGGGTTTGTATCAACAACCTCTTACAAGGCAGTTTCTCCCAATCAAAAACAAAGAAAATTGCAACTACTGCGCATGCTTTTACAAAAAATGTATAAACCTTAAGATGGTGATCATCTCCCTGTGTTATGATTATGGATGGCAATGGGCTGGGGCGGATGGGTTTCTACCCAAACTTGCATCTGTCCTACATTCTGAAATCCTCGGTGCGCCGTGCACCAACCCCTCACCCGACGCACTAGAACCCACCCGTCTACCCCACACAAGTCATCAAAAGATAAATTTTCTGATAAAAAAATTAATTTAATATCCATATTAATATCAAATTACATCAAAATATATAAAATTAGTAACGGAAAAGGGTACAAGATATTATTTTCTTGATGAAAAAGAGTACCCAGGGTAGGGGAAGCTGCGGATGTTTACCCTAAACATGACGCTGCACGACATAAAAATCTTGTCCGACCCAGTCCCGCTGCGGGTGGATTCTCAACCCCTAGAACGCAACCTATTGTTAGATTGAACATGCATTTAATGACATTTAATTCATGTTGTTATCTCTAAATATTTAATTAAATCTATATAAAAGTCTTAAAGTATAAAAAGTAATATATGAGGGACTTTTACAAAAGATAATTAAGAGGAGACAAAGTTTAGTCTCATATTGAAGAATGTGACAAACCCGCTAGTCCTTTTATATATTTGGTAGATCATGAATCTTAGTTCAAAGAGTTTGGAGAGAACATGCTATATCACACTTGTACGTGCATGTGTGTGTGGAGCTGGACTTGGGCTTGTAGCTTGGGTTCTTGATCTATCTTTTTACAAGAAAAACTTTTGATCTAATGGTTAAGAGTTTTTCACGATCACGAATAGGGATAAGGTGAGACGGTTCCAAATAAGACGGGACAGTTCTGACTAAAACAATGTGTCATTTGGATCGGATCCGTGCTTGTAGCTTGGGTTTGGGTCTTGATCTATCTTTTTACACGAAAAACTTTTGATCTAATGGTTAAGAGTTTTTCACGATCACAGATAGGGATAAGGTGGGACGGTTCCAAATAAGACGGGACAGTTTTGACTAAAACAATGTGTCATTTGGATCGGATCCGTGATTCACACGCGCACCTTATAAATAGGTGATTAGGATTCTTCCCTAAACACACAGTTTTCACCCTCTCTCTTCCCATCTCCTGGTTCTGTCTCTCTGCTTGTGGTGTTGCTCCAGTCCCTGTGCTCATGGTTAGTCTCTCTCTGCTCCAACCATAGGTGACTGATACATGTTTGAGGTCAACTCGAAGCAAGGTACGTTCTTTTTGAGTTGTGTATGTGCTTTATTCTTTGAGGAAGGCATAGGTACCCATACATAATCATAGCGAGGAGTTGACTTCTCTAAGGTAAGTCTACAAGGGCAACTTACACGGATAAATTTATGATTTTTTTCTGCTTCTGTTTTTCGTATGGCTTGATTATAGCTTATTTTGGATTTGCGACTATTGTTTATGATTGAGACATGTTTACAATTGTATATTGTTTTATTATGCATGTATGTCGGCTTTTCCCAACACCTATGTATAGGCAGGAAAGGCGAACATCCTCAAGTCATGTCAAGTTAAGATTCTTTGTAAGTGCCCGGATGAAGCTTTCACGAAACAATCTTTTTAACTACTGAACTGGACATGGTTTGTTTGAAACCGGATAGATGGGTTGTACCGGAACTGAATCTGGACGAAACTGGAACCTGCAAGCAGGACCCGAAACAATAACTGCACCCAGGTTCCCCAGATCATGATTCCTCCTATGGAACTGCCAGTTTGGGTCCTTTTTTCTAGGTTTTTGTCAATTTTTTGAACTTTTAGCTTTCCATTTTTCTTTTTGGTTGAGACTGAAACCAGAACTAGCGGTTATGAACCATGATTTAACCCGAAACCTGACAGGTCGATGCTGAACGCGCTGATACAACCTGTTGACCTTACAATAGTGATGATCTGATGTGTTAAGATCCACCCTTGGCCATGATGAAGCTTCATTTTCACTTTCTAAGAAACATTCATTTGCACTTTCTAAGATGGTCATAATCGAGCTTGATTTGCAGTCCTAAGAAGTAAACTTCTACAATCAACCAAGACAAAGGGAGCTAATATATGAATTCCAAAGTCAGATTAATTGCTAAATGACGACCCCAAAACATCAATGAGAGGCCTAACCATGATATTGCCCCTAAAAACTCGAATTCTTTTCACAATAACAACAGTTGGTAAAGGTGAAACCACCATTGAACTTTCCTTGCAAGTTACAGATAGTTGGGAGAAGGCTATAAGTATTTCAATCTGCTTATATATCATACAAGGTATATATAGTCAACCAAAGTAAGCAAGATCAAAGTACAAAATATACACAAATATTAAGGGCCAAGCTTCTTCTCTTGCTCCTCTAGATTTACAGGCATAGACAGCATTTACGAAAGATTCCGAGATTAAAATTGCTCACTAGAAGCTTTACACAACGGCTCTAAGCAAAGTTCAGGATAGCTGGATACCTCTTCATCCGATGCATTAGCATCCAGCAAAAACTCGAAATATGTAGGCCGTGGTGTTGAAGGGCAACCAAGTGACAGTATGAGTTCTTGTACAGCTAATACTCTGAACCTTGGAGGAGAGTTAACCGCAACATTGTCAACCCGGTGCTCATAAACCTTCCCATCCTTGTCGAGCTTATATTCAGAGGTTCCATCAAAGCGACCATGACAGTCCCAAGGGACTCGCGGGACACCATGTACTGTCCATCGGATCATTATCACGTTCTCAAAAGGCTGCCATATGCTCAGTATGTCTACCCACAATTCCCTGAAGAATATCTTGCTGTTAATGCGGAGAGCCCACATAATCCTTTTGTAGTTGTCTATGCCCCAAAAGGTGTTCAGAGGATCTTTGAATACAATGTCATCCCTGGGTACAAAGGTAGAAATACTTGGAAATAATTATTCCAGCCTTTCAAATAAAAATTGTGTTTTCACAGTACAAAATACTGAGATATCAGTAACTTAAACCAGTAAACCGAAAAAGCAAAAACACAGGCAAACAAAGGAAATGAAAAATGGCGTTCTAGAGTTAAAAGCATAACAAATAGAAACCCTGCGTTAGCTAAATGCTGCTAAATGGTGATAACCCTTTCAATGGGACAGTGTCCAGTGCTAGTTTTTCTGTTCTGGCTACAAAGGGGAGGCCGAACGCCCCTGGGATTGAATTCACAACCTTCATCTTGTGGGACCGAGTCCCTGCTAGATGAGCCAACCCTCAGAGTGCCATCCAGCGGTTGATTTAGAGAGAGGAAGGTATATTCTGTCAGGTAAACTAAAAGGATGGTGTACATGCTAATGATCAAAACAGAAGGTTGAAACTGTGTATTTGTACAAACTTGGTTCTTACTGTCTACTATAAGTGGAAATGAGAGAATAAAAGAATTAAGCAAAAAACAAGGACTTGATAGCCAAAAACCAATTCAGTGAACCATATTCAAAGGCTTGAAAAAGAGACACATGGCCCTTGAGTAATAAAAGCTGTAAACATCCACAATCATGCAGAAAAATGCTCACAAAAGACCTGTTGATAATCTACATGACCAAAACACAAGCTTCGCTGTCACCCTAAATGCCATCCAAACGCAAGCAGCAACAAGGATAGCAGTTGTAAGTTGTATCTGTCCAAATAGTATCAACCAACACGTCTCATGCCATGCTGATTTGAAAGAGCCATTTCTTAAGCTCTGCCCAAATCAGAAATGCTCAGACCCTCATACTCCACGCACAGAAGCAGAAAAACAGAATACATGATAGTGAATGCATACGGATTAAAATATAATATGTCACCTCTGACGATAATGGGATTAGATCCCACATTTAGTACATAACTGGGAGCCATTAGAAGTTTTAAACCGGCTCAGTTTCCCAGCGGTATCAATATTGATGTTGAATACTTAGGAACAAGCATCAAGTTCAGCAGCAGGACAAAAGACAAACGAAGAGTAACCTCCAAGAAAGGGAGAAAATCAGAAACTGTTTTAAAGGTGTATGTACAAAAAATAGATATTGAAATCATCCCTCAAACTTATGATCACAATTAAAAGCTCACTAAGGGAGATGGTAAAAGTAAGTCCTTCGTGAAGAAGTCCTAATCAGATTTTGGTATACTTGAACCCAGTTATATGAACGTAAAAACTGACATGGTTGCTTTAAGTACTTCAAGTTTTCTAGTCGGTAAAAGAGTGCGACTTAGTCCCCCACTGGTATTGGCATGACACTCTCAAGAAGGCACCTAAAGAATTGGAAGTGATAAAAAAAAACATAACTAACTTTGACATTTTGTTAAAAAACATAACTAACTTTGACATTTTGTTTCTCTCTTAGAAAAAAACAAAAACAACCATTTACAATTTGTTCAAATGAAACAAGTTAGGTAGTATTGCAAGTAAAACAGGAAAAGTGACTCTGAAAGCATATACGTAGGCCTGATCCATGGGTTAGTGTTCTCAAAAGGGAAAAAAGTCTCCGGGTTAATGTCACTGTAGATTTAATGGATGGGAAACTGTTATTGTAAGAAAAGCAGAAACTTGCTTGCATAATGTGTCTTTTGTTATTGACAATTATTTAGGCGCATTTTGAAGAAGTTTCCATATATTTTTAGGACTTAAAAAAACAAACATATGCATACGCAGCATACCAAATAAAATTATCCAACAAAAATAGCCTATCAAATGATAAATCCTTCCTTACAAGGAACAAGGATACGGACATCAGGCTCCATTAATTCAAAGGAGACAAATTCTAAATCCCAAACCGACCATTTCGCTTTATTGACTGTGCATATTTACGAGAGACATCTTAAAGAAAGGTTTTGGTTAAACTGGAGTATCTTGATTTCTTGAGCTACATATTAAGTTTCTAGCTTTACAAGAAGAAAAATGATCATGTGAATACAGAAACCAAAAGTCGGTACAAGCTTGCTTCACCATCTGTGATCTTCCTACTAAGCTGTTGATGGGTGACCGTGCATACCGCAACCATAAAATCAGAAGCCCGCATTCTACCTAAACTTATGAATCATACAAGAGGTTTAAATAAATATGGAAACAAATCTGACTTGTGGCACATAGGAACCTTTTGAGGTTCTCAGGGATCTTTTAAAATCTCCAATATACTTGGTACAAAAGTCCATGGGGTACAAGATTGCTTCACCATTTCTGCTACAAACATATTTTGCACATGTTGATGATTAATTGCCCAACACTCAGAACCATAAAACATAATCGGCCTAATTGTTGCTTTATAATATTTACTTTTAAACTTTAACGATATCTTCTTATCACATAAAATACTAATGCCCCTCTCCACTTTAACCAACCGACATTAATTCAATGTGTAGCATCTCTATCAACTTTTCCATCACTTTGAAAAATTGATTCTAGGTATTTAAAACTTTTTGTTTGAGGGATACAATGTGTGTCAATCTTAATTTTTATATCCTCTCAAGTACCCAAATGATCAAAATTACATTCCATATATTTTGTCTTTGTTCTACTAAGTTTGAAAGCTTTTACTTTCTAACATTTCTCTTCATAGTTCCAATTTCCTATTAACTTTTTCCTCAGACTCATCCACTAACACAATGTCTTCTGCAAATAACATACACCAAGGTATTTCATCTTGAATATGTTTTGTTTACGAATCAATGACCAATATAAATAAATATGATTTAAAGTTGATCTTGATGTAACCCAATCTTAACTTCAAAGGAGTTTGTAATTCCTAAGTCCTCACACATGTTTTTGCACCATTGTAAATGTCTCTTATAAGATTTATGTATTTCAATGGGATACCTCTCTTTTCTAAGACGTATCAATGAGTGAACCGCTTCATATACAACAAACAAACAAACAAACAACAACTAAGCCTTTTCTCATACTAGACGGGGTCGGCTACATAGATTCTTTGTTTCCACAGATCCCTATCGTGTGCCATGTTAGCAGTTAACTCACAATAAACTAGATCATTCTTTATTGTTTCTTTCCAAAACTTTTGTGGTCGTCCTCTAGCTCTTTTAATACTTTACAAATTTAGTTTTTCATACCTTCTTACAGGTTCCTCCTTTTATCTTGTTTCTATATGTCCAAACTATCTTAAACAATATTCTCTCATTTTATCCTCTATTGGTGCCACTCCTAATTTGTTTCTAATAACCTCATTATGTATACAGTCTTTTCTTGTATGACCACTCATCCATCTCAACATCTTCATTTCTGTCACAGTTTGTACATGTTGATGATTAACTACCCAACACTCATAACCATAAAACATGATAGGCCTAATTGCTACTCTATAATATTTTCATTGTATATGGTTTTGAGTCTCGGTACCCTGTTCTTATATATGGGTATAAGTATAATTGCTCTCCATTCCTCGGGCATCTTTTGGTTTTTCCATATTTCATTAAATAGTCTTGTGAGTTCCTATTTCTCCTAGTATTTTCCAAACTTCTATAGGAATATTATCTGGTCCTACCGATTTACCCCCTTCATATGTTTAAGAGCCTCTTTGACTTCATTCTTTTGAATACGTCGGTAGAAATTGTGGTTTATATACTTTTCTGATTTGGCTAACTCTCCTAAGCTAATACTAACATCTTTATTTTCATTAAAAAGATTACAAAAGTAGTTTTTTCATCTATTTCTTATATCACCATTTGCCACTAGAATTTTTTCATCTCTTTGATGCATCTAACATAATTAAGATCTTTAGTTTTCTTATCTCTAGCCCTAGATATCCTAAAAATCTCTTTCAACATCTTTTGAGTTGAGTTTTTTATATAAATCCTCTCAAATTTTAGCTTTTGCTTCACTCACGGCCTTTTTCGCTTCCTTCTTTGCTTTCCTATAAGCCTCTAGTTTCACTAGTTTTCTTAGCATAATGTAATTTGTAATATGCCCTCTTTGCCTTGATTTTATTTTGCACTACTTCACTCCACCACCAAGCTTATTTTTGTGCCGGTACACCTCCCTTAGATACACCTAACACATCTTTCGCCACTTTCCTAATATGTATAGCCATAATGTTCCACATATCACATGGTGTACCAACATAATTCCAAACATCTCCTTGAAGCACTTTCTGTTTAAATATATCTTCTTTCTCGCCGAATAGCTCGATACACTCTTTTCTTCTTTGTCCATTTTTTTATTCGTAAATCAATTAACTAAAAGTCGATGTTGGGTGGTAAAGCTTTCTCCTAGAATTACCTTGCAATCTTTACAACACACTCTATCTTTTTTTCTATAAATAAAATAATCAATTTGTGTTTGTGATAAGCCACTTTTATAAGTAATTAAATGTTCCTCTCGTTTTTTGAAGATTGTATTAACTATAAAGAGATCAAATGCCATAACAAAATTTAAAATCTCCCTACCTTCCTCATTTATATCCCCAAAACCAAAGTTTCCATGAATCCCTTGATATCCTAATGCCTCTTTACCGACATATCCATTTAAGTCTCCTCCTAAACAAATCATCTCCCTTTGTGGAATCTTTTGAATCACCTTATCTAACTCTTCCCAAAAAGTTGTCTTTATACTATCTTCTAGTCCTACTTTGGGTGCGTAAGCACAAACAATATTCAAAACCTCTGCTCCTAACACTAATTTCAACGTCATGATTCGGTCGCCATATCGTTGTATGTCTACTACACTATCCTTTAAATCTTTATTTATGATAATACCAACTCTGTTTCGAGCCTTTTCTTTACCTGAGTACCATAATTTAAAACCTAAGTCCTCTATCTCCTTTGCTTTTTCTCCAACCCATTTTGTCTCTTGTAAACATAGAATATGAATCTTTCTCCGAATCATAGTATCTACCACCTCCATTAGCTTACCTGATAATGTTTCGGTATTCCAAGAACCAATACGAATCTTATTATCTAGCACTAGATTCCTTATCCCCCGCATCCGTCCGTAATCAAAATGCGGAGACCCTCTCTAAAAATTATTCACTACATTCGAGTGGCAATGTAACTTCTTTACCTACACCCGTCCATATGTGAGAACCCTCTCTACAATTGATTCACTACATTCAGGCGAAAATGTAGTGGCCCTTGCTTACTTATTACTGCATTCAAGCTCTACAGCACATCGCTAGGCGGGGACGCCCCAAAGCAATGCTCATAATTTTATAATCCATGTTAAAAATGAGTGAATCGCTTCAATAGTAGATTTATCGAGCATGAATCCAAATTGATTATCTGTTGTAATCGATACTTATCTTAACCTACATTCGATAGTTCTTTTCCATAATTTCATAGTATGACTCATTAATTTGATACCTCGAGAATTCACACAATTCTTAATGTCTCTCTTGTTCTTATATATGGGTATAAGTGTACGTGCTCTCTATTCTTCGAGTGTCTTTTGGGTTCTCTATATTTTATTAAATAATCTTGTGAGCAAGTGAGCCCCATCTCTCCTAGAAATTTTCATTCTTCTATCAGAATATTGTTTGGTCCTACAAATTTACGAACCTTCATATATTTAAGAGCCTCTTTGACTTCATTCTTTTTAATATGCGGATAGAAATTGCGGTTTATATACTTTTCTGATTTAGCTAACTCTCCTAAACTAATACTACCGTATGTATTTTCATTAAAAAGCTTATAGAAATAAAATTTTCATCTATTTTTAATATCATCATTTGCCACTAGAATCTTCTCATCCTCATCTTTGATGCATCTAACAAAAGTAATATCTTTAGTTTTCTTATCTCTGGCCTTAGTTATTCTAAAATTATCTCTTTCACCTTCTTTTAAGTTAAACTTTTTATATAAATCCTCCCCAAATTTGAGATACCTATCGTAAACTTTTTGTAGATATCGGGCATGAATCCAAATTGGTTCTTTGTTGTACTTGATACTTGTCTTAACCTATGTTCGATAATTCTTTTCTATAATTTCATAGCATGACTCATTAACTTGATACCTCGATAATTCATACAATTCTAAATGTTTCCCTTGTTCTTATATATGAGTACAAGTACATTCACTCTTCATTCCTCGGGCGTCTTTTGGGTTCTTCATATTTCATTAAATAGTCTTGTGAGTCAAGTGAGCCCCATCTCTCCTAGAATTTTTCATACTTCTATCGGAATATTATCTGGTCCTACAAATTTACGAACCTTCATATATTTAAGAGCCTCTTTGACTTTATTTTTTTGAATACGCCGATATAAATTGTGGTTTATATACTTTTCTTTGGCTAACTCTCCTAAGTTAATACTATCATATGTATTTTCATTAAAAAGCTTATAAAAATAATTTTTCCATCTATTTTTGATACCATAATTTATCACTAGAATCTTCTCATCCTCCTTTGATGCATCTACCAAAAGTAAGATCTTTAGTTTTCTTAGATCTTTAGTTTTCTTATCTTTTTAGTCTTAGCTATTCTAAAATATCTCTTTCACCTTCTTTTGAGTTAAATCCTCTCAAATTTTAGATTTTGCTTTACTAACAACTTTTTTCACTTTTTTCTTTGCTTTCTTATAAGCATCCCAAGTTTCACTAGTCTTCTTGGCATAATGTAATTTGTAACATGCCTTCTTTGCCTTATTTATCTTCCACTTCACTCCACCACTAAGCTTTTTTTTGCTGGTATGCCTCCCTTAGATTTGCAAAAGAAAAAAGATGAATGAGGCCGATCTAGGGTTACATAGCTCTTACATGATTACATCTAAAAGCATGAGTTGTACCAGTTTGTTTTGGGAGAGGGGGGAAGGGAGAGTTCCTTAAATCAGAATCTGAGCTCTTCCCTACTTAGGAATCAAGAACTTCAATGTAAAGGAGGAGCTGATTAGCATGCAGATGCAGTGTGTTAGCTCGTGTGGCAGAACTGGATGACTCCCACGTTGCAATTGGTGAGTTCGATCTTGGGGGGCATGCATGTATGTGTGTGCACATGTGTGTTCCGCTTTGTCCTCCCTATTGTACCCCCACCTCTCCCCACATCACCACCAAAAAGAATGAGGAGTAGATTATTGACATATTACAGATTGTGATATGCAAACTTTGGATGCAATCCATGGAAAAACTCAACCGATCAATCCTTTCTGATTTAGTTTTTTATTGTTCAATGTTACTTGGGTTCTAACAGAATCACAATGCCACAAACGAGACACCATGATTCACAAATACTTTTATCTCCACCTTTTGTAGATCTAATCCAATCACCAAATGCCACGTTTGTACTTGGTCTTTAGAAACTCCCAAGCTTCAATGGTTCAATCAAACTTAACCAACAATTATCCTATAGTTGTTTCTCAACCAATGTTGTAAAAATCGTATAGTATCGTACGAAAATATGGTACGATACAGGCGCACATATCATAAGAAGCGATTTATCATACCAATACAGAGATGTATCGTGCCGTATCGTACGATACAACCGAGTCAATACTGATTTTTTTGTATAAAATCCGAGAATTCGAAGTTTCAGACATACTTATGCTTCTTCTCAAATCATTTTTATGTCATTCTCTTGTTTTAAAATCCTTTTCCCATCCTTGTTCTTGTTGATTTCGTAGTTTATTCCTGTGTTTTCGATGCGTATCGTATCATGTATCATTTTGGTCCATGATACATATCATATTGTATTGTCCCATATCGTAATTTAATACTAAAAAATTGATAAAATCTCAAAAAAATCAGAAAAAATAGAAAAAAATATGATAATTACAAAGAATTCATATAATGCAAAAATTTAGTACATGTTCATCATTCACCATTGAATAATTGAAAAAAAATTACATATTTTGAAGCAGTACATGACATCCTTAGAAAAAAATACAACTTTCATAACTAAAAAAGATATATTTACACATTGTAATCAGGATCATAGTAAATAATCTTCATCATCTCCTTACTGAAAATCCTCACCACTTTCTGCTTTAAAATAAAAATCATCGTCCCCTTGATGATATTGTTGTTGTGCTCCTTTCAAATTAATCCATACGATGTCTTCTTCGGTTAGGAGTTCCAAAATGTACTCCCAAAGACTGTCTCTAAAATCTCACGTAGCTTTTTGTTTCTTCTATTTTGAGACAACTCTACAAATTGTAGTCAAGGCTTGCTTTTGTTTCAAAATTCTCTGTATAGATAAGAAATTAGTTATAAACCAAGTTACAACTTTACGAAGGAGTTCTGTGTGATCTGTATATCTCTCCATCATACATAATACAAAAGCCTAGTTGTAGATAAATTTGGTGATATCTTGGCAATACTCAGTCGTTGTTAACTCATTCATCTCACCAATATCCTCAAGGATGAGATCTAAACAATGAGTTGCACATGATGTCTAATAGAAAGTCCCACAAGTATATGCTAACTCCTTCCCAACTATTTTATAGTTAGATACATTATTAGCAATTAATTGTACTATTTTCTCTAGTCCAATCTCGGATATCACCTTATCAAACTCTTGCCTTAGGACTTCTGCAGTATGCCTTTCCTCTGACATGTCTAGGGATATCAAAAAATGTAAGTCCTTTAAAATGATGGACAAGAAAGTTTAATAAATTTCTTTCTTGTCTATCTATCCATCTCTATGCCATCACAATACATCATGTCTGCATCCATGACTCTTTTAAAGTGGACAAATACTCTTGAACTTTAAGAACAGTCTTATGTAATAGTTTTCCTCTTAACTTTTGATAAGAGGGCATCTTATACCCTAGACCAATGTTAGCAATTGCATCTGCCATTGCTTGAAAATTAAAACTGTTTGTTGCATTAAATGAAATGCATGCATCATAAAACCATCTGCTCATGACAATGTTTGCATGCTCGTGTAATTACTCTGATGTCATAGCAACACGAATTTTAGGTTGAACAGCATATGTAATGCTTGGAGGAAAAAATGATTGTATGCTAGAGTAAGCTCTTCCTCTACTCCTTTTTCTACCACTTTCGCTTGCAACCTCTTTAACAACTCTCTTTCTTCTGATTAATGGTCGAGAACTACTACTATCAACCTCTTTTCTACCATCAAAAGAATACTATCACCCAATCCAACAACATTATCTTATTCCTCAAACATCTCTAAATCATCGTTCTGTTGTCTCCTCTCAAGTATGCTCTCAATCATATATAGACATTGCCATTTAATGGCTTCTAACTTCTAACAATTTTTTAACTCTTGCTTGTGCAAGGAGCAACTTCTTTTCTAGTCCATGTTATGTTTCAATCGTGAAATTCCACCACTAACCACCTTATCATAAAACAAATATTTTATCTTCAATATGTTGCCCTCAACTGGTGTACTCTACTGTCATGCCAGATCATCGTACCGAGATTAGAAGTCCCTACCACCCCTTCCTCCCATCTCATTTGAACACTTCAATCTAATAAAAAACCTAAACATAAAATCACTTCATAAATCCATAATCTTCACTTCACACTCAAATATAGTGTCTCCCACTTCACGAATACAATAAAAATCATATACATGCACTTCATAACTTCATATATTGTTATTAAAAAAACACAAATAACACAAAAGAACAATAAATACAAAGAAAAAATTTCAAAAAACCCAAAAAATATACCATAACACGAGTTGGGAGGCTTGTATAGACGTCGTAAAGCACCTTGAGAGCTTTCAACAGACGTAAAAAATGTATGTTTCCATTTGGCTAAGGACCTTTTATAAAGGTCACTGGTTGTATCGCCCATAGCCCATATCGTATGATACGGGCTATATCATGTAATACGGGTTGTATCGTGCAATATAGGTTATATCACACGGTACAACCCGATAAGTGGAACAATGTTGTGATCATATGGAACAATGCGATACGAATACCACTAGTTTATTCACAAGATTCTTAAGTTTTTCACCCAATTCAACTCTCCATCTCTAGAGCTTTTGTCAAATCCATGACATACCTCTTTCATTTTGCATTCTACTCGATTTTTCACTTAAAAATTTGAAGGTTTTACAAATTTTGTGATTCTTGATCTCTAGAAAGCCTTTTTCTTCTTGTTGATTGTCCACCCTCGTTCATTATGATTTAACTTTTTTATGCTCAACCTCAAAGTGTTCTCTTCTCACAATCTCTCTTAATATCTTTATAGCTTATAGAATCATAGTCATCTATTAGGAATTATATATTTCAAATCAAGCTTTTGGATTCAATTTTGTTTAATATTGATTTTGATATATATGTTTTGTTCATTCATTTCAATTCTTTTATTTTTTAATTTATTAATATTTTTTGATTTTTTAATCAAGAAATTAAAAAAATTGCATTGTATCGTATGATACGGTGCAGTTATCACGTATCGGTGCCCAATGCGATATGGGCACTGATACACTTTTTAGTTTTTACAACACCAGTTTCAACATTTTTCGTGTTCATCAAGAGAATTTTAGCATATTACACCAGTGTTGTTTATCGTTTTGGTTCATGATGATACACATATTGTATCGTAATTTAATATTAAAAATTGGTAAAAATATAAAAAATTCAGAAAAACAAGAAAAAATATGATAATTACAAAGAATTCATATACAACAACAACTAAGCCTTTTCCCATACTAGACGGGGTCGGCTACATGGATTCTTTGTTTCCACAGATCCCTATCATGTGCCATGTTAGCAGTTAACTCACAATAAGCTAGATCATTCTTTATTATTTCTTTCCAACACTTTTGTAGTCGTCCTCTAGCTCTTTTAATACTTTCCAAATTTAGTTTTTCTAACCTTCTTATTGGTTCTTCTTTTGATCTTCTTTCTATATGTCCAAACCATCTTAAACGATATTCTCTCATTTTATCCTCTATTGGTGTCACTCCTAATTTGTTTCGAATAACCTCATTATGTATACGGTCTTTTCTTGTATGACCACTTATCCATCTCAACATCTTCAATTCTGTCACAGACATCTTTTGTACATGTTGATGATTAATTGCCCAACACTCAGAACCATAAAACATGGCTGGCCTAATTGCTGCTCTATAATATTTACCTTTTAACTTTAATGGTATCTTCTTATCACAAAGAATACGTGATGCTCCTCTCCATTTTAACCAACCAGCATTAATTCTATGCGTAACATCTCCATCAATTCTTCTATCACTCTGAAAAAGTGACCTTAGGTATTTAAAACTTTCCTTTCAGGGGATGCAATGTGTGTCAATTTTAATTTCTAATTACAAAGAATTCATATAATGCAAAAATTTAGTACATATTCATCATTCAATAATTGAAAAAGAATTACATATTTTAAAGCAGTACATGATAGCCTTAGAAAAAAATACAACTTTCATAATTAGAAAAAATACATTTACACATTGTAATCAAGATCATAAGTAAATAATCTTCATCTTCTCCTTGTTGAAGATCCTCACCAACTTTTGCTTCAAAATCAAAATCATCGTCCCCTTGATGTTCTTGCGCTCCTTCCAAATTAATTCATATGTCTTCTACGATTAAGAGTGCATTTGCTTCATTATCTTCCATAATCCACTCTTTTAATATATCAAAATTATCCAAATTTATGGATCAAATTGGTTTTCTTCCCTATTTAACTTTTTTAATTACTCGCAAGAAATAAAGATAAGTAATTAGTAAATAGTATTAATAAATTTAGTAAAATAAAATATTAAACTGAATATTTAAGTAGTAACTAATAAAAGATTACCCCTATTAGAGTCACATATTACAATGGATGAAAACTAAGTCATTGAGTTGCTTATGTTCCAACCTATTGCGCTTTTCGTGTGGATGTATTCAAATACAATCTAATTTCTTTCATAACCCGTTGCACTAAAGGTTTGGCTCAGAACTCTTACTTCAAAATCTTTAAGGTTTGGACAATCACTTCCAAACCTATTCCACCAATCATCTAACAGAAAAAACAAATATCAAAGATTTAAGAAACTTAAATATTAAGATAAATAGTTTAACTAAGCGCATATTAGTGTGGTTGTGAATGACTACAAGCAAGCCCATCAAGTGAAGAGTATTATTGTAGATCTCCAACTTTCGATGTATAGCATATGCTCTACTCTTATCAGAGACTAATCTTTCTATACAACCAATGATACCCTGATTTACCTCACCGTCCCTTTTAAAGATTACTGAATACTTGAATGCTAGGTTTAGGTAATAAGTTATTGCATAAATATAGTGATGCAATTGTTTGTTCCATCTGTTATCCATAATATTCCACACGGGCACATAATCCCTCTTTCTTCTATCAAAATTGCTTCTAATGGCTTCTTTTATACTATCCATGGCTTTATAAATGTAGCCCACATATGAGTTTTTCTCGCTATCAGTCAATCTTAAAACTTTCACTAAAGGATATGTAATCCTTAATATTCTAACATAAGAGCTCTAAAATGTACTCCCAAAGACTGTCTCTAAAATGCCATTTAGCTTTCTATTTCTTCTATTTTGAGGAAACTCTACAAATTGTTGTCACTAATATGCAGAAAACATTCTCCTTAAGGCTTGCTTTTGTTTCACAATTCTCTGTATATATAAGAAATTAGTTGTAAACCAAGTTACAACTTTACGAAGTAGCTCTATCCGATCTATATATCTCCCCATCATGCATAATATAAAAGCCTAGTTGTAAATAAATTTGGTGATATCTTGGCAACACTCAGTTGTTGTCTTTATCTCATCCATCTCACCAATATCCTCAAGGATGAGATCTAAGCAATGGGTTGCATATGGTGTTCAATAGAAAGTCCCATAAGTATATGTTAACTCCTTTCCAACTGCTTTATAGTTAGCTACATTATCTGCAATTAATTGTACTATTTTCTCTAATCCAATCTCGGATATCACCTTATCAAACTCTTGCTTTAGGACCTCTACAGTATGCCTCTCCTCTGACATGTCTAGGGATCTCAAAAAACATAAGTCATGTCTAGGAATCTAAAAAAAACATAAGTCTGTTAGGACAATAGACAAGAAAGTTTAATACATTTCTTCCCCGTCTATCTGTCTATCCGTATGCCATAACAATACATCATGTCTCCTTCCATGACTCTCTTAAAGTAGAACAATACTCTTCAACTTTAAAAATAGTCTTATCTAATAGTTTTCTTCTTAACTTTTGATAAGAGGGCATCTTATACCCTAGACTATCATTGCTTGAAAATAAAAATTGTTTGTTGCATTAAATGGAATGCATGCATCATAAAATCATCTGCCCATTGCAAGGTCATCATAAAATCATTTTCTCAATGCAATGTATGCATCTCATACAATTGCTCTGAAGCCATAGCAACACGAATTCCAAGTTGAGCACCATGTGTAGTGCTAGGAGAGAAAAATGATTGTATGTCTGAGGAAGCTCTTCTTCTACTCCTTCCTCCTCTACCACTTCCGCTTGAAAAACGCTCTAGAGCTAAGCCTTGAACACCTTGAGAGCCACCAGAGAGCACCTTAGGAGACACCATAAACTCCAAAAACTCGAAAAATACAAGGGTGTATCGTATCGTGGAGGTCCACGATACAATATGTATCACACTCTATTGTACGATATGGATAACACTGCATTGTACTTCCCAAAATTTTCTTACGAACTTCCAACAAGCCTCATGCAGGTACAAGGTTTTTCACAGCTGAAGCCCAAAAGAATAATTATAAATTCAACACTGAGTATTTCTAAAGAGAAAACTTTCCTAGTCAAAGAGCCAACCTTCACTTTGCACAAATAATTCACTAGGATGCACAACATGTCACAGGGAGGCGGCTGGCAGTGAGTCGAGGAAGTGCCGAACACTCGCAACAATGGAATGAGAATTGAAATGCTTCTAAAACAACTAACAACAAGGTCAAACTTCCTCACCCAAAACGATATAAACAAGTCAAGTAATAACCTCGGAAATGGATCAAGACTTTGCCGAGGACACCGGAGATGCACAAACAATAAATTATGGCGTACTCAGTATACTGCTTGTAAGACTAAGTATAAATGAAAATGGGGTTACGATCCACATATATAGCTAAATGTTAGTCATTGCAGAGTTTCTATCGGTTAGTACTCTAGTCTTATATATGCTTTAACAGCTAGGGGCCTCTAGAATGAGAGTCGTTTTACAATCAGAACCTTATTCTAAAGCAGAGATTTGGTTCTGTCTGAAAAAAAAGAAAAGGAGCGATTTGGTTTCCATGTAGCTGGGGCGGAAGGCCAAAAAGTAACTAATTAGAATTTAGAGATGCTTCTAACAGGCTAACAGCTAGTGGCAAAGATATATAAGAAAAAGGAAACAGAAGAAAAATGAAGATATATGAAAATTTTGCAGCGCTAGAAATTCGAATACATCTAATAGAGATGGGCATCTCATACTTGTTCATAGCCTCAGGAACCAAAATTTCGAAAACGAAAAGGAGACAAGATCAATAATCTCTAGCTTCCAAAAGCAGCAGAATTATAAATCTAATCGACAAAATAAAGACTCGATTAGGGAACGGGAAGACCATTATCTGTGTGGAAAGCAGAAACATAACGCAATCGAAAGACCGAAATGAAAGCAGCTCAAACATAAATTAAAGCTCACACCTGTAGATATCGAAGCTGGGCTCCTTGTAGAAAAGGTCGCGAAGTTCCTCCCGCAGCGTCCGAATCGCGTACCCCAAATTTACGTAGTAATCCCGCTTCCCTTCCTCTTCCTCTTTCACCTTCGTCTTCAGAGCTCCGGAATCCAGCGGCGCCGAGAAGTCGCGTCGAATCCACTCCTTCAGAAGAACCTCCGGCGCTTTCGTTCCTCCTCCTCCTTTCTCAACTAGATTCCTGTCCGCGATCGAAGCCATCGAACCCACCGGAGTCACAGAAACTCTACCTTTCCCGGTGAAAGGATCGCGATGCTTCCAGTGAGATCCATCGGAGAGAAATCGTCCCCGCCGGAGTCCGGAGAGTTTGGGCAGGGAGCCGGAGACTCCGCCGGTGACGGAGGAAGGGAAGCCGGAGAGGACGATCTCCGAGGTAGGAGAGCGAAGCACCATCATTTAGCTGGTACAGACACCATCGTCTTCGCTCGGCCGACAGTGGATATCGAGTCTCCACGCGAATGGGTACAAAGGAAAGAGAGAGAGGATCACTCCTAAAGGAAGCATATCCTCTTCCCCGCCCTCTTTTTCGGTCTCCCTTTTTTCCATTTTTCCGGATATTGGAAATTAGTGAGGAAGTTATGAGAAAATATTTCAGCTGAACCCCTAGGCTGTTAAGAATTTATAGGCACCTGCCCGATTGATGAACTTTTCGTGTTTGCCTCCGCCCAACGGCCTCTCTGCACGTTTACAGAAAAGGAAAACATGCCGAGATCGACAAACGCTGCATTGATGTAAGATAGGAGTTGCTGTCACCCGACAATTCGTTCTTCACGTCGCCTGGCAGCCGGAAATTTGCACCAGTGACCGGCGATGGTTTCCGCCAGAACTCACCCAGCACTTAACGCCGATTTCTCTCCTCTCACTCTGGTTCTCCAGCTCTCACCCACACTCACGAACCCAATCGGAATTCAGCAAAGGAAGCAGAATTCATGAAGGAGGAATTGTTGGGGAAGCACTCAGCCGCCACTCCGCTCGCAACTCTCTCTCACTACAACTCTAATGCATGAAGACTACTTACTATGCGTACTGAATACAATAACGTAAACCATAATCTCCTGTTTAACCTCAAGGTCCGGGTTTCCTTTTGGTGTTCCGATTCATTCAGATTGGAAGCAAGGACATGAAGGATGACTAATGGAAGAAAACTACTACAAAAGAAATGGAGGGAACTGCAGAAAGTTAGAATAACGAATTAAACTAATAACATTTCTCATAATATCTAGCTTCATTTTATTGCAATTTATGAACCTCCTCTATATGAACAAATTAAATAAAATCCTCAATTCTAGAAACTACCATGTAAAAAAGAAGAAAAAAACTAAGGAAAAAAAGTATCAGTATGCTGGGCCTGTCCCAATCTTGACCACAATTGTACTTCTAACATAGTGTTTGCCATCTGACCAAATCAACCTCCAAATGCATTGCCATCCTGTACACGGCTCCCAACTCGAGCTGTGACTGTAAACTTCTTCTCTTCCCCAACCTTCTTAAACTCCAAGGTGTCTGGCTCCACTGATATCCACACTCCAGGAGGAGGCTGGACCCGAACCTTGTATATTGCGGATCTCCGACGTTCTTGACGGTTCTGAAGACGGTATCAGATTGCGCAAGTTTGATGAAAGAAATTGAAGGGTAGTTGAGGTCTGCAACTCTAGGCACATCAGAGAGGCAAGAATAGTTGCCTTCAGTTTTGGAGGCTAGTCCAGTTAGGTCGTAGCTGACGGCACAAAGGAAAATAAGATAGTCCTTGGTGCTAATGTCATAAACCAAGCCAGGGTTCACTGCTTTGTTGGGTCTTACATGGCCTGATCCATAGTTGAATGCATTTGCTTTCGACCTAAATGAATCGAGGACTGCTCCCTTCACATTGTCACGTCTTCTCGCTTTATAAGAAAACAAACGATACACAAAAGTAACCATCAATATGAAAGAATGGGGGTTTAGTAAATGTGCTAATATTAATCTTTAAAGCTTGGTTATAAGCTCCTTAAAGCTAGTTGGAGATGACAAAAATGAAATGTGGAGGATCGATGGTAAATTAATGTACCAAGTCTTTTTTTTTATTATAAGGGGAGGCTGAAGCATGAACGCACATGCACCCTTTGGGAGTTGAACTCCCCACCAGCAGCAACGGTGCTAAAGGCCCTGTCATTGAGCTAGCGCTCTAGGTGCAAATGTGCCAAGGTTAGTCTTTAAAGCTTGGTATACTCCAATAAATAACAGTAAGCAGACGTAGAGTTATACCAGTAATCATAATGGCATACTTGATAGCAGCTGGACTCCAATCAGAATGAGCTTGCCTTGACAAGGCCGGCGACGCCGGCCACATGCGGGCACGCCATTGATGTACCAGAGTCAATGTAAAACTTGACTCGGCGATCGTCAACCTCAAGTACTGTGGTGAAGCAGCCTCACTGTAAGCTGCAATGACGTTCATTCCTGGTGCAGTAATGTCCGGCTTATCACATATGCACAAGAATCATGTCATAATACAAATATTTAATACATAAGGGTTATATATAAGTTACAGATAATGCTTACCGTGAATATTTATATATAGGTCAATGATACAAACCTTGAGAATTTCTGAGCTGATGACGTTGGGTCCTGCGGACGAGAAGGAAGCCATGGCTGGTGCTTGGCGATTGAACAAAGTTTGCGGAGGTGAAACATATGCCACAGAAGAACTGCACACGGTTCATTATAAATTTATGAATGCATGACATCTAACAATTATCAAACACAAGACGGAATATTGTGAGAAATAACCAAAAGGAAAAGAAACAACTAGAATGATATTATCTCAAATCAGCATGATCTTTTTATGTATATAAACAGCATCTTTTATGTATGTATGTACAATATACGTATATATACACACTTGGGTTAATCTTAACTAAAAGATAAATCCTAAAGAAAGCAGGGATATCATGATATTGGCTATCATCGCTTCCAAATAAGAAATATATATCATACCTAAAAAAACGGTTAGCAAATACCTTGTGAAATTGATGTATTGGAGAACCTTTTGTGCATCTTGCATTGAGAGGTGAGCAGCTGGAAGAAAGTGGGCGTCGAGAACGACTTGGTCTACGGTTTCTAGAGTATTACACAAGATCATTCCAGCACCTCCTGCCCTTTTTACTGCCAATCCCTTCATAACTCTAGAATTTCCACCGCGGATGCATGCCACTGTTTTCCCCTTTGTTTTTTCCGGATCAAGGCTATCCTCAATACAGAACTTACTGGCAGAAGCAATTCACGGCCAAGTTATTCAACTAAGAGACCAACAACACATATAAGGATACTCTTATATATATATAAGAGAGAATGAGAGTTGCTAGACTCTCATTCATATTCATGACACTTCAGGATTTAGATTATTTGATTAGAGATTAGATAATGGTTTAGATAACAAAGTATAATATGTTTATACTTCTTATTTTTTCAAAAAGTAACTTTAGTTTTTTTATTTTTAATGTAAACAATTCATTTCTCTAATTGAATGATCAAAATAGAGTCTACCCAACTCTCTCTCTCTCTCTCTCTCTCTCTCTTTATATATATATATATATATATATATATATATATATATATATATATATATATATATATATATATATATATATATATTATACAGAGACACATAATCATACAAGCGATAAACTGCACTCTGAATCTCATGAGAAAAATGCAGCTCACATCGATGTAGTATAGAATCATGACATATCTATCCCTCGGTTTACTGTTTACTTACGCTGCAGTAGCATTAGACATTGCGAGCTCCTCTCCTGTAACCAACGGATAAAAAGTCCGTGGCAGTTGATCGCCCGATAAGCTTTGTCCCTAATTCATAACAACAAATGGTGCATGTTAGGCCAAGTTTTTCTCCATCATAAATGAAAGCACAATGAATGCTTCTGCATAATTTTATTTAATGCTATTATTAATCTTATTGTGAGTTAATGGTTAACATGGCACACGATAGGGATGTGTGGAAACAAAGAATCCATGTGGTCGTAGTCGACCAGTATGGGAAAAGGCTTAGTAGTTGTTGTTGTTGCTACTATTATTAGTCTTGAATTTTTTTTTTTATCTCTTCGTATAAGGATAATTGCTAAATCACTTGAGAAGCTCAAACAATGACTTACCTGGAGAGTGACGTTATTGCCAAGGTTGACATTAGCAATGCGGCAACGACCATAATTCCTCGACGGACGGTATGGAAGGCACCAAAGGCCATGCCATCGTCCAAGTAAGGGTAAAAATCATTGGCAACCCGTCGGCGATGGCTGCATCGAAGCCATCAAGGATGTCTATGAAGTAACACTGGACGGAGTGAGGAGTCCAGCACACCTTGTAGGCCGCGACCCGTGATCTCGGCGCTCCGCCCTTGGCCGTGCCGTTGCCCTGACCGAATACATTCACATTGTGCACATAGTTACCAGCTGCTGTTGACAAGGTGTGGGTGCCGTGTCCATCATGGTCACGCGGAGAGACGAACCCGTCCTGGTCTTGGTGGTCAGCAAAACTCACGTAGGCGACGTCGAAATAACGTGCACCAACCAATTTCCTGTGACAATATCAATTCCGAAAAATGAAGATAATGTATCCTTTGTTTTCATTCTATCCATCATTGTCTGAGTTACACAAACCTGTTACATTTGACACCATTTGGATCGGTTTCATTCTGGCAGAATCCTCTCCACCTTGCAGGGACCGCTCCATACCCTTCATCTCGGATTCATGCCATACTCCTGCATAAAACAAAATCCAATTTGGTTTAGTGTGATTCATTATGCTGACTGAAGTTGACCCACTACGACTCCTGCAAGTATTGTTGTTTCGGCTGCCTTTTGCTGAAGGGACTCAAGTTTAACACATTAATGACAGGGTCGTTATATTGATATTACTTTAAAAGCTAGACACAGAACGATTACAGTCCGGCAGACAAGAGTCTAAGGACCTTAACCATTCAACACCAACTATATATTTATAGACGTCAGTATAAGTTCATCGTGCCTGACCGGTGTACAGGCGCATGTCACAAAATATTTGACAAGAATGATCACTATCAACATCACTAGAAAATATTTTAGCAGGCTTGTTACTGCTCATGAAAGCAAAGGTTAGGTTTCTTTCAGAGAATGCCAGTGGACTTGGTAGATTTCTTGCAGAGGATGCTAGTGGAAACAGTGCGTCAGTTGAAATAACTCGTGATGGTGCCTGCCAGATTAAGTCTGCTTCTTGACAGGCTTCTCGTCGTATCTCCTTCCTAAATTATAACGGTTATCTTCTACAGGATTAAATTTTGAATGCAGAATGCATATACTGAATAATAGGGCACTGCTACTGAAAGTTTTCATGAATGAGTAGAATTAAAACAGAAGAATCACTTGCTCGTTGTTAATTGTTTGTTTTCTTTCTGCAGTCACCCATTCTATTGTCGATGCGAGGATGGAAATCTACATCTCTATCCTATTGTGCCATTCGTGTTGACAAAACGTTTGACATGAATGCTCACTACAAACATCACTAAAAAAGATGCCGGCAGGCAGGTTTTACACAAACTAGAAAAAGATACAGGCATTACATTCATGATTAAAATATTAAAGGGGTTGGGTGTCCGAAATAATCTTCGTACATATACACACACAGGCTCAAATCTAGTATTTTAAAAGAATAGAGGTCCTATAAGCTACAAGTTAAAATGTGATACATCTAGCAATCTGTTCTCGCTACTAAATGGACAGATATACGTACCAGTGTCAAGGTTTGCAATGATCAGTCCTTCACCATAGTTGCCCTTATCCCACGCTGAGTTCAGTATAGTTTCGCCACATCTCTCCATGCCCATGAATTCCCAAGTGCGGGTGGTTTGAAGGGAATAAACCCTGTTTTCAAATACAGATAGAACACTAGGGTGCTCTACCACCCTACAACACAAAATGTCAGTTATTAAATTAAACGATATTAGATAGAGAGAGTACTCTTAATAGCAACAACTTCGTCCTCGTCTAGATCCGCAGCAAAACAATTAATGTCATTAGTGTAGGAGTAAAAGATAGCGTCTCTAGCATTCTCCTTGCTACAGAGAGAAAGAAAAGAGTAGAACCATTCAAAACCACTGTACTTTTCGCTGTTGCATGGTACATATGCGAGAGAAAAACAGCACCTTACCTTCCCAGAATTGAGCCAAGAAATTCATAATGTGATTCCTGACTTGGTCGTGATTGACCGCATCTAGTGATGCATGAGAATGCGCCCCCAAGTAGACGACGTATGACTACCATAATCATGAAGTAACAATGTCAGCAAATCAACTTTATCACCAAAAATCTAAAACACATGAAAAATTATTGTATCACCAAAACAATCTACCACCTATCAAAAACCATTACTAGCAACGGTCTAAACCACATAGACAAATTTAGAGAGAGAATGTACTCCAGAAGGACGGTGTCATTATGTATAATATACATTAACATCTATCATGATCTCTTGAAAGGTCTTCCTAGCATTTGGCTTATAATTGAGGCTATATTATAGTTTAATGATATTAATTTTCAGTTTTTTGTTATAATTTGTGTTCAGCTTTAAGCAATTATGGATGACTCATCTTCTTAATACAAGAGAAAAACTATGATAGCCTACGAAAAAGCACTTAACACTAAATTGTTAAAGCATAATTTTGTTTTCCTCTATACATACATGTTTCTTATGAATTTTTGCACTCTTTGGCTTTGGGTTTATCTTGATACTTTAGAAATCAACAAAGCATTTAAAATTTAACATTTGAAAGAATCAATTATTTGGATTCATTAACATTGCTAACTTAGCACTAACATCAAGAAGGTTAAGTAAATTTTAATCTTGGGGGAGATGGGGAGAATAATTTTCTTTTATGCACTTAATACAATTCAGTTGGTTCCGTTTTTGTTAGTTTTGTGTCCCAAAAACCAAATTCTTTAGTTCATTCTATGATTAGTCCGAGCAAACCCACTTTATCTTCATCGTGCAAGATCATTCTAAGATTAGGTAGGCCACTTTTTTTGGATGGAGTTGACTTTTGAGATGCCTAATAACATGAACGAGACTACATGATTTTGTTCACCTATGGCTAGATGAAACCCAATTTTGTTCCTATACGTAGAAGAAGAAAAGATAAATATTAATTTATGATTTTGTGAAATTCTCAAAAGATGATTTGCCAAACGAAATACTGATTTATGATTTTTGGAGACTTTGTTAATAACTAGTACTAATTTATAATTTTATTATATGATTAATTGATGACTGTGATTGTGTCAATATCATAGGTGAACATCATGGATGGCAATTATGTATTAGATAAAAGTTGGATTTATTGGCATACGACTGAGAGTCAACATATACATGATAGTGGTTATCATGTAGGAGTAAATGACTTTGTTCATTATGACGTAACATCAATATGAAAATAGTGAGAGGATCAAAATTGTTCATGTTTGAAATATCATAATAGAAGTTTTGAAAGACCGAGATGAGTGGAATTCTATCTTATTCATTACCGTTCTACTCTAAACTATAACACATGAATCTTTCATTGTGAACAACAAAGATCCAATATTCTATTCAAATAATATTGAAGATATAGTAAACATTGTAAAAGATGCATTCGCTCCACTTAAAACATATAGAGATGCAAATGTGTATGATAAGAAACCAACTAAGATTGAAGGATGTTTGAAAATACAGTGAAACAACTATGGTCAAAATATAAAAATTACTCACTATTATCATTTGTTAGCATTTGTTTTATATCAATTACAGGAGTAAGATTTTGAATATGGCAATTGATGACTTGTTAAAAGTGTTTAAGAGTATGACTCAAAAGATAATATAGTTTCTAAATGTTAGTATGATCCTAGGAAGTTGATAATGAATTTGGGTTTGGAATATATCAAAATAGATGCATGTCGTAGTAATTATGTCACATCCAGAGGTGAACATGAGTATCCATATAAGTACCCTAACCCAATGCAAGTAGCCTAGACAAAAATCAATAAATGGTATGATATGGAGAAAGAACACACCTTTCAAAATAGTCTCTCTTCCTATTAATATCAAGGCTTAAGAGGTTGTTTAGAGCAATGAATACTATAAAGTTCATGAATTGTTATGTCACAGCTTCAAGAGATGCAATCAGCAAAATAAATCATCCTAGATATTCAAAAGTATGGAGATACTTTATTGCATTAGAGACTCAAATTGTGTGACTTGACATTCCAAGTGATGGGATTAGTTCATTCAAAATTTCATCTAAAAGTAGCCAGAGTTATTGGCATGTCTTACTAATGCTATATAATTTACCTTCTTGGATGACTATACAACAATCATTTGTCATTGTGTCTTTACTTATAAATGGGCCGAAGTCACCTGCGCATGATATTAATATATATCTTCAACCATTAATTGATGAGTTGAAAGTACTTTGAATAATGTAATTCTTATGTATGATGCAAATAAGTAAGAAATGTTTCCAATGCATTAGTTGTGATGTAGATGATTAATGACTTTCATGCTTATACCATGTTGTCAAGATAGAAGACTAAGGGTTGTATAGTTTATCATATGAATAATGCTTGCATTCATTTGTCATATGCCAAAAAGTGTATATATATGAGACAATGTTGTTTCCCACCTATAGATCATGTTTCACAAAATAATACTTCATCATTTGATGGAAAGCTCGAATACGAAGAGGATCCAATTCATTTAAGTGGCGAAGATGTTTACGACAGTGGGAAAGTCATGAAAACATTGTATTTGAGAAAACATCATGTAAAAAAGATAATATCATCCCAATTGGGTGAAAGAAAAAGAGCATTTTTTAGCTTTCATATTGAAAGACTTTATTGATGCATCATAATCTTGATATTAAGATGTTAAGATGCAAACATCTTGATATTAAAATGTTAAGATTATGAAAACATCATGTTAAGATGCAAATATCATAATCTTGATATTTGAGAAAACATCATGCAAAATCTTAATCTTTATGTTAAGATGCAAAAATCTTAAGGTGCAAAAAATCTAGATTTGTAGAAATCTTAAGATAGAAAGTCATGATTTATAAAGATCCTGATATATAGTGTGCACGAATTTTAAATATTTTTATAAAAGCAAATGTGCACGAGAGTTAAAGAAAACCTATACAAAGAAGATGCATTGAAACTAAATTAACTAATTATTAAATGTTGTTTTTGTTCTTTTATAATTTAAGATATTGACAATGCAAAACAATTAGGATGAATAATAAAACTAATAGAAATGAAAATCAAAATATACACTTTACTTGGAGAAGGCTTGGACCAGGTACACTCCATCATTCTTGATTGAAATCCCTCATAAACACATTTAAACAAAGAAGACAAAAGAAGAAAAAGAATAGAGAAGCACTTCAAATTTTCTTGATTGCTCTTGAATCTTTCTTGGATTTTTTGTGGATGCTTACAATGCGAGAGGTGATCCCTTTTTATAGGAGAGGGCTGGAGTACGCGAAATTAAAAGGTTTATAATAAATTTACAATAAAATTTCAGTCACTATACCTTTCTATTTTTAATTCTAATGAATAAGAAAGTCTACAAAGAAAATAGCAAGTCTTTCAAGGCAATGGCTGACCCTTTCCATTATACAAATTTCTATTTGACTTTATAAAAATTAAGTAATTTTTACCTGACTATATAACACATACCTAGACTCATAATTCAGATTTTATGCAAGTTAAATCGATGCATTACAATGTACAAGTCGAATTTCTAAGGTTCATGTTCATAAAATAACTTACCAAATCATAACTTTTCAATTTCATTGAATATTTCATAGCTTTCTAAAAACCCTTCAGATTTATGACTTTCCAAATACATTAACATATAATTCATATTTTATGACTTTTCAAATTTTATGAACATATAATTCAGATTTTGTACTTTCCAAATCCAAAAAAATCAGGTTTTTAGTTTTCCAAATCTTGAAACCACATTTTTAACTTCCCAAATTTTTAAATGAAATTTTTAACTTTCGAAACACCTCAAACATATTTTTAACTTTATAAAATCATGAACATATTTCAAAATTTAAGGACCATAAATATAATTCATATTTATATAATTTTTTAAATCCAAAAATCAGATTTTTAACTTTCCCAATCCATTAACATAATTCATATTATTGAAATTTTAAAACCATAAACATAAAGTTTAGATTTTTTAAATCATTAATGTATAATCATGTTTTTGAATTTTGGAAATTATTAATATATAATCCAGATATTGGAAGTTTTGGGATAAGATTCAAATTTTGAAAACTTTGTTGAATAAGATTCAATTTTTTTGGAAACATAGCATGCGTTGGAAGAGGCTTTTTTCAAAATATATTTTCAACCAAATTTATGGATCAAACCCATCATGCACATGTACTCAAGCTTACACATACATGCCCCATGAAAATCGAGCCCAAGAATGTATACACATATATATACATATATTTATTTCTATACGTTTGTATGTGTGTATAACTAGGATGTCAATACATAGGAATATATATACTTTTGTAGCCTAATAGGTTCTTCCAAGGTTCAACTTGATATGGTAAGGATAAAGGTTTAGGTTAAACAGATAGACACAATTAAGGCTCAATGATGTTTAAAAATGGATAGGTTAAGAAAATCAAACTTGGTTTTATGAAAATGACAAGGCTTAGGCTTAAAACCTTTAAATGAAACATGAAAAAGGCTCAACTCAACCTTTGATGACCCATCCTATGCTCATGTTAGGTGGTAGGCATGTTGATGGCATCATGCTGCTATGGGGTCTCTTCAGTTAGATCCAAAACACTTATGTAGCTATTTTTTTTTCAATTATTCAAGATTTTTAGAATCATTTCACATGTCTTAAAAATGAATATCTAAAACCAATTCTATAACTCAAAACAGATTTTTTTTAAAAAAAAAATTGGGTATTTACAATTAGGAACCATACATCACATCTTTACCATTTTCTCTACAATGTAGTCTCATAGAAGACCTTCCATATATTTCATGGGAAATGCTTAAATAATTATAATAGGCAAAAGTAACACAAAGCTTAAACATGAAAGTAGCTTATGCGAGCAAAGATCAAAGGCATAACCCAGGAGCTACATTGATAGCAGCAAATCACTACTATCTGGTAAGCGTATCATTTTTTTTTATCAATCATGTCAAGTTTTTGTGTATAAGTTACTTATATCTAATTAATGATAATATTTTTATTTATTTATATTATAGGAAGAAACATACTTGAGAATGAAAATTGATGAATTAACTACTAATATGGACTACTATAAAGCTAAAAGATTGGAGAGTTTTTTTTATGAAGAAACTGGTAAGAATTGTGTAAGTATTCACTTAAATTTTTTCATGTATATATGTTTCAACTTTTTTTAGTTTAGTATATAATATCATATATTTTTTAATAGAATAAAATATTTGATGAATATGAAAACCACCTACTGCTACCTCTTTTAAGAAAGCAATGAAACATGTTCACAATAAGCATCATGGATATTGATGCACTCATAAGTAGAATATATGTTCCTAGTCATTTAATTTTTACTAGTGATCTTATTATTGAAGCAATTAACTTTAAATTATGATTGTTTAAGATATCAAGAATGAAAAATCACATTTAAGATTTAGTTGAGCTTCTAATGCCGCCATTTGGTTTTACATCACAACATACAGAAGTATTGAGAGCATGTTTTATATGTTATTTATAACTTAGTTGTTTAGTTGGTCTTTTGATTTTTAATCTTCACCAACCATAGAATTGTAGGGAGCTTTTGAGACCAATCCATTTAGGAATTGTCATTCTGATGTGCCTATATAAATTCTTCTTTTTGTACTTTATAAACATTTAAAAAAATCAATATAGTATTCGTTCTTTTATATTTGTGTAATTGTGTGATTCATTTTCTTTGTTATGTATTATACCTAATTCATTTACTACTGTTATGTATTATGCCTGCCTAAGTATAACAAATTATTATATAAATTCAACAATTTCAATGAAACGGTAAACAGAAGATTTGTTTTGGAACTTATTCTAACCGTTGGAAACAGTTGGAACATGCATCAGTATAATTTCAACGGTTCTGTCTCCTCATTTTAGGTTGCCTTATTCGGACTATTGGCAGCAACAGTCAGAATAAAATATTATGACGATTGAAAACAGTTGGAACATGCATTAATATAATTTCTACTGTTCTGTTTTCTGATTTCAGGTCGCCTTATTATGATTATTGGCTAAAGTTACGTCTATTAGCAACTCTCAAGATAAAATATATTATGATTGTTCCTGTACTTATTCTGATTTTTATGGACAACCTTAATAACAATCAATTTTCATTGTCAGCAATAACCAAAATATATACAGAAACAATCGGAATAAATATCATTGCGTCTGTTGCTTCCATCAACATATTCCAATAGTTGGAATAATCCTATCTCGACTTATTTTAATTCCAGCATTAGTATTCTTACTGTTTTCTTATTATTCCGACTGTTTTAGATAGTCGGAATTGCTATAAGAACAACATCCGAAACGGTTGGCAAGTGTAGAAGTGTCTTCTGCAGTGAACCTCGAACACACTAATGATGTGTTTTTGGTCATCTTGACACAAACTGGTTCAGGTAATCCTTGGGTTAGATTCACTGACGTGGAACCTATTTCAGGTCATGTTCAGATTGACCTGTTTCTGACACGAACACAAAATGATAGGACACTAAATTGACCTGGAATACGAAATCGCCACCCCTATGCATATCCTTGCGCTTCAATGTGAAAAGGCCCGTGACTAAGGCCTGAACACATCTTATTCATGGAGCAAAACCTTGCAATGAGGCAAAGTGGAAAATTTTACTCG